>CM062805.1:569882767-570202138 GCA_031772625.1 Pinus tabuliformis | reverse complement strand
ATTACGATTTTTCTTACAGGAAAATAAAAGATTTGAAATGTCCAAACCTTACGAGACATCCCAATATTTGAAAGGTCCAAACCTAGTCATGTTTAGATTCAATTATGAATTTGTGGAATGCATAGGTGTTGTTTACCGAGGCCACAATTTCACCCAAATGACAATGCTTTTGGATGATTTGTTTTTTCTCTAAAATTTTGATGGTTGGAGTGTTTGAATCGCTTATTTGATGGTGGAAATGGATTCAACGCCATCAAGAACCTCTAGGGCACCCAAAATCCTAAAGTTTGATAGTTGTAACCCACATTTCCAAAAAAGTATAACCAGATTTTGTCAAAATCTTGCAGGAATTTTCATTATTTTTCCGAGCGAAATTGTGGCCTCGTTAGACTACTCTTCAAATATATCTATTTTATAAAAATTGAGATCTATCATTGACATACTAACATTAAACAAACTACATGAAAACTCTCAAAGTCAAACAAAAAATGTTGTGACTTTTATTATTTTTATTGAATAAGTAAAAACTCTTCAATCTAATTACTCTATCTCCATAGGTTTTAGATATAGCATACTTTCTCTACCATGTCCAAAGACCATAGTTAAGGTAATGACTATAGTGTTTATCTTAGAGTTTATAACCAAGTTTCATCTTGTATCTAACTTTTTTTATTATATTTTCTGGAATCCAATTGAAATTGCTTATATTTAGGATATAGTATATGCTTTTGGTTATAGAGTTTCATATGTGTCCAATTTTTTTTATTTTATTTTATTGACTGTAATTTGAAATTGTTTAGGTTTATATTTATAATATTAAATTTATAAATATATATATGTAATAAATATATCTCTTGGTCTCAATCTCATTCATATATATATATATCAAATATCAAATTGAGGGTTCAGTGAAGTGCAGATTTTAAAATGACGAGTATTTGATGGTTGAAAATGGCGGAAGTCAAATTTAAACAGTGCTGGTCATTCCTTCGGCAACTTAGAGGGCATTCACATACGGAGCGGGAAATGAAAACAGATTAGTGCATCAGATGGATATTGCGCTCCAATTTTAGCCAATTTTATCTCAATATATTAATTTATATGTCCGTTTCAAGGAGAGAAAGCAAGACAATTTTGCAGATGAGGATGGCCTACGTTTACATGCCTGCTCCATAGTCACGATGCGGAAGCAATTTCTTTGTGGACATTGAAAAAACACACATATATATATAATATATATTTTGGTTTTATGGCAGCTACGGTGAATATCGAGAGGGTAAGTTTGGCATCACCCGCAGGAGACAGAGACGGAGGAGGAGGAGATAGTGCAGAGTTGGTGTGTGTGCTGGAGACTGTTCAAGGTCTTGTGGATGCCCTGTCTTCTGTTAGATGGAAAAACAACAGGTTCTTTCTCAGGCCTGCCTTTTTTTCTTTTCTTAACACGTTCCTATTGATTTCACTATGGTTGTCTGATTCCACACACAATTCAAAAAAACAAATTCACTGCCAAAGTTCGCAAGGCTCATCTTCCAATTTTTTTCTTAAAGTTAAATTTACAAGAATATTTCGTAAAAATGTTTATGTGGAGATCAGCTGTAAGGCTTTTTCACGTAGTTGGTTTTGCCAAGGTCAGGCTAGTTTAGGTCAGTTCCCGTAGAACTTCAAAAGAAATCTAAAGAACTTCAGTAAACAAGCCGGAAGAGGGGCTTCACTGCAAGGAATCTGGCATAGGTGCCGTGCATGGGGCATCTGTTTTGCCAAAATTACTTGGGACTTGCATTTTGCCTCATCGCTTTGAAACTCATGTCGTGCGTGTGGGGCATACCTGTTGCACACCTTAACACTTCTTTCACCTCACCAGCGAACCAACGTCCCATTGGTAAACATACCATAGATATTTATGTTGAGGTAATTTTTCAGTAATAATTTGGTAATCAATTACTCCCTGGCATGTACCGAACTAGTGGAAAGTGGCTCCAACATTGTCAGCTGAATGCATCACCTCATAACCGTTTAAATGGTACTCTTTCATTTTGACGTGTGACCCATTGCATTAGGACCTATAGCGTGTGAGAGTAATATCAATTTACGTCTTTTTGTAGGATAACCTAGTGGTTGGTACAATGAGATGTTATCCCCTCTACCTGGTTTCAAATCTTATAGGGAACATCTTTGACCTATTGTGATAAGGCTCAAGGAGTAGTCTTCCCCACCTTTGTGGTGTCTCGACTCTTGCTAAGTTATAAATTCTTGGTATATCTGGCTTATGGGCTGTTCGATATATTCTTGGTGTTATAGTGGTAGCTACTAGGTTTGATCTTGGACTTTGCCCAGATTACTCCAGTGAGTTACCCATTCACCATGGTAAAAAAACAGGAAAATGAAAAAAAATATAGGAATTCAAGTCCTGAATAAGGGTTGCATTTATGATCCTGAATTCTTAACCATTTTGCACATTTTGCTCAGGGTGGCTTTGGGCAGACTGTTTTTTTTTCAAAAGTGCTTTGAGAAATGCCTTGAGGTTGAGGGCTATGCTCTCTACAAGAGACTGCGTGTGCAATCTAGAATTCTTAATCATTTTGCCAATTCCAGTTAGGGTGGCTTTGGGCAGGCTGTCTCTTTTTTTGGAAGTGCTTTGAGAAACAGGCCTCGAGGTTGAGGGTTGTACTATCCAGTGTCTACTGCAAACTGCTTTTGGCTTAGTGCCACGTTTGAGGGTATATATTTTTCAAAAGTTGCCAGGACATGCACAAGGTTTCAAACATTCGAAACTCATGCCATACAAGTGGGCTTAAGTTGCACTGAACAGATACTCTGCGGGAGGTGGGGCGGCAGTTTGGATATGACAAATTTTCAAAAAAGATTTTTTTGAAAGTTACACACGCAAACCTGTGCGTGCATGCAAACTAATGAATGATTTGAATACGTATGTGTGTGCACACAAAATAATGAATGATCTGAATAATGTGTGTTTGCGTGTGTGCGCAAAATAAAATAAAATGAAATATATATACATATATATGTTGCACTAGTTTTCAAGATGCGGGGGACGGGTCCTCAAGATGGTTGGAGCATACCTTCAAATTTTTCAGGGGACAATGGTTGGAGTCTATATATATATGAAAAGAGTATTAAAATTTAGAATTCACCATTGTGGCTTCAAGCTTGTAAGAATAACATGCTATACTATATAGTATTATGCACAAGTACAATTGTTATGCTTGCGATTCTAAAAAAGTTTTAGCACTTCAAAAAATTGGCGGAGTAACGTTCTCTTATTGGCCATTAGACATGAGCAAAATGCAATTTAGCTTTAGGAAACTTAAGTGTAACTATTTTCTGTTGTGTATAGTCTCATTTGTCCCCAAATATCTTTAGCTCCTGGTGCTAACTAGAACGGTCCATAGGACCAACGTTGTGACAAGGGCTTAAAACCAAAGGCGTTAGGCCTGTCAGCTCCTCGTGACCATCGACGCATGCTTTGTTTTACTCGAGAGTGGTGGATCAAAACCGAGCAATGATGGCGGTAACAGAATTACCCTTGTAGTGAAATGTTTTGTTTGTCGGGCCTGTTCGTTGATGGGACCGCCTAGCACTCATCAAGACTTTACAACTTTCAACACCCCAACATATGAAATGTTTTGTTTGTCGGGCCTGTTCATTGATGGGACCGCCTAGCACTCATCAACACTTTACAACTTTCAACACTCCAACATTTGGTTGGTGGCGGTGACAGATGAAGTTGTTGTGGAAATATTCCATCTGCAGGGTCTGGTAATTGATGGGATTATCTTGCCGCTTGTTGGCGCTTTACAAACTTTCGATGCTTTCCTAGTAGGGCTATGGCGGTAGATGAGACTACAACTGACGTGACAACTTTTGTCTATTAGGCTCGTTAATCGACGAAAAATTGATGCTTATCAGATTGGATCAACAAAGGTGTTGTCAACAACTCTTGCTAACCCCCGATGGTCGATCGCTGGTAGACAGAAAATAGAGACAGGAAAAAGTCTGTTAGTTGGTATGATTGCTAGCTAATTGTCAAATCAACCTAGGAAAGGTTTGTCTATGCCAAATCTTCATTAACTTTGATGGTCGATGGGCAACAAATGGAAAAGGTTGACATGAATACTTCCATTATAGTCAACTCACAAAATGTTGAAAAAGACAAAATTTGCTAAGTGTTTATTCGTTGAATCTGACCATTGTGACTCGAACCTTGCGACTTCTCTCCTGCTTGGTTAACCTACAAAAGCACTGATTCTATGCTACTACTTGATCCACATTCAATCAAGATAATTTCATTCAACCATATGACATACACATGCACAAATTTGATACTATTAACAAAAACTTTCAAGATTGAATTGGCTCAGCGCGGTGGCCAGTCTCTCTCCTCTCTATGCCTCTTCTTTGTGTTTTTTTCTACTCCGATAATTTAATTACATATGAAAACGCTTTGTTAGAGAGTTCTCGTATAATCCAACAAACTCAATTTGTTCCTAAATTATCTAACAAATCCCTAATTTAGCTAGTTCATCTTCTTTACATAAAGATTAAGTGACATTAATCTAACTTCCTAACAAATTAAATTCTTTATAGACTATAGCTAAATATTACAAATTAAATGACTTAGAGAACCCAACTTCCCTTGGTAAACAGATTAGGGAGCCAACTCCTTAGTAAATGAGTTTTGACCCAAGAGGTCAAAAATGATCTTGGCTTGTAGATGCTCTTGCATTAGACTCCCAGGGAAGAAAAGAATTGTTCATTAGCTCCTCAACACTTGTGCCATACTTGATAATATTTGTTGTTGTCATCCATGTAGCATCTTCTGTTGGTTGTTGTTTCCATTTAACTAGATACTAAAGATACTCTTTACCTCTTGTTTTCTTTACTACTCACTGACCCAATATTACTTCAATTTCTTTCTGAGTTGCTTTGGGTAGTTACTTCTTCCACTTGTTGGTTTGATCTTCATTACTTACAGGTGCATTCGCTGTAACACTGTCTGATTCCTTGAAGGAGTGTAGGTTTGCTGCATTGAAAATTGGTGATATTACAATGTCGTTAGGGAGTTCCAATTCATAAACATTTGGACCAATTTTCTTGAGCTTAAGTTTGTTTTACGTCCCTACTGTTGAAATATGTAACTAGGTTCGGTCTTCATAATGACATATATAATCATGATTTTATGTATTTAATGAAATAAGAAAAATAAATTTATTTTTGCTACTCTTGAGGCATGGGTTTCATGCTCAAGGAAAATTTATTTTTAGGTCAAGCTCCCATTGTGAGCTCCTAGGGCTTGTCATTGAGTCTACAAGTCATTAAGTCATTGTCATGTATGAAAGGCCCATTTGGTTGTAAAAGAAAATAATTTGAGTCAAAATAGAGTCAAAGGACCCTCCAAGACCAAGTCAAAATGCAAGCAATAAGTCGGCCTTCCAAACATGTCAAGTTGGCCTAGAAACAGTGACAAGTTAGCCTAATTTGAAGGGACTAGAAGACTATATAAAGGAGACTAGTCAACCATGTTTGAAGACATCAATTACATAAGAAACTTAACCAAGAACACAAAGGCAATGAAGGAAGGAGAAGATAGAGTGAAGAAGAAGTATCTTTTTAGGACGGTTTTTGGGTAAAAACTCTCACACGTGCGGGCTGAAGCTAGGGAATCCACTGCAAAATAGATCAAATTGCAGTCATACCTAGGAGCCAAAATTTGGTGCCAAGATAGTCTAAATTGAAGGTTGAAGCCTTGAAGAGAAACAATCTAGTCAAGTGAAGGAGAAGAAGGGCTAAAATTGCTCTAATTACCTCACACATGTGAAAGTTGTAGGAAGCTACAGGAGGCTGAGAATTGCAAGAAGAGAAGCAGTCTAGTGTTGTAGGGCCGAAGTCAAGGAAGAAGGAGAAGTTGTAGTGGTTTGAAGTCAAGGTTGACTTTGTTTGACTTGACAAGAAAAAGGGCAACATTTGACTTGGTCTTGGAGGAGTTTTGGTCAAGGGTGTAGGTCTTGGAATTCATCAATTGAAGGTCTATAAGAAGAGAAGAATTCTTGTGGGTTTTCCTCTTAGTTGGAGAGGTTTGGCGTTGACTGATCACCTATATCTTGTGTCCTTTGTCTTATTGTTTTTTATGGTTTGGTAGTTGTTTGATGAAGAAAAACACTAATAATAAACAAGTGAAAGAAGAAGCTAATTAAAGTAAAAATATACCACAAACAATTATCAAAGCAAGAGAAATCATCTTATGTTGCTGCCCCTAGATTTCTCAACATGGAATCAAAGCGGTGACAAGACAAGGAAAGACAGCTTAAAGAAGGACACTCAAGGGCTGAAGTGTGAAAATTTCTAAGTCTGACACGTTAGAAATCCCAACTGCATTATCAAGTTTATTATCTCCTACTTGTTCATTCCGTTAACAAGTTATTTATTAGTATAAATACTGAAATAAACACAAATGCAACCTTCACACATATACAGATCAACAATTGAAATAACTGAGACAATCACACAAGGGACACTGTTATTTTTGGACAATTGTCCCCGAAAAATCCAATGCGGGAAAACCGGTGCAGCAGATATGAGGGTTTTATTATTATGTAGTTTTCTGAATACAACTAGGGTGCCAGAAATGGCTCACCCTTCAGAGAATTAATTGGCAGAGGTACCTCTCCTTGGAGACAAATATTCTGGCTGATCAACAACTGGATGATTGATCCTACAACAACTTCGACAGTTCCTTAGCTGGACAGTGAAAGCTGCTCCAAGCTTCTCTCTAGAACTGTGTCACCCTCTTCTGCTCTGCGTCTACCTCTCAGCTCTTAGTCTGCCCCATGAAAGTACCTCAGTGCTGCCTCTTCAGCCATTGTCAGCTCTACTAGTCTCTGCTGCTTTTGTGTCAGCCTCTTGGCCCTCTTCGTCACTTGCGCTGGCCTCCTCAGCCTCTGCGTCAGCCTTCCAAGGCTCTGCGCTGTCTCTCCGACACTTTCTTTGCCTCTTTGATATGTATTCTCGGCCTTTTGCTGAACTGCACCTCGCTGCAACAGATCACTAACTCGATTTCTCAGCAAACCCTGCCCCATAAAATCGGATTCTTGATTAACTTGGTGTGTCTCCAACTGACCCTCAAGCCTCCTCTTATACTTTTCCTGTTGACGATTCAACGACCGAGATTAAGTCCCTAATCAACGGTTAAGATTAGATTGGCTTGATCTTCGTTATTTAGAACTTTCTCACCCATATTATATTAATACACATTAATATTTTAATTTTCCTAGGTTTAATCTTAAGGTCTCATTAAAAATATTAATTATTTTAATATCTCTTCATCTGGGTGGAATTTCTCCAAACGATTTCTGGGTCTTGGAGATCTCATGTGCCTTAGCCTCTCCACCAATTTTCATGGCTAGAGCACATTCGATGCTACCAAAAATCAACACTTCCTCTTAGCGAGGAATGTGCTCTAGTAATGCTTCACCATAATATTGCCACTGCTAACTACTGCACTACAACTCAGTTATCGAGAAGTAGGTAATTGACTTCCCCCAAAAACTGACATCTCGGTCAGTCTGGAAGCCTCATGATGCTGAAGCTACCTCTGCTGCTATCCCGTGCTTCCTCTGCTACCACTATGCTGCTGCAAACACCTCTGTGCCTCTCGCACTGCTGCAACCTCCACTGCGTTGCTACAGACTTCTGCACTCTAGCACTGCCTTGCCGCTCCATCACACCTTGCTCCACTCGACACTTGTCATCATGCTACTGTCTTTAAGGGCTCCCGTAGCCGGATGTGATCCAAGAGTTTGGGTACCTCAAGGATCCTGCCCGTGCATGTAGTCCTCCTGACTACAACTTGATGTCACCCCACCTCTTCTCTAGAGGTGCATGAGCACTCATGGCACCATTGTCATCAGTGTCGACATCCTTCTCTGCCTTTGCTAGAGCTGTCTTTGATTTGGAAGCTTCTCCCTCGCCTTTCTTCCTGGGGCACTGAGATGCATAATGTCCCAACTCCCCACAGTTGAAGCACTTGACCTTGGAAATGTCCTTCTTCTTCCTCTTCCCCTGCTGTCCCGTAAATGCTAGAGCCGCATCCTCCTCCTCCTCTTTCTTGACTTGAACTCCCTTGCCACTACTCCCTGCCTTGGTCAACCTCCTGATCTCTTCTCGTCGAAGCGCTGCCCACATCTCTTCCCAACTGGGGAGAGTCGCTCTGCCCAAAATGCTTTGGACAAACGTTTTCCAGTCCTCGGAGACTGCATTTAGAGCAGTCCTGACCATAAACTCTGGATCCGTTGTAGACCCCACGGAAGTAAGCTGGTCGCGAATTCCTTGCAACCTGAGGAGGAAGTGATCTATCTCCTCTCCTTTCTACATCTGATATGACCTCAGCTGATTTTCCAATAACATCTTCCGTTGCACGAAAGAGCCTTGGTATAAGGTGGTCAACGCCTCCCACATCTCCCTTACTGTGTTCTTCTCAACAATATGTGGTATGACATGATCTTTGACCCTGTCTAGGATCATGCATTTCGCCTTCGCCTTGGCCTCCTCATACTTCTCATTAGCATTCGGGTCAACTGGGACAACTACGGTTTTCAAGGCATAGTTCTTGATGCAATGTTTATCCAAGATTGCCAGGATCCTGGCCTTCCAGATGACAAAATTGGAAGCCCCGTCCAATTTGTCTTGATCCCTCAATCTGTTCACTGCCATCTTTGCTCCTCTTCTAGACTCCCTTTGAGTCTCGACTTCCTTCCTGGAAATCAGCCAACTGTCGAATCACTCCTCTCCAATCCCTCTTTGCTGTTGCAACACGGATATGGATTTCTTGGCTAGAAATCCATTGAGGTAGTGCTTCCCTCTATTTTGGTTCTGTCTCCTTAAACACTGTTCTGCACAGTCAGAAACATCGTCCCACCAACTCCTCAAATCACAATCTGCATAGCTCCCTTAGCTCCGACAATTGAAGAATTTGAGCCCTTCTGGCTCTGCGCAATCACAGTGAACGCTGGATCAGATTCTCCTGGCCTCAACGTCGATCCTTCCTGGCTAAGAAAGATGACCAGGCACTGCGTAGACCTGATCTGCCCCCCTTCTGCCTTTGCGCTGGCCTGGACTACTAATGCAGCTACTGCATGGGCTCCTCCCAGCTACTGCATCTTCCCCTCCTGGCTCAGAATGCTGACGCAGGCTTTGCGTGAGCCTTTGCGTCACCTTCTTTGCACTGCGTCACTCCTCCTCTTGCCTCTTCAGCTTTGGAACAACGTTGTCTCTCGGGACAGCTACTTCTTTGCTGCAAATTCTCAGATTTCTTCTGCTGGTGTCTTCAATCCTCCTTGATTTGCAATCCCTCTGATACCATGTGAAAATTTCTAAGTCTGACACATTAGAAATCCCTACTGCATTATCTGGTTTATTATCTCCTACTTGTTCATTCCATCAACAAGTTATTTATTAATAGAAATACCGAAATAAACACAAATGCAGCCTGCACACATATATAGATCAACAACTGAAATAACTTAGACAATCACACAGGGGACATCGTTAGTTTTGGACAATTGTCCCTGGAAAAACCCAATGCGGGAAAATCGGTGCAATAGATATGAGGGTTTTATTATTATGTAGTTTTCTGAATACAACTAGGGTGTCAGAAATGGCTCACCCTTCAGAGAATTTCCTTGGCAGAAGTACCTCTCCTCAGAGACAAATATTTCGGCTGATCAGCAACTGGATGATTGATCCCACAACAACTTCGATAGTTCCTTCGCTGGACAGCGAAAGCTGCTCCAAGCTTCTCTTTGGAATTGCGTCACCCTCTTTTGCTCTGCGTTTGCCTCTCAGCTCTCAGTGTGTCCCAAGAAAGTACCTCAACGCTGCCTCTTCAGGCCAACGTCAGCTCTACTAGCCTTTGCTGCTTCTGCGTCAGCCCCTTGGCCCTCTTCGTCACTTGCGCTGGCCTCCTTAGCCTTTGCATCAACCTTCCAAGGCTCTACGTTGTCTCTTCGACACTTTCTTTGCCTCTTTGATATGTATTGGCCTTCTGCTAAACTGCACCTCGCTGCAACAGATCACTAACTTGATTTCTCAGCAAACCCTGCCCCAGAAAATCGAATTCTTGATCAACTTGGTGTGTCTCCAACTGACCCTCAAGCCTCCTCTTATACTTTTCCTGTTGACGATTCAACGGTCGAGATTAAGTCCCTAATCAACGACTAAGATTAGATCTGGCTTGATCCTCGTTATTTAGAACTTTCTCACCCATATTATATTAATACACATTAATATTTTAATTTTCCTAAGTTTAGACTTAGGGTCTCATTAAAAATATTAATTATTTTAATATCTCTTCATCTGGGTGGAATTTCTCCAAACGATTTCTGGGTCTTGGAGATCTCATGTGCCTTAGCCTCTCTACCAATTTTCATGGCTAGAGCACATTTGATGCTATCAAAAATCAACACGAAGCACTAAAGGATCATCAAGAGCTTCAATCATCAAGAATGATCACTCATCTCAAAGGAACCACAAGGACAAATATTACATCATCATCTTGAAGGAAGTTACTAAAGAAGACCTCAAAACCCTAGTTCGTTCAAAGAAGGACTCTACACTTGAAGCATTCTTGGGAACCTCGCACAATCATCACCTCAAGGAAAAGGAGACCTCAAAGACCCTACCTCTACTCAAAGAAAGAAGGACTACAAATTGAAGCATCTTGAAGTCCCTACATCCAAGGAAAGCAGGTAGAAGCATTGTCATCATCATCAAGGAATCAAAGTGATCTCCCTCTCTTTGAAGGATCACTTTTGAAGGAAGACATCTTCATCAAGAAGACATCTTCTATTATCATCACCATCATCAAAATCAAGAAGGCATCAAGTTGAAGATATTGTCATCAAAAAGTATCTTCACAAGTAAGTATCTTTATGTCCACATCTGAATCTATCAAAATGACTTCATTTTGCAAGGAAAGCAACAAATTGGTTGGGTCATCAAACTTTCTTGCATGGAAGAAGAGGACTAATTTGATCCTCATAGAAAATGAAGTCGTTGATCATGTTAAGGGTTCAATCACGAAACCTCCCAAGGAAGAAGCTCAAGCTCTTGCAAAGTACATGAAAGGAGAAATAAGGGCACAAAGGTCCTTATACAATCCATCAAAGATCCCCTCATACCCTATGTATCAAAATTGGAGACATCAAAAGAAATATACGATAAGCTAGTAGAATTATTCTCCGTAAGTACTGCTGGAGAAGTGATATCATTAAGACAAGAACTCTACAAGATGAAGATATCAAAGGAAGATGGAATAACCTCATACTTTATGAGGGTATCAGAAATAAGAGACCAACTACAAGAATTGGGAGAAATAATGTCCGATAAAGAAATGACCACCATTGTGCTCAATGCACTACCAGAAGAACGGGGCAACTTTACATCAACATCTGTGGAAAGAAGGAAGCTACCCCATTCAATGAACTTTGGTCATTGTGAAAATTGAAGAAATCAGATTGAAGGCAAAAAGCGATGTAGGATCAAACAAACAAGTACAAGCATTTGCTGCCATGGCTAAGAGGAAAGGAAAGTTTGGAAGGTTTGGTCCTCAAAAAAAGAACAAGAAGGATATGTCGAAAATCCAATGCTATGGCTATCATTAATATGTGCGCTACAAGAGAGATTGTCCTAAACTCAAGAAGGACAACAACAAAAGAGGAAGGGAAGAGGCCCATATCACCGAAGAAGCTGAAAAGAAGAAGTGAAAGAAACAGAAGTAAAAGATCTCTACTATGATTGAGATAATCTCTTCCACTGAGTCCTTTTCAATTTTTCTAAAGTATAGCTATCATGGTAGAAAACATCAGAAGCATGATAGAATGCATCATTTAAGGAGATGGCATTATAGTAGCATATCGTTAAAGCAAGAGCTCATGATGTCATTAGAAAAGCTTGAAATAATAGTTGAAGTAGAAGTCTACATGGATGTAGCAGTCATCATATAAAGGAAGCAGCTCTTGGTAACCTCATTGCAAGCATGTGTAGTGCATATGGTTGAAAGAAAGTCATCGAGCATGATAGAAGGAATTCATCATACATCATCATCACGAGAAAGGAGCTTTTGCTAGATGAGGATAATTTAGATCCTCTATTGGAATCTACATTAGAAGGTTTATCTCTGTTGGAGGAAGCAAGTGTCTTGTTGAAAATTCCACTTTGTATGGGATTCATTGTTTAGAAGGATGATGGTATGGTGACCAAGGAATGCAACATGTCTAGATGTTTGAAGTACTCTCAATCAAGAAAAGGAAGCTACTGAAGGAAGCCTAAATGACCAAAAGAAGGAAAAAAGTATGTGTGCATGTATTTAATTGAGTCATGTCATCATATGGTTGCATGGGTAAATGCTCTATCTCATGAGCATGATCAAAGAAAAGGGATCTCCTCCTTTGGAAAGATGCATGAAGGCATGGTTCACATATTGACTAGATGAAATCAACATAATATGTCCTCATATGGAATATGAGGTGGTTGAAAAGATGAAGGAACTATGAATGAAAGTTCATGGGAAGCAATATGTGGAGGAAAAAAGAAGAGATCATGAAAGATGCAACTATGGTCACATAAGAAAAGGCATCAAACATCCGATAACTAGAAGAATTGATTATAACATCTCCATAGAAGGAAGAGTATGATAAGGTCTGTAAAGAAAAGGAGACCTTTGACACATGAAGTCATCGAGATGCGTTTATAAATGTGCAGGATGTTGCAGGCAAGCTAGATGTCATGATGAAAGGCCATCACAAAAGGTAACTATGATTTGATGTTCATTTTCGATTTGTGAACAAACAACTTGATGGATTGATACATGGATACCAAAAGAAGGTTGTAGATGTCACCTACAATTAGCACTCATGTGGTTGGATAAAATATCCTAAAGGAAACAAGATTTGGACAAAGTAGCAGTATGAAGAAAAGACAAATGTGGACTAGAAGATCACTTTCCGATGAAGAGTAGGATGACATGACTTATGTAGCTCATGAAGGAAAGTGATGGATGGTTGATGCCCTATGAACTTCATGACATCGAAAGAAGGAGCCCCACAAGTAGCTGAGAGTCCCATGATCTCCACCTATAACAAAAAGTTGCTGGAAGCAAGTCCCTGGTTATGAGGGAGCTTTGACAAGTCCTTGGATAAGAGGGAGATTGGGTAAATTCCTTTTATAGGAATGGGTGCATTCCTTTATAGGAATGGGTATATCCTCCCTAGTTGAAAAGGAGAGATAGACACATCATTCTTGGCTTCACTTTGGGAAGAAAGAATGGAAGATTGGGTAAGCATCTGACATTCCATACTCTTTGAAGATGAGGTAGGGTATCCAAGATAAGAGTAGTCAAAGAGGACCGATATTCTTTGAGGACTAGGAATCCAACATAAGAATAGTCCTGGAAGGACATACTCTGTGAACACCCGAGTGGGGAATGTACCTTGAGAGACAATGATGATGGTGTCTGTAAGTCATTGGTCTCGCCAACATTATGCTTTGATCTTGTGGAGAGATAGGGCTGTTAGTCAAGGCCTTGCTATGTGACAATGCTGATGATATGATGCTAAATAAATGGGTTACCAATCTGACTCTTCTTATGAGATTTCTTTAGATTGAGAATGTCCAAGTACCTTGTATGGATTATGAATACCTCCCTAGTTAAGAAGGAGTGTTGAAATATGTAACTAGGTTCAGTTTTCATAATGACATATGTAATCATGATTTTATGGATTTGATGTAATAAGAAAAATAAATTTATTATTGTTCTTGAGGCATGGGTTTCATGCTCTAGGAAATTTACTTTTAGGTCAAGCTCCCATTGTGAGCTCCTAGGGCTTTTCATTGAATCTACAAGTCATTAAGTCATTGTCATGCGTAAAAGACCCATTTGGGGCATGTTACATTGTATTTTTTTTTTTTGAAGTCAAAGATAGTGTCAAAAGGCCCTCCAAGACCTTGGCTATGGGCTACAATCAAATTGACCTCCAAAAGAAGCAAGTCGTTCTATCAAGAGGACAAGTCGGCCTAGGTGCTGTGTCAAGTCGGCCTACAAGCATGGGTAAAGAGCCTATATATATAAGAGGACTCAGCGTGATTCGTGTATCATCATAAATCATCTATCTCAAGAAAATAAGTGTGAGTAAGAGAGAAAGGAAGCCTCTTGAGAAACGAATAAAAGAAGGAGAAGATCAAAGTCTTCTAGTATAGTTTTTGGGCTGTTCATCTCACACGTGTGACTGCAACTAGGGTTTCTGCAGTAAGGTCTTGCAAACATTGGAAAGAAGACGAGATATAACTCAAGAAAGGATAATTTTGCTAGCCGAATTCACAAGGAAAAGAATGCAAGTTAAGTGAAGGAGAGAAACCACTTATTTTGTCTTCATCATCTTTCACGTGTGGCCTAGGGTTTCTGAAGCAAGGGTTGAAATATTGTAGAAGTTGCATGTAGACCAAAGTTGCAAAAGGAGAGGTCGAAATTGCTGTCAAAGTGTTGTAGGGGCGAAGTTGAAGACAAGGAAGAAGCAACTAATTTGACTTGGCAAAAGGAGGCAAGGTTGACTCGGTCTTGGAGGAGTCTTGGTCAAGGGTCTAGGTCTTGGAATTCGTCAATTGAAGATTCTATAAGAAGAAGAATTCTTATGGGTTTTCCTCTCAGAGTGGAGAGGTTTTGGCCCTGGATGATCCCTATATCTGGTGTCCTTTGTCTCATTGTTCTTTATGTTTAGATAGTTGTTTGATAATAGAAAACACTAATAATATCTAAGCAAGAATAAGTTCATCAAGTAAAATAAAAACACATCACAAGCAATTATCAAGCAAGAAAAATTGCCTACACTTGCTGCCCCTAGATTTCTCAACACATTTCTCTCTTTTGCATCCTCCTCCTCTATATCTAATGTAATCTCTGCATTGGTTGGTGTAGAGGATGACCCCTCAAGAGTGTTGCCATCATCAAACGTGACAAACACTAGCACTGGGTCATTAAGATCCAAGTTCGCCAATGCCAACTCAACACATCTGTCTAAACCCATGTCATCAGGAAAGATATCCCACATCTTTGTCTTTCCCTTCAACCACTCATCCCTCTTCTTGTAAATAAGACGAAGGTTGGTGTGCAGATATACCATTGTCTCTGCCCTGGACTACTCATGCCTGCTCCTCTTCAAACTATACAGATTCCCATATGTGCTCCAATTCCTTTCGCAACAAGAGATGAAGTAACCTGAGAGAGGAGCCTCATGCCTAAATGCTGTAGAGGAGGGCATGTTGCCCCATGAGTTTCTCACCAAGAATAGGGCTTCTTAGCCCCCCTGTCTCTAATAAAATCATAGCTTGCAAATCACCCAATGCCAGTGGAAAAATCTGCAAAGGCATCCTCCACCTCACCAAGGGATACTCTATCTTGAAATATTCGTCTCAGTGCATCCTTCTTCCTCTGTGAAATATCACCATTCATGTGAGGAGGGAATTTGCGTGAAGGTCCACCATTTAGATGCTCATGGCTGTAGTATTTTTGATTCAATGAGTGAACCAAGCAACGTAATGGTTTGCAATTCTTGTCCCACTTGCTGATAGAAATACCCTGTATGGTGGTGAAGAAGGCCTTTGCTGATGTCTTATACTCAGGGCACTCACTCTGAAAAATAATGGTCCTCACAGACTAAATCATGGAATCCCATCCTTGATAAACCTCTCCTAGGATGGGTTGGTCTGTATCTGCAAATTGCAATAAAGCAAAGGGATATTTACTTTCTTGAGCTTGTTGTCATGCTAAATTTTTGTTTCTCTCAACATTTGAAATTGTTGTTGTAGGCCCACTCCCATCAGATGGAACACTAGCAGGCCCTGATGAAATTGAAAGAGGGGGGGCATCACTAATGGGGATATTCCTACCCTTTTTTTGCCACTTCCCTGCTGCCCTTGATTGAGCCATGACTGCTATAAAATGAATAAAAAATGTAAACAAAATGACAGACACACTATTGTAGCAAAAATAGAAAAAAAATGGAAGAGAAATCCACATACATGCTGCTTAAATCACCTCCAAAACAAGCCAATCTCCTTTGCTGGTCATTGCCATACTCCCAGAACTCCAAAACCACAATGAAAGTGAGGAAAACCGGCCCAAATTGGCCTTTTAGCAACGTGTGGGTCCCTTTTTTGGACACGTGTCCGAAAATCGAGATCCGTTGAGGGATCGAATCTGATTCTCATGGGACACGAATCCCGATTTTCAGACATGCAATTGCCTCGAATGAACATGTGTCCCTTGAGAATTGTGTCCGATTCACCCGATTCGTGACACGTGGGGGAGGATGAATCCAATTACTTAGAGTATGAGCAATCATGTGAAGATGAAGAAAACAATGACTAGTAGATTGTTCCCATATGTGAAGAAGGCCAATAAGAAGAGCACTCAGAGGTGCATGAACAAGAGGAGTATGATATACATTGTGTGCATGATGAGTCATCTTTGGAGAGCTAGTTGAAGGCTCAAGTTGGAGCCTTGGTTAAGGGAGTTGAGCATCTAGCCATTGATGACGTGCAAGTAGATGCAGAGCTATCCAACAGGGCTACAAGACTTCCTAATGATAGTCACCAGGAGAAGATTGAGCATATAAGGATAGATCTTATGGCAATGAAGAGAGAGGCCCAGACACTTTGAGACACCATCTTGCAGCAGATCAGTGAGCTTGAGGTCCTCAGAGTTAGGCATGCCAAGACAAATATTGAGCTTTCTAGTATCAAGGAACAACTAAAATCCCTAGTGAGGCAGAAAGAGGGGTATACTTGGGAGTTTTAGAGCAACCCTCTTCAGGAGTACATCAATAGGACTTGCAACATGATCAACCCACCTCTGTACATTGGAGAGAGGGGCAGGGTTTTCTAGTTGGACCTTATGGGTTGACTAGACAAAGCCTTCTGTATGGGTTTTTTCAAGTTAGCGAAGATCGAGCGATGAGCTGACAATTTAGGAGCATCCCAATTATGATTAGAATGGCACAACATCAACATGGTGGGATTGTTTCTTGTGTGGGTATTTATGCACAAAATCCATGCCAAGGGATGGATTGGAGAGAAGTGATGAGTTGGTATCCTACTGAGTGGATAATTTATGGAGCATCATCCATAGTCAGGGGCATAGCACAACAGGAGCCCTTAGACATGGGCAATGATAGATGACCAAGGTGGCATTGGGATCCAAGTGGATCTATTGGTGGCAAGTTGAGTCAAAGGTTTGTTTGGGATCCAGGTATTGAGGGGTCCATTCATAATTGGGTGGCACGAAGGCATGATGTGACACAATGGTTCATATGGGATCCTGGTATTAGTGTACAAATGCCTTTATAGTTGGCAGATGCAGATTGCTTGAGGGTAAGCAATCTTGGGGCAAGAGGATCTGTAATGTTCCCATTTTTGGTTGACCTAATGATGTAGTTAGGGTGGATTTCCAGGGTTTGTGACAACGAGGTCACAAGATGTAATGTTCCTGTTGACCATGTACATGTCAACAGTCCAAGAAGCAGGGTATAAAGCAACAAACAATTTTTTTAGTCAATGTCATCATTGTAATCCCAAATTTTGCGTTTTTTGTAAAAATGATTCTAGTATGACTATTAAGCCATGTAACAACACCTAGGTAAGCCTATGATTTTTCTCAAAAGGGTTTCACTCTAGGGAGCTTTTTAACCTCACCAAATTATGTGTTTGTAAACACGGACAATTGACAGAGTTTTTCTCCTAGATATACCACAAAGCTAGGGTGGAACTCATTGATGAGGTCTTAGGCGAGTCTTAGTGTTTATCAAGTCTATGTATTTTTCATACTAGATCATGTGTCTTGTCGTAAAATTTGGTTGAGTCTCAAGTGGTCTATGTGTATGTGTATTTCCCTTTCTAAGGGTTGAATTTGTAATATCTGATGTAAAAGTGTGTTTAAAAATAATTTGGTGAATGGTTCCTCATAATTTGAACACCATTACCAAGATATTTTTTAGATACACTTAGAGGGTGGAAAAATAATTAATACCCTCTTGAGTCCTCTTTATTTTAATTTCTGGCAAAAGAAAAATTACAAGAGCCAGAAGTTATCCAAAAAAATAAAATGAAGGGAAAATTAATTACCCTCCAAGTGGAAAATTCATCGAAAAATTAGTTGAAGCTATTTTCAAAGGAAAAATTCAAGTCAAGATAAAATGCCTCATTTCCATGGCAGAAGGACCCAATCTAGAAATTCGTTGGGGGAGAGAAGAATATTTTCCTAGCAAATCGAATTTTTTGGGCCAAACAAATAATTATTTTGCACAAGTAATGAAGATTCTATATTTTGAAGGTCCTCCATGGTCTAGAAGTCAAAGTTTGACCCCTCCATCATAGTGAACAAGGAAGGTCAATTTATTTTGGAGATTTGTGCGAATTAATCAAGGGTTAGAATTTTTTCCTCCAGGATCAAGCCATGGATCGATGCAACTAGCCATTATTTCCACTTGGAGGGGTTATTCCCTCTCATTTTTCTATATAAGGAAGCTCTCAAGCTCCTCATTGTATCTTGATCTCACTAGATCGAAACTTTTTGTAGTGAGCCAAGCTCTGTTGGAATTTTTGCATTAATAAAAAGACTTTGGGGTTTCAATTCAAGGTGTCTTTCGCTTAATGATTGATGGTATGTGTTGAAAAAATTAATGCTTTAATTTTGTGCCATCGTTGAAGATTGTTGTTTCATAGCCAGTGGTTGGACTATCTATTAGCACAGTATCTTGCTTTAGGTTTTGGGCTAGAATAAACACTTAGAAGCTGGTGGATCTAGTAGGTATCTCTAGATCACTGGTCTATTTGTGTGAATTGAACCCCTATGAAACTAATGATCTATTTTTCAAGTGTATAGAGATCTTTCAGGTGATTCAGCCCTTGGGGAAAGCCCAAGTTCATGGACTTTGAGGTGATCACATTTTGTTTGGACCCTGAGCTTATCTAACAAATCTATTTTGCAGAGTTTGGGTTTGTGCATTAAAATTAAAATTATTTCCATCAAATTATCTTGCAAAATTTATTCTTGGGCTATAAATGAATTATTTGCTAATTAGAGCCAATATTCTTTTGTAGATTATTGTAAATAATTTTTAAACCTTGTAAATTATTTTTCTTATTTGTAAATAATAATTTTGGGGTTTTATTTGAGAAATTTCTAGATCTTGTGTCTTGGGCTCTATTTATTCATCTTGCAGGTGCCAAAGGACTAAAATTTCAAAGACAAATTTAAGTGTGAAGGTCCTAGCCCTCACCTAGCTTAGACGAATAGGGTTTGGAGGGGTTTTTAGCCTTGGAAGGAGCCGTCCAACCTAATAGAGCAAGTCATTCAACCTATAAGGGTTGATTTGGGGTCTAGACACCTCAAACTACAAGACCCTAGTCATAATTTGCAACGTCCAGACTCCTTGAGGCAGCCGCTAGCCCTAGAGGGCTTTTCTGTTGTTGCAATTGGGGTTTTCTTGAGCATTTCTCTTCTGAAATTGTTTTGCTAGTGGATTCTCAAGTTTGAAGTCATTTTTTGGACATTTTTTCAACATTTTGAGGCTAGTTTGGCCTAACTGCAAGGGTTAGAGGCCATTCTTGGCCTAGCCGCAGGGGTTTGAGGGCTAAAAGCCCTAGCTACAACCTCTTTTCAACCTCCACAAGAGGGCTGCATGCCTAATTAGGCCTTTAAGCCTAGGCCGTAGCCCTAGAAGGGCCTAAACTCATTTTTGCAAGTGATTTCAAAGGCTAATAATTTGTTTTGCAGGCCTAAGGTGATTTTTGGCAAGGATTTGAAGGGTTTCTCATTGTATTTGTGTCATTTTGTGGACTTGATTGAGTCATGTTATCATATGGTTACATGGGTAAATTCTCTACATCATGAGCATGATCAAAAGAAGAATCTCTTCCTTGAAAAAGATGCATGAAGGCTGTTATGAATAAAAATATTCATAAACATCAATTAAATAATAAATATTAAAATAACAAATATTAATAATAATAAATCAATTAAATTAGTTAATGTCCCATTAGTTGTGAAGAGACGCGGGTCAAAAGTTGTGACCTTCTATCTTCGTGGCCAGTCAATGCCTATATAGGCACATTGCCATGAAGAATTGTAAACACCATTCATATTTTTATAAATAATACAACTACTACTTACTACAATACAAGTCTACACATACGAATTCATGCCTGCATATAGGTTTAATTGCAACAGTGGTATCAGAGCCCTTGATTTTGTCCCGAGAACACTCTCCACTGCCAACCTCATTTTGTCCACCCGTTCCGCTCCACCACACTGTTCCCCTCTGCCCCATCACGCTTCTCTTCGACCGCACCCAACGCCACATTGTGCCGCCGACCCATTTTGTCGTCTATCTCACTTGTTCTCGACCAATCCCCTTCTCCATCGTCCCTTGCGCAACGCTCCACACCCTGTTCATCACGTCACTCCCTAGTCTGGCACAACCGGCATACATAGTAAAACGGACGTTGTTGGCCGGGGTCGTTCGCCTGTCGTGACACCGCGACTTGCACTGTAAGGACACCTATTGACAAGATCCTTGCCGCCGCCAAGACCATTGCCCAATACGCAGTCAACCCCACCAACACTGATACATCTGTGCGCTCTGATTGCCACTGCTCCTGTCCATTGGGCCACCCTCCATGTTTAATTGCCGGATTGGTCAAACAACGTGACCATCAATTACATTTGCCATCGAAACGTTGTTAAGTTGTGAGGCACGCCGGTTAAGTCACTCGAGCCATGAAAGCACGTTTTTTTTGAATCACGTTTTATATTAAGTTTGATATATATTACCTATTCATTAAACATAAGCTATATTTTAATTTTAATAAAGTTATATGTTTATTTAAATAAAAAAAATAATAATAAAAATTATTATTATTATTTAATTAAATTAAAAAAAATTGGGTCTACAAGGAAAAAGAGGAACAAAATGGGAAGCAATAATAATGACGACAATTCGAAAAAATTTCAAGAAGAACTTGACAGAATGCGCAAGCGCCTTGACGATATTGAGAGGAAGCAAGATGATTTCGGGAAGAGTCAAGACCAAATGGCAGAGGATATCATAGCAATAAAGAGCATGATGAGCCAATTTATGGGAGGAGCCAATCCACCTTTTAACCCCTCGGCTATGCAAAGTCCCAAGACTCCGGAAGGCGAAACTTTTCCAAGTCATGAATTTCCGTCGATGCACGAAAAGCCACGAGTACCGCATATACAGTTCGAAGGAAGTCAATACCATACAAAGTTTCCCGACAAAGACTACCTTAAAATTAAAAGAGAATTACCTAAATACGATGGTAAGGACCATAAAGGCGCCATTGTATGGGTAAATAAAATGGACGCCATTTTCGGAACAAACCCGCCAATAGGGGAGCAAGAGAAGGTCATGACCGCATCCAACTACTTGGAAGCAGAAGCGTATGATTGGTTCCTATGGTGGTCTAACAAATGTGCAACTCGCTCGTTCAATTGGCAAAATTTTAAAAACGCCTTGCTAAAAAGGTTTCATGACGAAGAAGAGGATGATGTTTATGAAAGATTCGTTCACCTCAAATAGAAAGGATCAATAAGCAAATACACTCACGAATGGGAAGTATTAGCTATAAGGCAAAGGGGATTCTCAGACGAAGAGTTGTTAAAAATGTATCGTTGTGGCCTTAAGGATTATATTCGGGAAGAATTAAAATTATATAAACCCCAAACCATTGAAGATGCTAGACATGCAACAATAATTATTGAGAGAAAATATAAGCTCAGAATGTCATCATTCAAGGAAGACGAAGACCAACAACAACACTCGGGGAAAAAAAACTAACAAATGTAGGTATTGTGGAGACAAATGGACATCAGGACACAGATGCCTTAATAAGAAACTGTATACTTATGAAGTCAAGAAGGAATCAGACACTTCAAGTAACGAGCTAGAAAAAAGATAAAAAACAATAGTTGTCGCAAATGTGGAGAAAACTAGACGCCAAGCCATAAATGTGAAGACGCATCCTTGCGCTACTATAAAATAGTAGATGGGAAGCAAATTGAAGTACAAGAACATGATGAAGGAATCGTTGTCACACACAGTGAAGATTCAGATTCTAAGGAACCGTCATTAGTTGCAATCTCATGTGACTGGAAAAACCTTGATGAAAATAGTAACTCTTTCAGAGATCAAGAACAATAAGCAACTGCAAAATACATTCCACCACATCTTCGAAAGAAGAGCCAATTTCCAAGAAAGAACATTAAACTTACTATTCCATCAACAAACATTAGGAAGACACTGTGTCCTAAAACCCCAAGGCTCAAGGGACTCATAAAAGGCAGAAATGTGAATATACTTATAGATTCCGATAGTACTCACAATTGTATAAACATTGATCTTGCTAAACAACTTGGTCTTTGTATATGCCCAATCAAGGACCTGACCATGTTTGTCGCTACTAGAAAAAAATAAAGGAAATATGAGAATGTCAAAAAGTTTCAATCCAAATACAAGAGTTGGTGCTACAAATAGATCTATTTTCTCTACCACTCAAAGAAATGGATGTAGTTCTAGGTGCAAAATGGTTAATACAAGTAGGGAGCTATACTGCAAACCTTGAAGAACAATTCATGGAGTTTAACTGGCAAGGACAACATTATAAATTAAATGGTGTTAACACTCCCAGCTCCAAGGAAGGTACAATTACTCATGAAGAATGCACCAGTCAACGAAAGGATGCCATTCCATCACAACAATGTTCAACTAGAGAAAACCCTTCTGGTTGTGCTTTGAGGACAAAGCATCTCTAAAGGGGGTGGCAATGTTATGAATAAAAATATTCATAAACATCAATTAAATAATAAATATTAAAATAACAAATATTAATAATAATAAATTAATTAAATTAGTTAATGTCCCATTAGTTGTGAAGAGACATGGGTCAAAAGTTGTGACCTTTATCTTCGTGGGCAGTCAATGACTATATAGGCACACTGCCACGAAGAATTGTAAACACTATTCATATTTTTATAAATAATACAACTACTCCTTATTACAATACAAGTCTACACATACGAATTCATGCCTGCATACAGGTTTAATTGCAACAAAGGCATAGTTCACATATTGACAAGATGAAATCAACATAATATGTCCTCATATGAAATATGAGGTGGTTGACAAAAATGAAGGATCTATGTATGGAAATTCATGGGAACAATATGTGAAGAAAGAAAGAAGAGATCGTGAAAAGTACAACTATGGAAATCAACATCTGATCACTAGAAGAATTGGCCATGATATCTCCATGGAGAAGGCATGAAGACCCTAGTAAGGCCTGCAAAGAAAGGAGACCCTTGACATTGAAATTCTTGGAGAAGTGCTTATGAGTGTGTAGGATGTTGATGTTGCAAGGAAGATGTCATGATGAGAGGCCATCACGAAAGATAACTTTGATGTTCATTTCCGATTTTTGAACAACATCTGGATAGGTTGATACAAGGCTACCAAAAGAGAATTGTAGATGTCACCTACAACTAGCACTCATGTGGTTGGATGCAAGATCCTAAAGGAAGCATGACTTGGAAGAGGTAGCTGTATGAAGAAAAACCAGATGTGGCTTAGAAGGTCACATTTCGATGAAGAAAAAGTATGTCACGACTGAAATAGTTCATGAAGGAAAGTGATGGATGGCCGATGCCCTACGAAGATGTCCCAAAAGATGAAGGCTCCATAATGTTGAAGATGAACTTCATGACATCAAAAGAAGGAGCCCCACAAGTAGCTGATAGTCCCATGATCTCCACCTAGAGCAAAAAGCTGCTGGAAGCAAGTCCTTGGTTAAGAGGGAGCTTGGACAAGTCCCTGGATAAGAGGGAGCTTGGACAAGTCCCTGGATAAGAGGGAGCTTGTGTACATTCCTTCATAGGAATGGGTATATCCTCCCTAGTTGAGAGGGAGAGATAGACACATCATTCTTGTCTTCACTTTGGAAGAAAGAATGGAGGATTGGGTAAGCATTTGGCATTTGATACTCTTTGAGGATGAGATAGGGCATCCAAGATAAGAGTAGTCGTAGAGGATCGATATTCTTTGAGGACTGGGAATCCAAGACAAGAATAGTCCTGGGAGGACATACCCTGTGAACACCCGGGTGGGGTATGTGCCTTGAGAGACAATGATGATGGTGTTTATAAGTCATTGGTATCGCCAACATTGTGCTATGATCTTGTGGAGAGATAGAGCTGTTAGTCAAGGCCTTGCTATGTGATAATGTTGGTTGGTATGATTGTAAACAAATGGGTTACCAATCCGACTCTTCTTATGATAATTCTTCAGATTGAGAATGTCCAAGTACCTTGTATGGATTATGAATACCTACATAGTTAAGAGGGAGTGTTGAAATATGTAACTAGGTTCGGTCTTCATAATGACATATATAATCATGATTTTATGTATTTAATGAAATAAGAAAAATAAATATATTTTTGTTACTCTTGAGGCATGGGTTTCATGCTAAAGGAAAATTTATTTTTAGGTCAAGCTCCCATTGTGAGCTCTTAGGGCTTGTCATTGAGTCTACAAGTCATTAAGTCATTGTCATGTATGAAAGACCCATTTGGGGCATGTTACATATTGTAAAAGAAAATTATTTGAGTCAAAATAGAGTCAAAGGACCCTCCAAGGCCAAGTCAAAATGTAAGCAACAAGTCGGCCTTCCAAACATGTCAAGTTGGCCTAGAAATAGTGACAAGTCGGCCTATTTTGAAGGGACTAGAAGACTATATAAACAAGACTAGTCAACCACCTTTGAGGGCATCAATTACACAAGAAACTTAACCAAGAACACATAAGGCAACGAAGGAAGGAGAAGATAGAGCGAAGAAGAAGAAGTATCTTTTTAGGATTGTTTTTGGGTAAAAACTCTCACACATGCGGGCTGAAGCTAGGGCATCCACTGCAGAATATAGATCGAATTGCAGTCATATCTAAGAGTTGAAATTTGGTGCCAAGATAGTCTAAATTGAAGGCTGAAGTCTTGAAGAGAAAGAGTCTAGTCAAGCGAAGGAGAAGAAGGGCTAAAATTACCCTAATTACCTTACATGTGCGAAAGTTGTAGGAAGCTACAGGAGGTCGAGAATTAAAGGAAGAGAAGCAATCTCGTGTTGTAGGGCTGAAGTCAAGGAAGAAGGAGAAGTTGCAGTAGTTCAAAGTCAAGGTTGACTTTGTTTGACTTGACAAGAAAAAAGGCAAGGTTTGACTTGGTCTTGGAGGAGTTTTGGTCAAGGGTCTAGGTCTTGGAATTCGTCAATTGAAGGTCTATAAGAAGAGAAGAATTCTTGTGGGTTTTCCTCTCAGTTGGAGAAGTTTTGGGCTTGGCTGATCGCCTATATCTCGTGCTCTTTGTCTTATTGTTCTTTATGGTTTGGTAGCTGTTTGATGAAGAAAAACACTAATAATAAACAAGTGAAAGAAGAAGTTAATTAAAGTAAAAATATACCATAAACAGTTATCAAAGCAAGAGAAATCATCCTAAACCTTTCCTTCCTCAAGTATACCATTACTAGGTCACAAATTACAAAGTGCAGTTGCCTTCTTTTCATGTCTACTCTCTGTTTGTTCCTGCTGTTGTTCTCTTGCAATTGTTGCTTGACTCTTTCTTGCAATTCTTTCATACTCGCTAAAAAATGTTCACCATCTGCACTCCTGAGCTCCTACTTTCCCAAATTCCTTATTTCATACACTTCCGTGGGGTGCATTCCATATGATATTTGGAATGGGCTCATTCCTGTACTTTTGTTAGGTGAGTCATTGTAAGCAAACTCAACTCGAGCAAGTATCTGATCCCACTGTTTAGGATGTTCATTCAGTAAACTCCTCAAAATGTTTCTTAAACTTTTATTCACCACCTTTGTCTGTCCATCCGTTTGTGGGTGATAAGCTGAACCGAAGTTCAAATTGGTGCCTATTTCCTTCCACAGAGTTTTCCAAAAGTGGCCTACAAATCTTGTATTCCTATCTGATATAATGCTTCTAGGCAACCCATGCAATCTTACAATTTCCTTAAAAAAATAGATTTGCAACACTGGTTGATCAATAGTTCTTGTACAAGCAATAAAATGTGCCATCTTAGAAAACCTATCCACAACTGTGTTCGAGGTAATCCCAAAACAAAATCCATGCTAACAGAATTACAAGGTCTGATAGGGATTGGCAGTGGTTGGCACAATCCTCTATTTTGGCTTCACCTCCCTTTTTCTTGCTGACATAGTCTTTATCTTTCCACAAACCTTTTTACATCAACTTGCATACCTGGCCAAAAATAAAAATAATTTAATACAACAAAGGTTTTATCAGCTCCAAAGTGTCCTGCTAATCCTCCACTGTGCTTCTTCTTTATTAAGTTATCCCTCATGGAACATTTGGGTATGCAAAGCTTACTTTCCTTGAACAACAAACCTTCCTAAATCATATAACTTGACCATTGAGTTGTATTCATGCTAACTGGGTTTTCACAGGCTGCATATGCTTCTTTGAAGTCTGCATCACTCTTGTACATTTCCTTGAGTTCATCAAATCCCAAGACATTGATTTGAAGTTCTTGTAGAATTAAGTTAATTCTACTTAAAGCATCAACTACTTTTTTTGATGACCCACTAGTATGTTTAGTTACAAAAGTAAAGTTCTTTAAAAATTCCACCCATTTGCAATGCCTTTGACTCAACTTTGGATAGCAACCTATGAATTGCAGAGCATGATTATCAGTAAATAAAATAAATTCTTTGGGCATGAGGTAATGCCTCCACTTTTTCAAAGCTTGAACAATAGCATAAAATTCTTTATCATAAGAAGAATACTTTTGCTTTGCTTCATTCGACTTTGTATGGAAGTAAGCAATTTACTTTTCTTCTTGACTCAAAACAACACCAATGGCGGCTCCACTTGCATCTGTTACAACCTGAAAAGATTTACTGAAATCTGGTAGGGCTAAAATTGGCTGCTCAATGATCTTTTGCTTCAACAATTTAAAATTTCTATCAGCTGCTCTAGTCCATCTAAAAGGCTGGTTACTTTCCTTAATAGTTTCTGTAATGGGAGCACAAATAGTGCTAAAGTGCTTGTAAATTTTCTATATAATCTTGCAAGCCATGGAAGCCTCTTGCCTAATATTCCTTGGAACAGGCCAGTTAATAATTGCCTTCACTTTTTCTAGATCCATCTTCAGTCCATTCTCAGAACTTACAAAGCCCAAGTATACCAACTCTTCCTTCATGAAGCCACATTTCTATAAATTTATCAACAATTTCTCTTGCTGCAGGGTGCTCAAAACTAACCTTAGATGTCTTAAGTGTTCTTTGTCCGATTGTACACCAAAATATCATCTAGATACACAATAACAAATTTGCAAGTGCCTTCACTTTGTCCTAATCCATTTTCAACCCATTCTCAGATATTACAAAACCCAAATATACCAACTCTTTCTTCATGAAGCTACATTTATTTAAATTTATCAACAATTTCTCTTGCTGCAGGGTGCTCAAAACTAACCTGAGATGTCTTAAGTGTTCTTCCTTTGTCAGATTGTACACCAAAATATCATCTAGATACACAATAACAAAATTGCTAGTGAACTCCTTCCAAACTTCATTCATTGGCCTCATAAAGGTACTAGGGACATTAGTGTTGAATTTTGTAGCTATGGTCGGTCTTCATAATTAATATTTTTACTCCTGATGTATTTGTAATAAATTTATAAAGCATGTTCTTCATGCTTGGATTTTTTCTTTTGTAAAGCATGTTCTTCATGCTTGGATTTTTTCTTTTGTAAAGCATGTTCTTCGTGCTCTTTTCAAAAGAAGAAAATTTGAATTTTTAAAACAGAATTTTTGGCTCCAAAAAAAGCCAAGTCGGCTTCCTCCTAGTCAAGTTGGTCCCTTCAAATGTTCAAGTCGGCCCTAGTATAGATGCACCCATTTGGATAGCCAGTCCACTATATATATAGACATCATTCGACCTCCCTCCAAGAGCAATTTGGATCTCTTGTGGCAGATCAATCCAAGGCAAGTGAAGACCCCAAATCTGAGGCAAGCAGATAGCATTATCTGAGGCAAAAAGAAGATGGATCTGTGGTAGCTCGTTGGAAAAATCTGAGGCAACTTATTGGACTATTCTGAGGCTAACCAAATTACATCTGAGGGAGGCTATTGTTCTGAAGATAGTCAAATTGCATATGAGGAAGGCTATGTTGATTCTATGACATACAGAGCTGAGGCAAACCACGATAATGATCTTTTTTACAAGATCAAATTTTCTAAGGCAACAACAGACGTAATCAGACCATGGGCAAATTTATGACTTGACTAGGAGGCAGTGGACCAAGTTTGATCTAGCTACATTGTTGGTTTGGTTGACCTTGTATTTGACTGATGTATCTTTGTTGAACTTAATGATTTCTCTAAGAAAAAGGTTGGTAGGTTTTTCCCCCATGTGGGTTTTCCTAGGATAAGCACTTGTGTACTTTGTGTGGCTGTCTTTTCATGATCCTATTGTTTGAATTTTGAAATATTACTTTGTTGATGTCTTCTGTGTAATTTCTTAATGATGAAATAATGGATAAGAATGTGAAAAAGATTTAAATCATTTGAAGTAATTTGAAGTATAGAAGACACTATAAAAACTCAACAATTAGTAAAGACCAAAAGGCATCACTAACCATACATATAGTCCATGATATGTTTTGAAGGCTTTCTTCAACTCCTCCCCTTCTCTAATTCTGATCTAGTGTTATCCATGATCAATTTTAGAAAAGTATTTAGCACCACTAAGACAATCAACTACGTCATCAATGCGAAGGAGTGGAAATCTATACCTGATTGTGATCTTGTTGATGGCCCTTGAATCAATGCACATCCTCCATCCACCATCCTTCTTTGGAATGAGCACTGTTGGTACATCATAGGGACTTAAATTTTCTTGGATAATACCTTTGTCCAATAACTCTTGAACTTTCCTTTTTACTTTCTCATTCTTCTGTGGAGTCATCCTATACACTGCTTTGTTTGGAAGAGTTGATCTTGGGATTAAGTCTATGTGATGGCTAACAATTCTAATAGGAGGCAAACTATTTGGTATCTCATCAACAATTATATAAGCGAACTCATCCAACATGCTTCTAATTTCTTTAGGTAATTTCTTTAGTAAGGATTACTTGAGGCTTCCCAATTAGACCAAAATGTACCTCCTTTTTCTTAATCTCTTGTAGCAACTCTTTTCCACTCATTATTTATACACTTGAACCTGTTGAAAGAGAAACTAGGCTTGGTCTTCATAATGACATGATCTTTGTAAATGATGTAATAAAGAGAACAAATTATTTTTGTATATCTTGCTTCATGTGTTTCATGAGCAAGTAGTGTCATTAGGTCAAAGACTTCTTGATGTCTTTAGGATTTTATTTATTTTTCAAAGAGTCATGTCATGTAATGAAAGCTCTTCTTGAGACTATGTAAATGTAGACAAGTCCTCAAAGTTGTGTATCAACCCTCCAAGACCAAGAAAAATCCTCCAAGAGCAAGCACACTGAAATCTGCAAGCAAAACAATGAAGAGGTCTTCATGTTGGCTCCAACAATGAATTAAATACATTAATAAAAGTCATGTCGGCTTGGGTAAGAGACACAATGGTTCATGGGCTCACGTCGGCTCAAATAAGAGCACACATTACTATAAATACCCTGTCAAGGTATCAACAAAAGGTAGATCACAGTTTCGGATCTCTCTCTGAAATTTCGTGTGAAGATGGGTGCAGGTCTCCGCAAATAAGGAGGGACAAAACTCGCAATTCCTTATGTGATTTCGGAACAGATCCGCATTAGGGCAAGGAGAGTCTGACTGCACCTTGGATGGGTATAAGGTGCAGGAAGACTAGCTCTCGGATGGAAGGAAGAAGACCTCGCATTCCAGGAAGACAATTGATCAGGACTACGAATGGTATGGCATCTCTGTAATATTCGCATGGGTAAACAAGAGGCACAGTCTCGGCATTACAGTGATGAGTACTCAGTCTCCTGGCAGCCTTAGAATATACGTACATTGATGCTCTAACTACAACGTATTATCATGACACTAATTTCATACGCAGTCACCTATGAATGGATTAGTCTCGACATATATAGACAATCATGAATATTGTCTCAGCTTAATAATGTTTCGGTAATCACTGTGATCATGATTAAGCTATGCATATCGAGGAGCAGTGACAAAGGTTATATATAATGGAAAGGGCTGCAGTCGTGGTATGATAAAAAGGAACAGTAATAACCATGATAGTCAAGTCTAGGCACAATGATGATAACAAAGATCATGATCTCTTAATGCTACACATAATCTCAATCTACAGTAAGGTGCAACTGATCTTGTTCCTGAAGATCATGTTCTCGATGAAGGCATAGAGATCACCTTGGTGGTAATCTCTGGAGCAGTCATGATGCAGTAGCAATGTTGTCAATGATACAGAAGCAGTGAGGATCTCAATAATGCAGCAGTAAAGCAATGATGGAGATCTCAACAGTGATGGAGAAAAGGATTGATGTCTTGGTCTTGGAGAGGCAGATTGTGTCAAGGGTCATGGTCTTGGTATTCGTCAATGGAATCTCTATAGGAAGAATTTTGCGTGGATTTTCCTCTCCAAGAGGGAGAGGTTTTGGCCTTGGCAAAAAGCCAAATATTTGTGTTCTTGTCTCTTTTTATTTGATAGCAGTTTGATGAAGTAAACATATACACACTAATAATAAAGGAAACATTAAGCTAAGATAAAATTGTATAAATACTTCACAAATTGTTATCATGTAACGAAGAATCACTCTAATTTTTGAATGCCCTAGATTCTTCAACATGGTATCAGAGGGATGGTTTCTGAAGTCTAAAAGAGGGCTAAAGAGAGACATGCAGAGATCAAGGTTCAAGCAAAAGAATGTCAAGAACTACATCTTGGTCAAACACTAGATCAAGGGATTCAAAGATCAAGACCTAGATCAAAGAAGGCAGCCTACAACAATAGTCTACAACAACAAGGGTCTTGAAGGACGACAGACAAAAGTATGAAGCAGTCAGATCTCAAGATTCATGGCAACATCCTTGGTGACTTCCACAGTTTTGGTCTATGTCATACCACAGTGATCTCAATCATTTCAGAATCAGATCATAGTAATGGGTCTCACTACACTTCAGTCATAATTTGTATGGACTGAACTCGATGAAGGATGAAGATGTTCGACAAGACAACCTCAAGTCAATGTTGCATGTTACAAGGTTCCTTATGTAGCCCAATTACATAAATCAAGATAGCTCGAAGGCAAAGGAGGCAATCTGCATATCAAAGATCTCAGTCGAAGGAAGCACCAACTACTGCCAACTTGATCAAGGTGAAGATTTCATCTTCACAATCAAGTAAGTACCTTTTCCATTTTATAATCAAATTTGTTTTTATGACTTCATGATTGCAAGAAGACCTATATATTGGATGGGTCATCAAGGGTCTTGCATGAAATGAGAAGGGTGGTCATTATCCTTAGAGAAGTCAGTACATCAAGGTCTCCTTTGAAGTCATGAGAACTTAAGGTTCCATAAGGTAAGAAAGAAGACATAGGAAGGATACATGAAATGCTAGAGGATATACTCTCTAAAATGCAGTGGAGAAGGTGCCAAAGAATGAAGAAATATCTTCATGAGATCTCAATTGAGAGATATGGGAAAATGATGAATAGATAATCATCATTAAGCAAGGTAACAATTGTCTATGAACAAGAACGTTACTTCAATCAACAGTTTGTGGTCTCTATGCCAGATAGAGAAGGACAAGTTGAAAGGACTCAAATAAGTGCAGAAAAGAAAAGAAAAGTTGACAAGACAGAACAATACTATGGAAGAGGAGCTCATATTGCCGGAAGGGTGGAGGAAGCTGAAGAAAGGATCAGGGAAAGAGGGAGTAATAGATCTCCATTATGAATGAGATGGTGTCCCTCTCAAAAGGATCCTATTAGAAGTCCTTGCAGATATGATCATGGTAAGAAGATGCATCATGGCATCATGGAAACAAGAGCTCGTATGAATCATGGAGAACATAGCTCTTGGGAATCTCATTGAATATCAAGGAAAGGAAGAAGTCATCGAGGTCAAAGGGAACATTTGCCAGATAGGGATATACTAGATCCTGAAGAGTCTCTGATAGAAACCTCAGTGGAGGATCCCCTAGTCTGGGAAGGCAGCAAGAGCTTCATTAGGAATTCCGACTTATGGAAATCATGAGATGAAGGACTGATAACATGATGAAGTAGATCAAGGGATTGAAGATCTGTTCAATCAAGAAAGTTGCTGAAAGAAGCCTGAAGGAATAATGAGGTATGTATGCCTGTATTTGTTTAATATTGTAATGTCATGTCATATGGTTGCAGGTAACATGGATCGAACATGATCAAAAGAGAAAAGATCTATTCCTCTGAAAGGATGCTGAAAGACTTAAGCCACATTAGATGAAATCAACATAATATGTCCTGATATAAAGTATGAGGTAGTTGATTACAATTGAAGAACTCTGATTGAAATCTCCTGGGAATGAAAGATGTGAGGATGGAAGAGATCGTGGATTATGCAACCATGATGAAGGCAATCAACATCTAGAGGATCAAGAAGACTTGACCAGAAAATCTGCCAGAGTGATGTGAAGACTCTGATGGAAGTCTGAAAAGATGAAGACCCTTGACAACAGATATCATTGGGAGATATGTCAACATGTATGCAAGATGTTGATACCTACAAGAAGATGTCACTAGAAAAGGCCATCACCAAAAAGGTAATATGTGATTTGTTTTTGGTGTCTGACCTCTTGGAAAATTCTGGGTATGTGTGCAGGGCCAATATAAGGAGAGTTGTGAAGGATATCACAACTATGTACCTTGTGAATAACCATTGAAGAAAAGGTGAAGATAGATGGCCATGTGAAGGAATCCCTAGATGTAAAGCCAAGGAGGATACTTTCCGGGAAAGGAAGGAATGACATGACGGAGGAAAGTGATGGATAGCTGAACCCTACTTGTGAAGAAATTGATGACATCGAAGTCTTGGATCATCAGTCAACTAGAAGACCCTATAAAGCGCTAATGATACAGTACCTGGGTAAGAGGGAGCTCTGGGAGGTTCCTATGAGTAAAGGAACTCGAGCAAGTTTTTGAGTAAAGAAGAAACTTGGAACTCGTCCTTGGTTAAGAGGGAGAGTTAAACGCGACATTCTTGTCTTCAATTTGGAAGAAGGAATGGAGGATTGTGTAATCATCTAGCATCTGACACTCTTTGAGGATGTGGCAGGGCATCCAAGACAAGAGTGGGCAAGAGGACCGATATTCTTGAGGGTTGGGAACCCAAGATGAGAATAGTCCTAGTAGGGCATACTTGGAGAACACCCTGGTGGGTATGACCCTAAGAGAGACAATGATGATGTGTGTATATCAGTCATTGGTCTCACCAACATTGTGCTCTGATCTAAGAGAGAGATGGAGCTGTTAGTCAAGGCCTTGCGATATGGAAACAATGTTGGTTGAAATGATGCTATAACAAATGGATTGCAAATTCGATTCTTCTTATGAGAAATTCTTTAGATTGAGAATGACCAAGTACCATTATGAATACCTCCGTAGTTAAGAGGGAGTGTTGAAAGAGTAACTAGGTTTGGTCTTCATAATGACATGATTTTTGTAAATGATGTAATAAAGAGAATAACTTATTTTTGTATATCTTGCTTCATGGGTTTCATGAGCAAGTAGTGTCATTAGGTCAAAGACTTCTTGATGTCTTTAGGATTTTATTTATTTGTCAAAGAGTCATGTCATGTAATGAAAGCTCTTCTTGAGCCTATGTAAATGTAGACAAGTCCTCAAAGTTGTGTATCAACCCTCCAAGACCAAGAAAAATCCTCCAAGAGCAAGCACACCGAAATCTGCAAGCAAAACAATGAAGAGGTCTTCATGTTGGCTCCAACTATGAATTAAATACACTAATAAAAGTCATGCCGGCTTGGTTAAAAGACACAACCGTTCATGGGCTCACGTTGGCTCAAATAAGAGCACACATTACTATAAATACACTGTCAAGGTATCAACAAAAGGTAGATCACAGTTTCAGATTTCTCTCTGAAATTTCATGTGAAGATGGGTGCAGGTCTTCACAAATAAGGAGGGATAGAACTCGCAATTTCTTATGTGATTTCGGAACAGATCCGCATTAGGGCAAGGAGAGTCTGACTGCACCTCAGATGGGTATAAGGTGTAGGAAGACTAGCTCTCGGATGGAAGGAAGAAGACCTCGCATTCCAGGAAGACAATTGATCAGGACTACGGATGGTATGGCATCCCTGTAATCTTCGCATGGGTAAACAAGAGGCACAATCTCGGCATTACAATGATGAGTACTCAGTCTCATGGCAACCTTAGAATATACGTACATTGATGCTCTCACTACAACGTATTATCTTGACACTAATTCATACGCAGTCACCTATGAATGGATCAGTCTCGACATATATAGACAGTCATGAATATTGTCTCAGCGTAATAATGTTTCAGTAATGACTGTGATCATGATCAATCTATGCATATCGAGGAGCAGCGACGAAGGTTATATATAATGGAAAGGGTTGCAGTTGTGGTATGATAAAAAGGAACAGTAATAACCATGATAGTCAAGTCTCAGCACAATGATGATAACAAAGATCATGATCTCTTAATGCTACACATCATCTCAATCTACATTAAGGTGCAACTGATCTTGTTCCTGAAGATAAAGTTCTCGATGAAGGCATAGAGATCACCTCGGTGGAGCAGTCATGATGCAGTAGCAATGTAGTCAATGATACAGAAGAAGCGAGGATCTCAATAATGCAACAGTAAAGCAATGATGGAGATCTCAACAGTGATGGAGAAAAGGATTGATGTCTTGGTCTTGGAGAGGCAGATTGTGTCAGGGGTCGTGGTCTTGGTATTCGTCAGTGGAATCTCTATAAGAAGAATTTTGCATGGGTTTTCCTCTCCAAGAGGGAGAGGTTTTGGCCCTGGCAGAAAGCCAAATATTTGTGTTCTTGTCTCTTTTTATTTGATAGCAGTTTGATGAAGTAAACATATACACACTAATAATAAAGGAAACATTAAGCTAAGATAAAATTGTATAAATACTTCACAAATTGTTATCATGTAACGAAGAATCACCCTAATTTTTGAATGCCTTAGATTCTTCAACAGAACCAACTTCATCTTTGGCTCCTTCATCTAGAAAGGGCATCAAGGTATGTTTATGACCATCTTTCTCAAGAGTATATGTGTTTCTTTTTCCATCATGGATAACTTTCCTATCATATTTCCATGGCCTTCCCAACAAAACATGACAAACATCCATTGGCATCACATCACATACAATCTCATCTTTATATCTCCCAATCTGAAATTCTACTTTGCATTGTTCATTAACTAGAACTTGATGGCCTTTTTGCAACCATGATACCTTATAAGGATTAGGGTGTGCTGTCCTTTTCAAATCTAGCTTCTCTACCATTTCAGTGGAAACTAAATTGTCTATGCTACCACTATCAATTACAACTTTACAACACTTACCTTTAGATTTGCATATAGTTTTATACAAACTTCCTCTGAGCTGGTTGTTTAACTTCCTTCTCTGACTTGATCACCACTCTTTTCATCAACAAAGACTCCCTTGCTTCATTACTTCTTCAGTTGTAGTTGAGTTTACATTCTCCTCCTCTGCTTTTGCATCATGAGCACCTATTTGGGTTGCTGATGCATTTTTAGGACATTCCCAAGATATGTGCCCTAATTTTCCACATCTATAGCATTTGGGCAGATAGTCTCTACCTCGACCTTTGCCTTTGGAAAATGATCTCCTTCCTCTTGAATCACCCCCTCTTGGTGAACTTCCATTGGGACTTCCACTCTCTGCTCTTGGAGATTGAAATGTCCCCTCGCTTGCTTGCTTTTCATTTGCCTCTTGTAGGCCTTTTTCGTCTACCTCTTTGACTCTGTTTTCTAGCAATCTTCTCTTTTGCCTTTCGGGCAACTTGATATGCATTCTCAACTGTCTTCAAGGGTAAGATGCCAATCTCATTGTGGATCTCATATCTCAAATCATTAATGTATCTTGCAACTTTCTCAGCATCCTCCTCTACATGAGCAACTCTAATGTTCATTTGCAAAACTCTTCAGTGTATTCTTTGACTAACATAGACCTTTGTCTAAGATTTTGTAACTATTTAAAAAGATTTAGCTGGTAATCTTTGGGTAAGAATTTACTTTCAAATTTTGCTACCATTATATCTCAATCTTTGATTCTGGACTTTCCTTTCCTCTTTCGTTCTATTGGAAATACTGAGGGGGGTGAATCAATATTTCCCTAATTTTAACACAATTGGTTAGTTAAATTTAATTCTTTAGAGCATTCAATCGAAGCATGAAACCTCATTATCACATCACATGGACAGTACACAAAAAATTTCGTCTCAATCAAAGCTTTGCATTATGTGTGGTTACATACAAGCTTTACCAGTTAAACTGCAAGGAAGTAGAATACTCCCCAAACCTGAAGATGTTTACAGACTAAGTCTGCAGGAGTCCTCAACCTCCCTTACAATTAATCAACCAACCACTTCTACCTCATTGCCACAATCACTTGCTGCTGCTGCTACCACTATCTACTCTCACTTCCACTGTCACTGTTGCCACTGTTGCTGCACTATATTGCCACTACTGGCCAAGGCTACCACTGCTGCCCACTGCTTCTACTGCTGCTGCTACCCACTGTTGCCACTGTTGCTGCTGCTATCATGTTGCTCCAAACCTGTCTGCTGTCACTGCCTGCTTACCTTACTTCTGCTCTTTTATTGTTGTTACTGCCACTATTACTATACCTCAACCAAATCAACAAATGAGACCCTTCGTACAAATCACTAACATACTCATCACTGCCATTAAGAGTCCTGTAGAGTGTCACTAGCATACAACAAGTTCACTGCCTGTAGAGTGTCATCACCAAGTTCACTGCCATGTTATCACTATCATAAATGCAAGCCATACAACAGATTTCAGTACCATACAACAGGGATCACTGCCATATCAAGGCTCTTTGTCATAAACCAAGAGCACTGTCATTTATATTGAGGTCACTGTCATATAGCCATGTGCATCAAACTGTTATATATATTTAGATCATTGTTATAGGGGTTCTGCCAACGCTGTAATAATCCATAGAGTGTCACTGATATATATACACTGCTAAGTATATATGCATCATGGTTATTATCACTGTCATGCATCAGGGTCTGTCATACAACTTACAGAGTGAAGGCTTGTGTCATATTTGTTGTAGGGTTATAGCGATTTCAAGAGATGCCATTATAAAGGTTGAGCCACAACCTTCACGGAATCACAAAGGAACTACACGATAAAATTCAAGCCTTTGAGTGAGCTTCAAAAGACACAAGTGATGTTGAAAAGACATAAATTCAATTCCAAGACATAGGGCTTTACAATATGACAAAATCACTAGATTATTAATCAAAGGCTGCAGGCACAGATAGGGCACCGAGATTTATCCTTGCAAGAGAAAACCAACGAAACCCTTGTGCCCTCAACTAGTCCAAAACCCTTTTTATACAGAAAATCCATAGTGATCCACCTTGTAGAACGCCGAGAGGAGCATGCCCTTAATAACTTGCAAGAATTCATCATGGCAACCAAGTGAAACCCCCCTTTGAATTTTTTGACTGACCACAGGGATACTAAGCATTCAAGTTACTTCTTCGCTGGTCTTGCAGGGACTTACAAAACAATGAGACACTTATCATAAACACCTGCGAATTGTTCAAAACAAACACTTCGAATTTGAATACTCAATACAACCTTGGCCACAGACTTAGGCATCCCTGCAAATTATAATAGCTCCTAGCAAAAACCTAAGCCAAGTAACAAATCCAAACCCTTTTCAAAATTTTCTGGCCGCAAGGATCTTAGAGCTTTTAATGCATGTTCCATGCCCAAAACTCAAGACTTCAAACATACATATACAACCTTCAATCAGAGACAAAATACTGTAGTAAGTTTGAACTATTTCTGCTTTAGCCACAGACCTGCAAAAGAATCTATGTAAAGCTCAATGAAACCCTTTTGTAAATTAAACAAAGAAAAATCCACAGAATCCCTTCACTTTGTTGCTCCATAGGACTGCAAGCCATTACAAAGACAACTCGCACAAGATCAGTGTCTAAGATGCTTCAGATTATATGTGTTGTGTTGTCGCCTAAGATGCACACCTAAACATGGGAAAAGTTTCCAACTCCTCAAAGTATAGTCTTTATGGCACAACGCTCAAAGTCGGGGCTGTCACCTATTCCCTACTCACTCTATTTAAGCTCTCTCCTAGGCAGGCTAAGGGGTTAGTCCCTGTTATCGCTTAAACTAGTAGGGGGCCTAAAAGGGACTCCTAAAGGGACAACTGCTAGATCAAGGACAACAATGGAGAATGAGCCCACTTTCACCTCAGCTAAGACTCCCTACTCTTTACGAACTTTCATCAATGGGAGGAGACTTGGTATATGGAAAGTCACTTGTGAAGGATGAATCAACAAATGAGTGTGAAGTGACCTTAATGATCCTTTTCCTAGAAAGAGGTTAAGAATGGAGCTTGCTTGCTCTTCAAGCAAGGTACTAAGCTTTTTAGGAGAGGAGGTGAGGGTTTAAGGGTTAGGTTTAAGGAATATGCCTTGTAAAGGAGTTTACCAATCCCTAAAATCCTTGTTGAACTTGGTTTCCCAAGTGGTTCTTGAAGAATTAACTTTTCAAAGGTATGGGACCACACGAGACCAAGTGGACCCAACCTAGGTTAAGGGGAGGGAGGTTTAGCAACAAATGATGATCCTAACCCAGATAAAGAAGGGGAAATGATCAAAACAAGAGTTTTCACTTAGAGGTGTCAAACTGGTCCTATGAGGTAGTAGCATAGGGAACACCAAGGCACAGTTTGATCTTAGAGCTAGGGCTTGGGGTATCTCACAATCCCACTGTCACAATTTCTTCAAATTTGGAGGAGACCTTGAGGACACACCAACGCAGTAGAGGCTAGGAGATCGAACTTTTTCTATGGCTACTTTGTTGGGAAAGTGATGCCCTAGGTGGCCCAACGTGGCTAGACCTAGAAGAGAAGGGGAAAAAGGTGAAGAAAAAGGTTTTAAGATGATCACCTTATGGTGGATCAGTGCCTAATTCCTTTTGGGGATATGGAGTTAGGAATAATTGTGAAGACAAATCTTGTTTCTAGCTCAAGGAGGCTCTAAGGGCAACTTCGTCCAATGTTAAGGCAGAAAAATAAAGTGACCTTAAATCGTTTATACTTTGCTTGCAATTGAAAATGGCTTATTAAGATAACTTTGATCTCTAGGACAATTTGTTCAACAAACATGGCCCATACATAGAGACATGCTATATAGAAACATAATTCCACAATGAAGCAGTAAATGCACGCAACAATTAGCCCTAAAATAACGAAAATCCTTTGATCAATGTATGTGACAAAGTAAAAGAAAATAGCATCAATATCGTACTTACATGTAAGAGAATATATCCAACCATCAATACATTTGCCAATAAAGAAGCTCCAAGATAAGAAAATTCAATCCAAACATCAAAATTCATCCATGCTCCAATTTGTCCTCCAAGAAAGAAGTGCGAAATTCTCAAGAGAGAGAATAATCCAATCCAAGTGATGAGACAAAATGAATTCATGTCTCTCCTATTTATACTCTCATTAGGAGTTTGAATTACCTAATTTGAGCCTACATTTGCCCATCAACTAAAATAATGCGCAAATAACTATCTATAGGTGACAAGCTCACCAAACTAGCTCAAACAAAATAATAAGCCTCCCAAGACATCGAATAATCAATAATGCATGTCGTTGGGCTCTCTAAAAGGCCTACTGAAGTCCATAAGTGCCAAAATGATGAATTGGACCCCTTGTTCTCCACATAATAAACTTGTGGTGTTCTCAATGGCTGTGAGGGAACACAAGTGATCTCATGGGTCTCCAAATAAGTCGAAGATGCCTGTAGACTATCTGCAAGGGCTCAAATGATGGTGTAAGTGATGCCACATCAACATACAAGTCCTGGGTCATTTTCCAAGTGCATGGTACAACTATGGGGTTGGCTGGGCAAAGGTGAACCGGGTGCATCTTCTTCGTCCGACAGGTGAATCTCGAGCAGTCTCTGAACATCTCCGCGGATCCATAGAGTGCTGTCTACTGCTGTGGAGGCCCATGGCTCTCAAAACACACCCTACATGTGCCAATGTAGCCCTCTGGAGGATTAGGACCCCGTATAGGGAGACCAAACCCAAGATGAAGACCAGTTGCAATCTTGCATAAGATCCAATGTGTCCCCTAGCCTTCCAATACAACAAGTCATCAAGGAAATCGAGTAAAAGAGCTTACAAACCATGGACAAAAGGTGGGGACTTCATAATGGCATGCCCTTCCATAATGGGCTTTGGCATGTGCTAATATCTCCAAGCTTGAAATGGGGTTAACCAAGGATACCATTAGGTAGTTTCTACTTCTAAAGGGGATAATATGTCCAAGGTAAATTCTTTAGAAGGTGGTGGCATGTGATAAAGAGATGAATGGAGTAGGGAATGAAAAGGGGTAGCCTTGGGCTACATGCTGGGGTACAAGGGTAGCTAGTAAAAGGGAAGTCCACACTTGGGTATATAATGCATAGGAGGGAACAATCGTGGTACATGAGGTGCCCTGGCCTTGATGCTCTTAAGTCTGAAGAATTGGATTTAAGGGACTTACACTACTAAAGTCCTTTGATCTAAGCTTTTGTTATTTTACTTTGATTTCTAGTTTCTAGCTTTAACATATTTTTGGAAAAAAATCTTTTATTTATTCTTAAGGTTATAGGTATCCCTCAAGCTTGGAGGGAGCCCTCATCAACCTCCAAAGATAAATATCCTGTTACCATTTTCATTTTTAGTTTTCCTTACTTATTTGGTTTTGTTTGCATAAAATACTAATCACATGTCTCCCCTTATTTTCTTTGTCTAGGAAAACTTGTTAAAGACTCAAGGAAGAAGGTTTCACAAAACAAAGCATTTAAAGTGTAAGGTTTGTTAAGAGATATGAGATATGTTTTGAATTACAAGTTTTGCTTTCTCCATTCTTGATAAGCTATTACTAACATGTTTATATCTAGCTTTCTTGAATCTTAAAAGATTCTTGATTGGGTGATTCATCATTAGATAAATCTACCCTCCTTACATCTCTGATTTCTCTTGTGGTACCCTAGAAAGGTTTGTTGTAAAAAAAAAAAACTAACCTAAGGGTATGTCGATGATTATGTGTGAAACCCTAATCTGTTTAGGGTTATTGTTGAAAGAAAACGTGTGATGTTTTGATGAAGTCTAAAGTAACTGATTGATGCTTGGATGATGTCTTGTTTGAGGTTTTGTTATGGTTATGGAAATCCTAACTTGTTAGGGTTGAATGGTAAGGTTTGAAATCTCAAACCTTTGAAGGATTGATAAATTAGGGTTTGCTATATTTTGTGTTGAAACCCTAAATCATTAGGGTTGGTAGAATGTATAAGCAAGACCCTTATAAAGTCTTCGAAATGATTTCCTTGGGATGTGTGTATTTGTCCGATCAAACCCTAGTATGATCTAGTATGTTATACGTATAACTCTTATTGATATTTGTAGTTGGGTTTGACTAACACATGTTGTGATATGCTTGTGCATGATGATGGAATCCTAGATATATGAGTTGACCTAATTGTTGATGGTCATGAGTCCTAGGGTTTGGAACTAAACCCTATCCAAAGTATGTTTCTCTTGGGTGATAGTATATGTGAAATCTAGGGTTTTGGAGTAAAACCTTGTGAGAAGTGAAAATCTCTGATGTATGTTAAAAATGTGATGATTTGAGATTTGTGTAAGTTTGTTGAAATCTGAGTTTTAGTTGTGATTGATGTTTGATTGAGAAAATCTAGGGTTTGTAACAAAGCCTAGTGAAAAATAGTCATGTTGTTGACTGATTTGTGATTGGTTTTGATTGTTAAATCTCATGGGTTTGTATGAAACTCTACTGGGAAGTCTAACATATGAATTCTGAAAGTTGTTAGATACTTTGTAGATCTATATTTGTTTGAATTGTTTCTAGGGTTTGCTATATGTTGTAGAAGCGTATGTCATACCTATGGACAAAACATTGAAACCCTAGATGTAATAAAAGTTGAAATAAGCCTTGATGAAGTAGTCTAGGGTTTATGACAAAGTCCCTAGCAAGATGTTGAAGATTATGTGTCTCTTATTTGTAAGTTTGGGCATCTGATATATAAAGTTGAATGCTTCCGTGATTTTGATATGGTTAAACTTCATGCTTCTATAGATTTGGTTGTACTTACTATCTAAGTTTTGTAGGTATGTGATCTTCAAGATAGTGAAGATGTTCGTAAAGAAAAGTTGATGTGATAAGCATGATGTGAATGGTGATGGTAATGATAACACTGATGAGAAGGATGGAAGCCACGAAAGATTCTATGATGTTGTAAAGAAGTATAACTCCCTAAGATAAGAAGGAGCCTGGATGAAATCTCCCTACGTTAAGAGGGAGCTTGAATGAAAGAAATCTCCCTAGGTTGAGAAGGAGCACGGATGAAAGGAATCTCCCTAGGATAAGAGGATGGTTGAGAATACTCCCTGTACAAGAATGATTAGATCCCCTCTAATTAAGAGGGAGTGACGGATATGGTTCTCTACTTCATGTGACCAAGACTAACAACTGTAAGTTTTAGTGAAGGTCATGAGTGAGAGAGGAAAATTGGAGAATGTATTTTGAAGGGTTGCTGAGATAAGAAAAGCCTGATCGATTTGTGAAATATGTTGCTGCATGGGAAGTAGGAAAGGAAGTTGCATGATTGAGGAATCTTCTGTCAAAGATTCATTGGAAAAGCTCTAAGTCCTATTATAAAAAGTTGAGAAGCAACATCAAGTTGTTTGGAAGACCTCGAAGGTTTGTATTTATGCACATTTGAAAGTTTGTTATTGATTGGGGTTTGTGTTTATACAGGTAAGTCTCTCGGAAGTTTGATGGCATGTTTTCACATGCTTAAGTGATGTTGATCAATTTGATTGGAGAGATTTGTTGCCAATTTGTTCGATCGGGGAGGACTTGTTACCGATTGGAATAATTGGGAAGTGGAGGTTTTGTATGTGAGACATTGTCTGGGAGGACATTTGGCTGACACTTTGTGTTGATGTCTAGTTCCTGAGGTAGGGAGGGCGGTGTTGGTCATGGAGCTCTGACCTCAGATACACACCTAGATCCTTGGGTTGATGGTTAGTAAGTAAGCCTGATGGTACCTAGAAAGGCTGAAAGCTTTAGTCCATCTTAGTCCTACTTGGATAGAGTGCCTTGGTCATTAATCTATTCCATGGCACTGCGGTGCCTAAAACTGTAAGAGAACCTTGGATAGATTGCCCTAGTCAGGAATCTAGTCCATGGAATTGCGGTGCCTAATGTTCTTCATGGTTCATGTGTTCTGAGATCTTCCTTTATACTTGTACTGATGAATACCTCCCTAGTTAAGAGGGAGTGTTGAAATTTCTAACTAGGTTTGGTCTTCATTAATGTATTTGAGATGTACTTATCAAAAGAATGAAGAAAATATTATTATTATTATTATTATGACTTGTTAAAGCATGGGTTTCATGCTTGGGTCATCATATTTTAGGTCAAAGTCCCCATTGAGGACTTCTAGGATTTATTCTGAGTCATTGTACATTTATAGAGACCCTTCTTGGGCTTTTAGTTCATGTAAAAAGAATTATTTGTGAGTCAAAAATGAATTTATTCTCCTCTACACCAAGTCGGCCTCAAGACAGGTAATTCGACCTCACAAAAGGGCTATAAATACAAGGAGTTCGAATTCATTTGGAGCATCTCATTCGCTCTCTCATAGTTTGATCCTTGTAGCTGGAAAAGTGCGAAATTGTTTAAGGGTTGGAAAAGTTGGAAAGAAGTGCAAGTTTCTAGAGGAAGATAGAAGGACTCAAAACCGAAATTTTGGGATAACTCTTACTGCCCGAGGTATATCAAGGGAGATCAAAGTTCTCCAAGTTTGGTCGAAGTTGTTGTTGCTACTGCTACTGGGTTGAATCTTTTGTTGCTAGGTCGAAGTTGCTTGTGAAGGGTTGCAAGGAGTGAGGGTTGACTTGGTGTGGAGGGAATCTTTGTTTGGGTTTAGAGTCCTGGATTATCTCGAGAAACTATTGAAGGAAGAATTGTTGACTGGGTTTTCTCCTAGATTGGGATTTTGCTCTAGCTGTCCGCCTACATTTGTTGTCTTTGTGTTATTGTTTTGGTAATTTCTTGATGAACTAAAAGATAAAAGAATCACAAGTAATTATCTATATAAGAAAATCTTTCTGTCTTTTTGATTTTTTAACAGTCACAGTGAGTGGAAAGGGGGTAATATATGTGGATGGGGAAGTCGGACCACACAGCCAAAATTAGGGTTTCCCATGAAGTACCATCCCAAAAGCTAAAGGGTCAGTAAAAGAGATCCCACCGGACTAGAATCCAAGGTTAACATCCCAAATGGGTTTAGGGGACAAAAGCACAGACCTAGCCCATTCTTTCCGCCAAATGCCCCCATTAATCCATGCCCCAGAAGTGTCCATGATAAGCAAACTACAATACTCAATTACCAAATGACAAGGTAGACCTTTAGGTTTCGGAGGCCCAACTTCAAACTTATGATCATGGCAGATGGGTGAGGGACGACTTGGCTGGCTCAGGGGGCTGAGAAGTGGCACAAAGAGCTAGTTGGTGGCTGCAAGGGGCTGCTGGTTGCGGGTTGAGGACCATCTTGGATTTTTTTTTCTTCTGGGGATATCACCCACAAAATGGTGGGTAACATCTGGCTGCAACTGGGACGTGATCTCTCGAAGAAGTGGACAAAGCTACCGGAAGAGGAGGTCACGAGAACTCCAACAATCTCTTGGTTACCGCAAACCTGTTACCTGCACACATAATAGATGAAAGACATGGGGCACCATGCTTTCACGGCGTCTCATGATCGCACATGCTTCGATTAGGCTCATAAAATCGACTCAGAGAAGTAAAATGAAGTTTTTAAATCTAATTGTAGCTAATCTACCATGAGAAAAAGAAACATATGACATTAGTTCTAATGCAAAATCAACATGCAATGCATCCTACCTCAACTTGCATATGGTAAGAGCAATACTAAGTGTGATCATAAAGCCAGTGTAACCAACATATCATCATGTCACTATACATATGCCGACCAATATAATTACTCACGAAAGAAAAGTTGAAGCGAATGTGGACACAATCACATGGAGGCTGAAGTGGGTGGGAGGTGGGAAAACATGATCTCCATATGATGTAAAAGGAAGCCCTAAGAGGAGGAGGGTAATTTGATCTAGAAGTGCAGGGATTTCCCTCTAAGTATACAATGATGGTATGAAAGATCACTCTCAAGAACTCCCTATCACAATCATTGCTTATAATATTATGCTTTGCAAATGCCGCAAGGTCGTGATGAGAGGGGAATGAAGGGTGAGGGAGATGAGTAATGCAACAAGTAGGTTGCCCTTGGTGATGGTCACATTGGGGAGGGGAGGTTGCAGAGTGATGATAATCCCGAGGATGAGTCAAAGGGGATAAAATATATTCAATGAAGGGTTCTTCCTTGACACCATGTTCAAAAAGGGGAAAAGGGTCATGGTCACTTGAGATCATACCAAAAGGGACAGGTGACTCACTCGAGGAAGACTCAAGATGATGACCAAGAGGGAAAGGCAAAGGGAAGGGTGAAGTATCATAGTCAACAGGTTTTCCATCCCCAAAATCATAATCTGAAGGCTCAAGTGATTTGGATATATAATCATAAGGTGGGTAGGTAGGAGCCTCATTGCTTTCCTCATTATAAGCGTCAAAGATTGGGTTTTCATTAAAAGGAGAATCAATTACTTCCAACTGTCCCTCTTCATGCAAGGGAAGATAATAATTCTCCTTCCCAAGGGTATGGATGAATATGCCATCGCAAGTAATGCCTGGGAAAAAGGGAAAACCAATCTTAGCCTCATCTTCTTTGTCAATATCATAAATGGGAGCACAACCGAATTGAGGCCCAACAATTTCCCATTTCTCCTTTTCAATGCGGAAATAATCTCCAATGTCATCTTCCAAGGAGCTCATGGGGTCACCTTCCTCAAGGTTCTCAAAAGGAGAGTCATCAGGAGTGATACCCTTGAGAAAGGTAATGTTAGTCTTGACTTTATTTCCCATAGCCTCATCCTCCTCAACACATGTGCTTTCAAAATCATCTTGTCCATCTTGCGGACCCAACGAGGACTCATCTTCTTGTTCATCACCAAGATCCTCGAGGTTATCTTCATCTAAGTAGGACCTCTCTTCTTCTCTCTTTTCTTGAAGAACAATGGCTAAGGTATTTGTTACATGATTTTGGTAATATGCTTCTAGGAGGATATCATTAGTAGGGTTCTCTTTATATTCACATTTCATCTTATGAAGCATCACCTCTTCTTCATATAAACAGGGGAATACTTCATTAGAATTACATTCCCTTGCTAACCCCCAACACGAGCTACTATATTCATACATACTTTCTTGCGTGATTTGGAGGCTCACAGGACCCAACTCTTCGTCATCCTTAGAGATATTCCCTTTCTCATTGTCATTGTCTTCCAAGTTCCAACTCTATAGCCGATGCTTGCTCATCATCCCCACCAATACTCGAGCTATCTTCAATGTCATCCAATTGATTACCCTTTGGTTGACTATAACATTTATCATTGATTAGGTCAGTTAGAATATTCAAAGCATAGGTTAGGCAAGCCAAGTCAAAGAGGCTATTAGGATCCCTCTCATAGGTATCTTTCATTATGTCGAGTTGCACTTGTTGTGATCTATAAAACCTGAGCATGAATTCCGTATCCATAGCTTCCAATACATTTTGGTAAGATTCTGGATACCTATCTCCACTCTTTTGTAGTTCTTGAATGTCTTAGTCAGTGAGTTTTGCAAATGTAGGGCCAAGATCAATCTCTCTTATACGATAGTTCATTTTCTATGATTTTGCGTATTAGGATTAAAATGGAGTCACCAGGGTGAGTTAAAGTGTCTTGATAGATGCTTGCTTCACCCTGTTAGTGTCGGTCATGATGCCCTCCATCAATGATCAAAAAACTCTTTACATATGCATAAGTAGGTGTCTCATCGATGTCAGTTTTGCATTCCATTAGGCATGCCATAAAACCGATGGAGGAGCTGGTCCTTGTTCCCTTCTTGGCTTTGCTGGATCAGGTCATATCAATTAATGAGCTTGTGTCACATTTGTTTTGCTTTGTCTTGAAGTCCAAAGTCTTAGGTCTAGGGTTTCGGTCAAAAGTCTTTGCAATGTCATGAGTCAAAAGCCCATGAGTCCCCAGCAAGCCGGAAGGAGGTATGTAAATATGTTTCATTGATATTTTCATCAGGTACAACTCATTTATACCTTGGATTTAAAAACCATGTTTTTAAAGCCAAGGTCATGTCAATTTTGTAAAAAATAAGGAAATTTCAAAAATTCTTCACAATGCCGGCAATAACCCTGGTCTCCTCGCCAGAGTCCATCAGATGGTCTACCTGCAAAAAGAACGGAGTTAAAGCACTCAAAAAGTCAAATTCAGGACAAAGCAAACTCAAAACAGTGTTAAAGAGAATGTCAAAACAAAACATTAGAAAGTGGGTTTGGTAAGTAAATTTTTTCAAATTGGGCTTATAAAGAGTTAAATTCCCTCTAAAACACCCTCATTGTGCATCTAAGAGCTTGCAAAGAAGAGTGAGAGGGCGAAGAAGGCGAAAGGAGGCGAATTGCAGAGAATTTGGGTCATTTTCAGGTGCGCGACCACTCAGGAGCTGTGCGCGACCAGTTGGGCAGTGCGCGACCAGTTGGGCAGTGCGCGACCAGTCAGCAGCTCCTCCGCAGTGTTAATTCCTAACGGGCGCGACCAGTCAGGCTGTGCGCGACCAGTCAAAGCCCGTGCGCGACTAGTCAGCCTGTCACTCACAGAACCACTTCAAATTTTCTCAAATCGCCCTCTTGCTTGCTAAATTGATCGAGCATACTTCTCAGCATTTTTGCAGACAGGGCAGCAGTTAACTTAGTCTATTTTCTTCACTTTGCTCAAAAGCACCATGTCAACCACTGAAACCTATGAGCAAGGTGATGACCGGTCTTCTTCCACAGAGGTTGAGGTACAGCAGAGGCCCCGTAGGGGTGGCAAAGGTGGTCATCATAAGAGAGAAGAGCCCACATCTTTAGCAGAATTACAGGCCTGCCCTTTGGCAGTGAATTGTTTCCCTTATATGTCATGTTTTCAGTTCTGTGAGAGGCTTGCCCAGATTCAGCACCACAGGGAGTTGGCCCGCTTATTTGTTTTGCACCTTCATGATGGGCAGGTCACTCTTGCAGGGGTGCATTTTGTGCTATTTCCGGAGGTGATTTCAGAGGCTACTGGGAGTCTTTGCTCATTCAGGAGAATGCTCGCTTGGAGAGGCTGTTGGAGAAGGCCAACCAGGACAAGAGGCTGCTACGGAACATGAAGAATCATTATTGGGCGAGGATGCATGTTTGCAAGGCGAAAATGAAGATGTTCCAAAGGAGGTTTTCCGAGGCCCGTAAGAGAAAGAAGAAGACCAACCCGCTCCGTATCTTGGCTGAGGCCTCTCTCACTCACCATGATACTCATTAGCATCCTCCTAGCAGCAAACCCAAGAAATTTTGAGAGTTTTGAGGCAGTTTTGGATTTTTTGGGAATTTTACAGGTTTTGGCCATTTGACTGGTCTCACCCCGCGTGCGACCATACATGGGGGCAACTCAGAACGGGGAAAACTTTGCATTTTTGGAATTGTCATGCAAAAATACACTTGCCTATGGATGGGTTTCAGATTTTATGGAGATTTGGGCTTCCAAAAGCTCAAAATACATGCAAATTTTGACTTTCTGCCCCTATTTTGAGTTGCAGAAAGCTGTCTTGGGAGAAATGACTTTTGAGGAGTCAAATCAACTCCAAATTCAGAAATTCCAGTGGGGTTGGAAAGTAGACTCGCAGACCTTTCCAACGAGCTATCTTGCCCCTGATTTGGACACCGGGAAGGCCCTCAAACAGAGCTGTGAATGTGCGCGACCAGTCAGAGTGATGTGCGCGACCTGTCAGGGAAATTTGCCTGTTTTGACCAGTTCGGCCAGCAAAACACTGTTTTCATCTTGGTTGACTTTTGAGGCATGTAAATGATGGATTTTTGTGTAATTTTCATAGCACTTAGATACTTTTACTCTCCTTGATCACTTCTAGAAGATTCTTTGATGTAAATGGTAAATATTTAATGCATGGATAGGTTCCCTAAGTTTTAGAGGCAAGTTGTTTTGACTGCCTATTATCTAGTGCTCAGTTTAGAATTAGTTGAAACAGCTCCTAGGAAGCTGAGCTCGACCCCTAGAGGTGGGGAAAGGAGTTAGATCATCTATATTATGCCTTCTCTTGCTCATTTTCATGGTTCTCTTGAGGGAGAAGCTATCATTGTATATTGTACTTGTATCTCTGCAATTTGAGGAAAAGGAAGACCAGGGTTTTGCAGACATCATTGGGATTCTTGTGGACTCTTGTGTTGATGGTGTGTTCTCTTATTGTAATTGTAAGTGTGTTTATGTGTTCCATTTCTTTCTTTACTGCAGCTTATTAAACAAATGAAGTGATAAAGTTTGAATTCATGCTTGCCATGCTCAGCTTTCAAATTTGTTTAATGTTTATGTTTTCCACTGTCTAGAGAGGATTCAAAGTCATTGTTTGCCCTCTTTAGCTTCTCTTTTTTCTTCCTTGATCATCCATCTCAGCTAAAGGCATCAGCACAAACTCCTACCTTGCCCCAAAGACCCACCTGCAAAACCTGAGCTCAATCCCCGCACCTTGAATTGCACTCCCTCCAATTGCCACCAAAAACCCCAAAAAACTTTAAATCAACCCTCCTTATCAGTTTACTAGCCTAATATCAGTGTCACTGTATTGGTCATCTCTGTCCATTGAATATTTTACTGAGATTGACCGGAGAGAGCCTTCTCATACCCCGTAGGGCTAGCTACGAGGTGAAATGGTTTGATGTTGCCTTGAAGGTTTACCTTCCTCAGCCTAGGGTGAAATCTCAAGCGCTAACACACCCCATAAGCATTAACTTTAAAGTTGAATGAACAACCAAGGCTTCGTCCTTCCAATGGAGTTGCCAATAATAATAATATGTCAATATGTCGTATGGGGAATAAAACACATGTTTCGTTTCCCCAACAATGATGCCAAAATGTTACCGCTCAAACAAGCAAGGGGCCTAAAAGGGACAACTGCTAGATCAAGGGCAACAATGGAGAATTAGCCCACTGTCCCCTCAAATAAGACTCCCTACTCTTTACAGACTTTACCGATGGGAGGAGATCCTGTATATGGAAAGTCACTTGTGAAGGATGAATCAACAAATGGGTGTGAAGTGACCTTAATGATCCTAGCTCATAAACACAATAATAAGCCTCCCAAGAGGTCGAAGAATCAATAATGCATGTCGTTGGGTTCTCTAAGAGGCCTGATGAAGTCCATAAGTGCCAAAATGATGAATTGGACTTCCAAAAGCAATGGACAAGGGGTTGGCCCCTTGTTCTCCACATAATAAACCTGTGGTGCTCTCAATGGTTGAGGGCACACAAGTGACCTCATGGGTCTCCAAGTAAGTCGAAGATGCCTGTAAACCATCTTTAAGGGCTCAAATGATGGTGTAAGTGATGCCACATCAACATACAAGTCTTGGGTCATTTGCCAAGTGCATGGTACAACTGTGGGGCTGGCTGGGCAAAGGTGAACCAAGTGCATCTTCCTCGTCCAATAGGTGAATCTTGAACAATCTCTGAACATCTCTGGGAATCCATGGAGTGTTGTCTACTGCTGTGGAGGTCCATGGCTCTCAACACACACTCTACATGTGCTAATGTAGTCCTTTGGAGGATTAGGACCCCATATAGGGAGACCAAATCCAAGATGGAGACCACCTGCAATCTTGCATAATATCCAATGCATCCCCTAGCATTCCAGTACAACAGGTCATCAAGGAAATTGAGTAAAAGAGCTTACAAACCATGGACAACAGGTGGGGACTTCATAATGGCATGTCCTTCCATAATGGGCTTTGACATGTGCTAATGTCTCCAAGCTCCAAATGGGGTTAACCAAGTATCCCGTTAGGTGGTTTTTACTTCTAAAGGGGATAATATGCCCAAGGTACATCCTTTAAAATGTGGCAGCATGTGATAAAGAGATGAATGGAGTAGGGAATCAAAAGGGGCAGCCCTGGGTGACACGCTGGGGTACAAAGGTAGCTAGTAAAAAGGGAAGCCCACACTCAGGTATATAATGTATAGGAGGGAACAATCGTGGTACATGAGGTGCCCTGGCCTTGATTTTTTCACCCTTGTTTATATGCCTTTTGCCTTTTTATGATTTTTCTTTAATTAACTGCTCGGGGCTCAAGGGGTAAGAGCATGGTGTGTGAGATATGGTAGTGGATACCCCCTTTAAAGTAGGGTGGTTCATTGCTCACTAGGAGTTGGGACAATCATGGGTTCCTAAATGATAAAGGAGGCTCATCTAGGGCCTGTAGGAACCAGGGTGATGGCCATGATGATGGGGTAGAGCTCATGTATTGGCTTTTGCCCACATGCTAAATGTGTTTGTCTTGACTATCTTTTGCATTTTGTGGTACATTTTCTTGTTAAATGTGGCCAATTATGCTTTTACTTTTCCTTTCAACTACATAACCTTTGGGGCGTCATTCCAGGCTCGACCCAAGGTGTGGGCAAGGGGAAGGGGAGAGCGAGCCCTATGTGGACCCAGTGGAGGAATGTGGACTCAGGTGGGAGAAATGATGAATGGGGTCATACAGAGTGGAAAGGGGGTAATATATGTGGACGGGGAAGCGGGACCACGCGACCAAAATCAGGGTTTCCCATGAAGTACCATCTTTAAAGCCAAAGGGTTAGTAAAAAAGATCCCACTGTACTAGAATCCGAGGTTAACATCCCAAAGGGGTCTAGGGGACAAAAGCACAGACCTAGCCCATTCTTTTCGCCGAATCCCCCATTAATCCATGCCTCAAAAGTGTCCATGATAAGCAAACTACAATACACAATTACCAAATGACAAGGCATACCTTTAGGTTCGAGAGGCCCACCTTCAAACATACGATCATGGCAGAGGGGTGAGGAACCACATGGCTGGCTCATGTGGCAGAGAAGTGGCACAACGAGCTAGTTGGTGGTTGTAAGGGGCTATTGGTTGCCGGCTGAGGACCATCTTGGAGAAATTTTTTCTCCTGGAGATATCACCCACAAAATGGTGGGTAACAGTCCCTAAAGATAGAAAAAACTAAGGAAAAACTTGTTGAAACAATAAGTCTAGGAGATCCAAGGGCAAGGCAATGGCTTTTCCTAGTAACTTGAATTAAGATTAGACGACAAGTGAGATTATAATTATTGAGCAATGCGAGGTAAAAGATACATTTAATTAGATCAATGTGACACTTAAGATTGGATAGTTAGAGACCGATGCCTTGGAAACAATGCTCAAATAATTTTAAAGATACTTGCACAATGACAAATAATGATATTTCAAGTTACAAAATAAGCAATGTTGCAAAAAAGGGTTAGTACGAGAAATCAACAGATCAAGATAACTAGATATATGAGCAATAAACCTTTAGAGAGCAATTGCAAGAAAAAGAGACTTGTTCTTTCAAGTAAATACGATATTCAAAGAACAATAAGCTTGAAATGACAAGTACAATAATGTAAAGCTTTCCTTCATAGATTGAGCTCACAATTCCAATTACAATGATCAAATATGGATGAACGCAAGATCTATCTATGTGAGATGCAAGATGTTGGTTGATTTTAATTAAATGCCTATGCTAAGGGTGAAGGCCTTCTTCTCAATTGTTTTGAAGCAAGTCTTAAACAAGGTTGTAGAGAGAACCACTAAGGAAGGAGGCTAAGGCCTCATTAACTATACCTACCTAGGAGTTCTAACGATCCAAGTGCCTCTGTTTCTACAAGGGATTTCCCACAGGAGAAATGCAAGGTCGCCTATTTTAATCGTTGAGTAAGTGTCAAGCTTCTCAAATTGGATATGAAGAAGGTGGGCCTAACTCTCTATCAACCAAGCTTATGCTTGGAGGTAAATGATGATGCAAATGATGATTAGATTGCTTCAATGAAATTACAATTATGGAAAAATGCTTCAATATGAGAAATTAAACCACTGTTAATTTATGGTATGTTTTATGCTTAGAGTAGTTTACTTCTTTTATTATTATTATCCACAGATTAGCAATCATATGTACAGTAAGTAAAGTGCAGATAGAACATTAAACGATCCACAAAAAACAAGCCAAGACAAGAGACACAAGATGTGGCGGCTAGCCAGGGACAAACCCCAATATGGGGAAAGCCTTTGATCAAATCTTCCTTTATCTTCAATAATTCAGCAAAGAGAAATAATACATAAATCTGATTTACATTAGTAGCAGCAAACCCTAGATCAGCCCTAAACTAGGGCAGACAATATCTTGCAAACCAACCGTTGAATCGGCTTGATTCCTTCACCAAAAAATGCGGCCTTCTGAGGAGAGTCAGTTCCACCTACAACGCAGTTCTGAGAGAGAGTCTGATGGTCAACACTGGTCAAACTTCCGATTTGCAGTTGCAGCCCTAAATCTGCATCCTTCCTTCCACACGTGTGAGAGAAGAGTCTCTTTTTGCACAGTAGGAGAAGAGCCTCTTTTCTGCGCAGGAGAGAGAGAGAGATGTGATGAGATGTGTGTGTCCAAATGAGGAAAAGACCTCCTGTATTTATACACAAATGTTGATGATGAATAGATGCGTCTGTTGGGCTTCTGAGCCTACATGAGTTGCTGGTCGGCTTGATAATTATTCCATAATCAAAATAAATTCATATCTCCATAAATACTTATCGGAATCGGATGATCTTTAGATCAATCCTACACCTCTTGACAAGAGGAATCTAATAATAATATTATCAGCCATGAATAAGATGACCCACATGGAGTTTGGCCCTAGTTCCCATTTTAACAACCACTTATAACCAAGCTTATGAATATCACTTTAAAACACAAGATTATAAGATTTCCATTAGTAAATTGATGAAGCACTTTAAGATAACTCAATGAAACAATGACAACAATATCAAATACCTTTAGTTATAATGCTTATTAGGATGTTCTTCACTTATATAATTTAACTATAGAGACAAGTGAGAATTAAATGATGCAAGCACAAATAGATAATGACAAATGAGATTGCTGACAAGATGAAACGAAAAGATGCAATTCAAAGATTAGATCTAACCTATGATATCAATGAAAGCTTATCTAATCAATGAGAGCAATAGAAAATGTTAGTATCTAAATCTAAACAAGAGCAAAGGAAACTAACTAAGAAGATAGAGGCTCCTCCCTGTTAAATAAGGAGGGGGATACCATGGGATTGAATCCCAACCTCCCTTCAAGCAAGATGATCAATTTTATTATTAACTTCACAATGAAGAAGAAGCCCTTAAGACAATAGGAAAAGGCTCTTCCAACACCTTGAGGAGATTACAAAGATGATAGGCACTTCTACAATAAATAATCACTCCTCAAGTCAACAAATGTCAAAGATGAGACCACAAGCAAATAAATGAAAAACTTTAGTGATGAATGATTTGCACTAGACCTGAAGAAACCCCATGTCCTTGGTGAACCAATCCACAAAAGCCCACGACCTACCAAGAGAAAGGCTAGAAAATTTATAAATTTATGGGATGAATTATGTGTTTTAAGCCTTAAAACTCTTCCAATTAAAACCCTCCAAATAGATATGCTTTAGATAAGAAGGTATGCGACCCTCTCAAAAGCTCACGGTTAGGGTGAAAGAGGCCTCAAGGACTAGCGGCTAGCCCTCAAAAAATTATCTCAAGTGACAACTCCAAGAGGCTAGTCCCAAGCTAAAAAATTAGTGATAAAAACCCTTTGAGAGTATGGATATAGGCTTGCAAAATACCAAGGGTTAGTCTCAAAATACAATGACAAGATCAAGAGGCCTTAGGAGGCTTGCGACTAGGGCTAATAACCTTTAGTAGGCCTGTGGCTAGGCTAGAAATTGACAATGAAGTTAGTAGCTAGCGAAAGGAAGGTATATAATCCAAACTTGAGCCACAAAATATGCCTATGAGCCTACAGAATCGAGACCCAAGTCAAGATCTTAATAGAAAAATTGAAAAATAATTGGAAAATTATTTACAAAATTTTAAAATTAAAACCCTTGCCCAAAAATTGAAATCTGAAGTGAAAAAGGGCTTAAAACTCTAGTGGCTCCCTTAAAAAATTTCGTTGATATCAAGAATCCACAAAAAATTGATCGATGCCTTGAGAGGCCTAGAAGAGTCCCTAAACCCTTGCAGCCTTAAAGAAGGAGGCTAAATGGCTAGATGATGTTAAAATTGGCAACTAGGGCCAAACTCCATGTGGGTCATCTTATTCATGGCTGATAATATTTTTATTAGATTCCTCTCGTCGAGAGGTGTAGGATTGATCTAAAGATCATTCGATTCCGATAAGTATTTATGGAGATATGAATTTATTTTGATTATGGAATAATTATCAAGCCGACCAGCAACTCATGTAGGCTCAGAAGCCCAACAATCGCATCTATTCAATCATCAACATTTGTGTATAAATACATGAGGACTTTTCCTCATTTGCACTCACTCATCTCATCACATCTCTCTCTCTCTCTCCCCTATGCAGAAAAGAGGCTCTTCTCCTATTGTGCAGAAAGAGACTCTTCTCTCACACATGTGGAAGGAAGATGCAGAATTTAGGGCTGCAACTGCAGATCAGAAGTTTGACCAGCGTTGACAATCAGACTCTCTCAGAACTGCGTTGTAGGTGAATCTGGATCTCTTCTGAAGGCCGCATTTTTTGGTGAAGGAATCAAGCCGATCCGACGGTCGGATTGCAAGATATTGTCTGCCCTAGTTTGCCTGATCTAGGGTTTGCTGTTGCTGGTGTAAATCAGATTTATGTACTATTTCTCTCTGCTGAATTATTGAAGATAAAGGAAGATTTGATCAAAAGGGTTTCCCCACATTGGGGTTTGTCCTTGGCTAGCTGCCACATCTTGTGTCTCTTGTCTTGGCTTGTTTTCTGTCAATCATTTAATGTTCTATCTGCACTTTACTTTAATCTGTGGATAATAATAAGAAAGATAAGTAAATTGCTCTAAGCATAAGAACATACCATAACTTAACATGGTATCAGAGCTGAGGTGAAGACAAAGCCCGAGCAAGAGCAAGAGCAATCATCGAAGAGAAGATTGGCAAGGCTATCCTAAAAGAACTATGGGGTCCTCAACACTCTTCCCTGCCGAAGACAAGCTCCATGAGAAAGCTGACTATCACAGATGGAAGATGTCTCTCGATCTAACCTTAGAAGATCAAGGAGTGTTGGACCATGTGAGAGGCAATATTGTTGAGCCTCCATCAAATGCACCTGCTGTTGCTAGGAACAAATGGAAAACCGGCGAAGTCAAAACAAAGAAGATCATCCGGGACTCTATCGACAAGCACTTGGTGGCCTACATCTCTGACCTGGACACCTCCAAGGAAATCTACGATAGATTGGTGAGTTTATTTAAAGTTAATGATGCAAATCAAGTTTTGTTTCTTAGAAATAAGCTGAAGGAAATTAAAAAGGGCAAAGATGAGAGTATGCAAGCATACTTCTTAAGAATCACCGAAATCAGGAACGATCTCCTATCTATTGGGGAGACTTACTGATAGGGAAATGGAACTCACAACTCTTGGAGGATTACCATTCGAATGGTACATGTTCATGACTACTCTTCTTAACAATAATGTAATTCCTGGTTTCGAGGAATTAATGGCTAGATGCATTCAAGAAGAAACAAGGGTAGAAGAGCAAGAAATGCCCATGCCTAAAGGTCCTCCTGCTACCTTTTATTCTCATTCTAAGAAAAGAAATAATTCTGGGACTAAATCAAAAAGAAAGGCTGGACTTAAGGGTGGAAGAAAAGGATGATGTTACATTTGCGATAAAGCAGGTCACTATGCAAGGGGGTGCCCTGATAGAAGGGACTCACACTGGGACGATGATCAAAATCCCTCTAATGGCAATCAAAGGAATGACAAATCTAATAGCAAAGGAAAAAGGAGTGCTGGAAATCAAGGAAGAGGACAACCATTCAAGAAGGCTAGAAATTCCAGGTATGAATCCAACACTGTTGATAATAAGCAAGATGAATATTATTTACCAGTTGCTCTATCTACCTCTGCTCCTTCGGACTCAATGGGAATTTGGCTCATTGATAGTGGTGCCTCAAGGCACTTCAATGGTTACAAAAAGGTTCTCCATAATCTGATAGAGAAAGAAACTAACCCGGAAATTGTCCTTGGAGATAATATGAAATACCTCGTGAAAGGTGTAGGCAATGTCTCTCTTAAATTGAATCAAGGTAATACGATCCACTTATAGGATGTATTATATGTACCTGACCTCAAAAAATAACCTGGTGTCCATTTCAGCAATGGAAGACAAAGGCTACAAGGTGGCTTTCATCGATGGCAAGGTACGTGCATGGAAAAACAATATTAAAGATGCCTTCACTCTTGGGTTTTGAGTTGATCCATTATATCAAGTCGGAGGAAGTCCGCTAGGTGTCATGTCTTGTGACACATCTCAAGCCTTGATCGGGAAAACCGAAAAGAAGATCAAGATCTTAAGGACTGATAATGGGACTGAATATGAATCTAACGAGTTTCATGACTTTTGTAAAGAGGCTCGCATCAAGAGGGAGACTACTACACCATATACTCCTGAACAAAATGGTGTGGCGGAAAGGAAGAACCGTACGATTGTGGATGCTGTCCGTGCCATGCTCCATGATCAGAGACTTCCAAAGTTTCTATGGGCCGAAGCTGCAAACACCGCCGTATATGTACAAAACCGATGCCCTCATCAAGCATTGGGTTCCAAGACTCCTAAAGAAATGTTCACCGGTAAGAAACCTGACGTATCTCATTTTAGAATTTTTGGAAGCACTGTATATTTTCATGTGCCAAAAGAGAAAAGGAATAAATTGGGTGCATCTGGAAAGAAAGGAATCTTCGTGAGCTATGGTGAAAATACTAAGGGCTATAGAATCTCTGTAGCTGGTCAAAGAGAAGTTGTAATTACTCATGATGTCACCTTTGACGAAGATATGGCTCTCAGCAAGGTGGACAATCTTCCGACTTTGAGGAGCTCTCAAGAAGCCGACACCAGGGAACCAAAAGAAAAGGATGATGAAACAATGCCTAATGTGGAAGAACCTGTGGATCCTATTGATCCACCTGAGCCTTCCTCTTCTAGGAGGAGGCCCTCTTGGCTTAGGGGGCTACTTGATGATGCTGAAGGACACACTGTACCCCGAGGAACCTTCCGTGAAAGTAAGAAACCCAACAGGTATCAGGGATACCTGACCATCATGAGCATGATTATACAAAATGAGCCTTCATCATTCTCAGATGCCGTCAAGCATCAAGCATGGAAGGATGCTATGACCGAAGAATATGAATCTATTATGGAGAATGATGTTTGGGAAGTAGTTCCCAGACCTTAGGACAAGACAGTTGTCACTTCTAAATGGCTTTACAAGATAAAGCATGCAACATATGGAAGTAAGGAAAAATATAAGGCTCGTTTTGTCGCTTGTGGCTTCTCCCAGAAGGAAGGTATAGACTATGACGAGATATTTGTACCTGTTGCCAGACATACCACCATCCGCTCGATCATAGCCCTTTTGGCTTCACAAGGATGGAACCTACATCAGATGGATGTCAAGACCGCGTTCTTGCATGGTTCGATCAAAGAAGAGGTGTACGTGGAGCAACCTGAAGGATTTGAGATTTATGATCGAAAATCTCATGTATGCAGGTTGAAGAAGGCTCTCTATGGGTTGAAGCAAGCACCTTGAGCATGGTATGAGAGGATCGATGGCTACTTGATGAAGCTGGGATTCACTAGGAGTGAAGCTGATCCTAACCTCTACTTTAAGTTTGAAGATGATAAATCTCTCATACTGGTGCTGTATGTGGATGACCTCTTTCTAATAGGTGCATGCCCTCTCATTCACAAATGTAAGAGGGAGTTGGCTTCTGAATTTGAAATGAAGGACCTAGGACTGATGCACTATTTCCCAGGACTTGAAGTCTAGCAGAAGCCAAGGGAAATTTTCCTATCTCAAGGAAAATATGTGAAGATATGGGAAAGATTCGGTATGGTAGACTGCAAGCCTGTAACTACCCCTATGGAGCTTGACTTCAAGAATTTAAGCGGTAGTGTTGCTGGACCTGTTTTATGAAATGCTACCGAGTATCGGCAACTCGTCGGAGCATTAATGTTCTTAGTGAACTCTCGTCCAGATATATGCTTTGTAGTCAACACGTTAAGTCAACATATGGTTGAACCTCACCACATACATTGGATTGATGCCAAGAATCTGTTAAGATATCTTCGGGGCACAATTACATATGGGTTAAGATACACTGCCGGAGATGTGAGAGTACTTGGATACACTGATGCTGATTAGGCAGGCAATGTGATGGATCGTAAGAGCACTTCTGGGTGCTGTTTCTCCTTGGGATCTGCTTCGATATCCTGGATGAGCAGGACGCAGAAGTCGCTGGCCCTGAGAACCGCCGAGGCAAAGTATATTGCTGCTAGCATGGCCTCCTGCGAGGCAGTCTGGTTGCAAAAGCTCTTCAGTGAGCTGTTTGGATTTACATTGGATACCATCGTGATCTTATGTGACAACCAGAGTGGGATTTGTTTGTCAGAGAATCCCGTATTTCATGATCGCTCCAAGCATATCGATATCAGGTACCACTATATTCGAGATATGGTGTAGCAGGGAGCTATGAGGCTCCAACATATCGGTACAGATGAATAGGTCGCCGACATTCTGACAAAGCCCCTAGGAAAGGTCAAATTTTTGACTTTCCGAGAACGACTTGGTGTTGTTCAGAAACCGTCTGATGAGGGTCCTGTATGATGTATGGAGCTCTTGTAGCTCCTGGGGGGTGCGGGGTACTTCTTGGAGCGACATATGACCACAGGGTAAAAGAATCAAAACTTTCCTTGTAACACCCCATGGCGACTGTGTAGTAGGATGATTAAGTTCTTCTGTGAGGTCTGGATGATGTGTTCTCCATGACGATTATGTAGCAGGATGACTAGTTCTCCTGTGAGGTCTGGATGATGTGTTCTCCATGACGATTATGTTAGCAGGATGATTAGTTCTCCTGTGAGGTCTGGATGGTGTGTTCTCCATGACGATTGTGTAGTAGTATGATTAGTTCTTCTGTGAGGACAGGATTGATTAAGTTCTCTTGTCGAGGCATCCTATCCATGCAGTTTGGGACTCATGGGAAGTACCTCTCATTTGATCAATGAGCAGGGAAATGAGGACAGGGACCATAGTAGTACCGATGGACGCATCGCTGTATCTACCGTACTCCCTATGCTAGGATGACCTTCATGATCTGGGATCAATGATACTGGTCTGGGACCAGTGGTAGAAATTGTACCCACTATGACATTGACTTTGGGTCAGTTGAGGACTGGTCTGGGACCAGTGGTACACACTCTGAGACTGACTTTGTGTCAGTGGATGATGGTACTGGTCTAGGACCAGTGGTAGGAGTTGTACCCACTATGACACTGACTCTGGGTCAATTGAGGACTGGTCTGGGACCAGTGGTGCACACTCTGAGATTGACTTTGAGTCAGTGGAGGATGGTATGATACATCTTTGATCATTTCTTCTTTTTCATAATTCGGACAAAGCAGAGCAGAGCAGAACAGAGCAGATCAGAACAAGGCAGAACATAACAGAGCAGAGCAGGAAAAATAGAGTAGAGTAGAGCAGGGGTCAAGCTGTACAGGGCAGTGCATTTGATGGATGAATAGTAGCGACCGATAGATGAATTACAGATGGATTTCTCCCTAGTTGAGAGGGAGTGTTAAAATTGGCAACTAGGGCCAAACTCCATGTGGGTCATCTTATTTATGGCTGATAATATTTTTATTAGATTCCTCTCGTCGAGAGGTGTAGGATTGATCTAAAGATCATCCGATCCCGATAAGTATTTATGGAGATAGGAATTTATTTTGATTATGGAATAATTATCAAGCCGATCAGCAACTCATGTAGGCTCAGAAGCCCAACAGTCGCATCTATTCTATCATCAACATTTGTGTATAAATACATGAGGACTTTTCCTCATTTGCCCTCACTCATCTCATCACATCTCTCTCTCTCCTACGCAGAAAAGAGGCTCTTCTCCTATTGCGTAAAAAGAGACTCTTCTCTCACACGTGTGGAAGGAAGACGCAAAATTTAGGGCTGCAACTGTAGATCAGAAGTATGACTAGCGTTGACCATCAGTCTCTCTCTCAGAACTGCACTGTATGTGAATCTGGATCTCCTTTGAAGGCCACATTTTTTGGTGAAGGAATCAATCCGATCCGACGGTCGGATTGCAAGATATTGTCTGCCCTAGTTTGGCTGATCTAGGGTTTGCTGTTGCTGATGTAAATCAGATTTATGTACTATTTCTCTCTGTTGAATTATTGAAGATAAAGGAAGATTTGATCAGAATGGTTTCCCCACATTGGGGTTTGTCCTTGGCTAGCCGCCACATCTTGTGTCTCTTGCCTTGGCTTGTTTTCTGTCAATTGTTTAATGTTCTATCTGCACTTTATTTTATGTACATGTGATTGCTAATCTGTGGATAATAATAAGAAAGATAAGTAAATTGCTCTAAGCATAAGAACATACCATAACTTAACAGATGACCCTCCAAGGATGAGACATTGAGCTAGAAACCCTTGCTGTCTAGACTAGGTGAGGGCTAGAGCCTTCAAAAAGTATCGATCTTCCCTTGATCCCTTGAGAAATCAACCTGCAAAGCAAATCAAGAGAAAAACCCTCGTCCCTTCTTTAAGATCTGCAAGAAAATCAAAATAAAACCCCAATGGCTATATACAAAAATAGAGAAATATATACAAGGATTTGAGAAGGTTATTTACAAAAATAATTTACAAAATTTACAATGATCTATGGCTCTTATAAGCAGATCCAGTGTTGCGAAAATCGCGATTTTTTGACTCAGTCGATATTATCATCCGATTTTTACAAAGATTTTTTTCAAAAAAATTGCGATTCAAACGGAAAAAAATCGCGACCCTCTGGGACAACGTGTTTTATAAGCAAATTGAGGAGTTTTATTTCTCATTTTTAGCAAACAATGGACTTGTTTGAGAGTTGAGGAGGAGAGGAAGGCGTCTACTAGGGCAGAGGAGGAGAAAAAAGGAGGGCATCCCAAGCAAGAGAACTTCGTGTTTGGACCAAATTTCTTCGGCAAACCGTGGATTCTAGGTATGGGCACCAAATGTGGTCATTTTGTTTTGGTTTTTTTCTTATTTTTGCTTGGGTTTCTATAACCCATTGATTATCAATGATTTTTGAGTGGATTTGATGGTGTTTTTTTTCATTTTTGTCGCATAGTGTGGAGAGGGTTCATTTTGGTAAAAAATGCAAAAACTTGATTGTTAGATTTATTATTTTAATTTTTTTTTGTGCTCTATTTTTTGCATAATTTTTTATTGGGTTTGAATGTGCATTTTTTCTATTATTGTTGGATTGAGTTGAGTTTTTTTTTTGTTTGTCAAAAATTCAATGTGTTGTGTCATGTATGTAATTTTTTTAACTTGCAATTCTTATTGTGCCATAGGTTCATCTTCAAACTTCATCTTACATTAAAACTCAAGAGTTCAACCGAGTTACAAACATGCTAAGGAAATTGGATCCTCTGTGGAAATTTGGTGAACTTGATGGAGGGTTTGATAGAATAAACTTGTTTTGCAAGTTGTGTGGGCAGCATATGTCAACAGGGGTTTATAGATTGAAGTATCATCTTGCACAAATCCCTGGATGTGATGTAGGGCCTTGCACCAATATAAATGCGGAAATCATTTGAAGAGCCATGAGATCATTGGAAGAATTAGAGCAAGACAAAGTGACCAAAGCAAATATGAAGAAGCAATTAGCAGGGAGTGTGTTAGGATGTGAATATGGAAGTGGCACTGGTTCTACTTCAGCATCAATGTCTACAACCAACCCTGTAGCTTCCTCATCATTTTTTTGTTCCTAGAACCACGACTGGTTCACAACCATCGATTACATCAATGCTTAAAAAACGGAGAAAGAACAAGCTGACAAGTTGTTGGGCAAGTTTCTCCTTTGGAGTGATATTCCTTTTAGCATTGCAAGGAATAATCCATTTTTCTAGCCTACTGTTGATGCTATTGCAATTGTTGGCCCAGGGTACAAAATCCCTTCTTATGATGACTTTAGAGGCCGCATTCTTCAAGATGAAAAGGTTGATTGCACCAAAAGATTGGAGGAGTTTAGGGCATCATGGGCACAAACATGATGCACTATGATGTTAGATGGTTGGACCGACCAAAAGGGGGGAACCCTTATAAACTCTTGGTTAATTGTCCCAAGGGGACAATGTTTATGAAATCTGTTGATGCATCTTCACATATCAAAGATGCAAAATTATTATGTGATTTGCTGGATGTGTTTATTTTGGAGGTGGGTGCAGAACATGTTGTCCAAGTCATAACGAACAATGCTGCAAATTATGTTGCTGTTGGTAAGATGCTTATGGAGAGGCATCCTAATTTATTTTGGACACCTTGTGCTGCACATTGTATTGATTTTATGTTGGAGGACATAAGAAAAATTTCCTTTGTCAAAGATATTGTTGACTCATAAAAAAGCATTACAAAATTTATATATAATCATGCATCTGTGCTTAGCTTGATGAGAAAATTCACCAACAACAAGGAGTTGGTGCGATCCGCCATTACACGGTTTGCCACTAGTTTCATATCTCTTCAATCCCTCTTGAATCCTATGTGGGATGTGAAGAGAATGCTTTTTTCCAATGAGTGGCGTGTTGTGACATTCAGCCGCAAACCAGAGGGAGAGGCCATATGCAGATTAGTTTCATACTAGGAAAACTTCTAGGCAGGAGTGCAAGAGGTGTGCAACGTTACTGAACCTTTGGTAAAAGTTCTTCAATTAGTTGACGGTGAAAGGCCTGCAATGGGCTATTTTTATGAGGCCATGGACAAGGCCAAAGAATCCATTCGGGCCTACTATGATAATAAGGGAGATGAGGGGTTTCAGAAACAACTCCTCCTATGGGAAGTGATTGATGAACGATGGAACAACACACTCCATCGTCCCATTCATGCTGCAAGGATCTACCTGAACCCCGCATTTTCTTACCCATGTGGGTTCTTATTTGATGCTGAGATCATGGATGGATTCTTAACCTATGTTCAGAGGATGGTGTGATCTCCAACAGAACGTGCAGAAATCTCCAAAGAAATGGAGATATACAGGATGGCAGGTGGCACATTTAGCTTTGAGATGGCTGTGGTTGATAGGAAGATTAAAATGGCAGGTATTTTTTAGTTTGTTTCAAATTTCATTGTCTCTTCAAGTTCATAACTTCATACTTTGCTTCAACTTTCAAATTTCATTTTTTTCTTATGTTTATCTTATTTGTAATTTTGTTGTAGATGCATGGTGGACTCGCTATGGTGCCAGAGTACCCCATCTGCGAAAGCTTGCCATTCGAATCCTCAGCCAAACATGTAGCTCCTCAGGATGCGAGCGCAACTGGAGTGTATTTGAAAAAATACACAACAAGAAGCGCAACAGGTTAAACTTAAAACTTAAAAATATTACAAATTTCCAATTAATTTTTTGAATTCATTAAATAATATTTTCTTTATAATTATTATTTTATGATCTTTGTACAGGTTGGAGTCCTAGCGACTTAATGACATGGTCTACGTCTACTACAATCTTCGATTGTGGGTGAGGCAACTTGAGAGGATACCTGATATGGAGGCCATCTCATTGGATGGGATTGACACCACTGCTGCATGGAGGGTTGAGGTCGAGAGGCCTCTCATGGAGTCTGCCGATGATTGGTTAGAGCAAGAGGTAGTGGAAGGCGTAGAGGGGGAGGAGGAGGAGCAACAGGAGGAGGAGGTGACACCACCTACCCAGGCTACCCTTGCCACTAGTAGAGGATGTGGTCTACCTCCTGTAGCTCCTAGTCTTTCAGCTTCCAAAGCACAACAGAGTCCATTGCCAAGTCCACCAACATCTACATATAGAGGGAAAGGGAAAGCTATTGCATTTTCTCGTAAGAGGGGCAGAGGAAATCAGTAGTATTAGTTATTTAGTTCATTTCATTGTATGACATTATGACTCATGGTATGAGATACATTATTATATTTTTTGTTGATATTTTGAGGCTGAGTTGGGACTCAGGAGTCAGGACTTACTATTTAGGACATGATTCACTGTTATGTGTGATGTAGCACTAGAAATGATATTGCACATCTTATATATTAGTTCTTTTATCATATTTACATGTCAATGTATTTATTTTATGTTGTAGATGCTTTAGATATTAAAAAAATTGAAAAGAAAATGAATATTTTTGTATTTTACGATTTTTTTCCCTATTTTTAGCGATTTTTTCTCGATTTTTCCCCTCGCTGATTTAATCATGATCGTGATTTTCGCAACATTGAGCAGATCTATTTAGTTAATGCACAAATAAATCAAAATAGATGAGTAAAATATTTTTATAGGTGAGCAATAGCCAAGATCTCTGCAAAACAAATCGTTAGGCAAGTCTTGAAGTTTAACAAAATGGGCTCTTAAGCTTTCTTGTCTTGGGAGTTGGCTAGTCCAATCGAAGACTTCCCCTCACGCCCAGTGTCTGAATACCAAAAGATCTCTACACACTTAAGATCAAGTTATTAGGTCAATAGAGGCATAGATAACACAATAATTCTCAAAATCTAAAGATACTTGCTAGATTAATTGAATTTGAACGCTTCTCTAAAACCCAATAACTAATGCAAGATACCTATGCAAATAGTTAATCCAATAACTAGCTAATGAAATAACAACTTTTTAAATTTAATTCAGTAGAGCATCAAGAACATGATTCAAAAAGATATTACCACAAGAAGCAAAAGAGGAACACCGCCATGAATAAATCCCAAAGACGATTCAAAAAGATATTACCACAAGAAGCAAAAGAGGAACACCGCCATGAATAAATCCCAAAGACTTCTTTATTATTCCAGAAAAATATTAAAGACCAGCAGAGCTTGAGTTGGAGCTTGATTACAATTTTTTTCATGATCAAATGAGGAGCAAATAACTTCATTATATAGGAAAAATGAGAGCATGAGGCACCTGGAAGTGGAAAGAAGGCTAGTTCCCTTGATCCATGGCTTGATCCTCGCCAAAATAATTCGATCCCCTGATTACTGCTACACAAATCTCCAGAAAAACTTGAATTCCTTGATTGCTGAGCTAGATGGACCAAGCTTTGACTTCTGGGTGGTTTTGGACCACTGGAGAATCTTCAAAAAATAGAATTCTCGAAATTCCCTCATTCAAAATAACCACCTGGACCAAAAAATTCGATTTCTCTTGAGGAAATAATTCTTTCTGGCCCAATGAATTTTTGTGGGACTTTTCTGCCTTGGAAATGTGACCTTTGTCATAATTTGACTTGATTCCTTTTGGGAAAGGTCCTCAATAATTTTTTGATAAATTTTCCACTTGGAGAGAATTTAATTTTCTCTCATTTTAATTTATTGAAAATATTTCAATTTTTTGGATACAGTTTGGAAATGGTACACTGCCTTATCCAAAATGTATCCCCTATGTTTCAGTTTCTAAATGGGATGGTGTATTCTCCCTTTTCCTAGGTGTTTCTGGTAACATAGGAGTGGGCAGACCACAAAGAGATTGGAGCCCTGTTGGATGGCTTAATACTTGACCTCACCACTGAATCAAGGCTCCAGTGGCCTGTGCATACGGTTATGTAACATTAGGCCTGATAGATTAGTTAATGGCAAGTAGAAATAGAGAAAAGTAGAAATTGAGGAGAGAAAAGTAGATATATTTTAGTGTCAGGAAAACTGAGAATATGATATATGCAACTTTGTAAGAAAATAGTACAAGTACCTGACATGTACTTCTACACACATGCATACCTTAAATTTAGTTTGTTTGATTCTTCAAAGACGGAATTAATGGACAACAAATCAATGAAATAGAATCAGAGTTAAGGTCTTGCTGCAAAGCTTGACGGAGTTGATAATGATAACTAAGAAGAAAGACATTTACTCAATCTGAGAAATTATTAACAGCATATTTCCAGCTGTACTGATTGACATGGTTTAAACGATTCAAGATAAACTTCCCACTGAAGAATAGTTTAGTTCTTTGTTTCTGCAATTTGTATTTTTTCTCTAATTATCTAAAGGTCATTTGTGGAAAGCATCCAGGTATGTTAGCCTTCGCTATTATTTCAAAAATAAATTCAGTCTGCATAAGAATGCAAACTTCTTAAGTAGATATCTGTGAATTTTATCACATGTAGGCAGTTCGTGAAAGTTTATTCGTCACAAGTGTGTTCTTTAGAAAGTTTTAATTCCATTGTAGAGGGAAAATTGGTCAATGATGATTGACCTCTCCTTCATTACTAAATCATGATTGAACAGATTCCAAATAAGCATTCAGTGGGAAATTGCCTTCGTTCTAGAATATAATATAGTGGGCCATATTCATAACATGTATCAAACTTTGCAATATCTATAATAATGTCTGATATTTAAAATGAACAGCTTGAAGTTTGTGAGCCATGACATCCCTATTTTCCTTGCAGGATGCACTTGTTGAGTTGTCAGAGCATGGACTTGTGATAATTGTAGAAGAACGAGGATGCCTTCAAGCACGAGCTTATTTCAGGAAAGAGGTGCCACATCATTTTTCTGAGTGATTTTAACGTTTTTCCTCAAAAGCTTTCAAATTATTTATCAATTTTCAAATGTCAGGGGCTTGAATTATTTTCTTTTTGGAAGGGAAATATGTTTATTGGAATGTCTAACAAGGTATTATTAGTACAAAAGGTGACATCTTTACTGCAGTCATGTCCTAGTCAGTTCTACCAATCCAAATATTTTTGCGACAGTCATGTTTTAGTGAGCTCTACCAATCCAAATATTTATCCTGGGAATAATGATTATGATTACATCCATATCAGGAGTGGGAAGTAGACCGTAAAGCAAATGAAACTTAAGTCTTAACTGCAAGAATATTGGTTAACGGGAATAAATAATGGGCTTTTGATGTTTGCTATTCAATTCTATGCATCACCCCTTGAATAAGAACCTTACTTCAAGTAGGTAATTTTGTGGATTTGATATCTTGCAGCTTTTCCGTAGTTATGCTTACAATGCTGAAGTGCGACCAAGGTTTGGAGTAAGCTTGGGCCTTTTTGTTGACTGCCTCAATACTTTTACATTGTCTGGTGGGACTACAGCTCTCGAGCTTCGTTATCCTGGACCTGACATGCAACTCCTTCTTAGGTATGTGAGTTGAACACCTATATCTTGTAGATGGATGTTTTAGTTTGGACTGCTTCATTGTCTCTGACTCAAGGTTTTTCTGCGTTGTTGTGGCTTGGAGTAGTTGAGTTGGTAGTTTGCATTCTCCAAGGAGTCTGTTTGGTTGGTTTTGGATTTAATCATGCTACATACTATTAGAGAAACAACTTCAGAGTTGTTCAATATATAACTCTGCAATCATAGATCTCAAGTAGCCACTGAAGATACAATTAGCATATATCCATTTTAACTTCAGTTCTATTAAGATCTATTAAGTGTTGAGAGGGATTAAAAAAACTTTGCCAGCTTCAGTTTGGTTAAGTAGTCTTTGAGGGTACAAAAAATTGAGATTTGCACCTCAAACTTTTTGATCTTGCTCAACACTTAATAGAGCTGGGGTTAAAATGGAGCTAAGTTAGTATATTTTTTTTTTGCTGAGGAAAATCTTGCAGAGAAACCAAGGGGATGTTTCTCCATTTTCATGAATTGCATCCCTCGTAAACCCATTGGCATACACTATTGTACGTCATTGAGGGGGATTCAAAGTTCAAACTGTGCACTTGCTGGCATGGAACTAGCCAAATGCCCAGAAACATTGGTGACAACTAATTAAGCTAACTCTATGGGCTAAATCTATGCTGGTATTTATATGTATATATAGAAATTGAGGTTGAGTGTTTTTATATATACAATTACATGGTCTTTTTAAAAAATAAATTTTGGTACCATAGAATGTTACGCACATATGAAGCATTGACTGTCATCCACTTATCCACACTGTAAAATGCAATGTTCCACCAAGGTTCCGGGACGAGGGGGCGAGGGAGCGAGGGGGCGTGGGAGCGGCCTATGCAAAAGCTTCCTACCATTTTTTAGGAAACGTGGGGGAGCGTCAGGGTCTTAAAAATTTATAAATATAAAATATAATTTATTAATTAATAATTGAGTCCACTATAAAAGGTACGCTGTTTTTTTTTCTTTTTTTTTTTAAATTCCAAAACAATGTCTTGAGAAAGCAAATCATCAAGATTGAAAATACAAATTTTTGCATATATAACATTGAATAGACATGAGAACAGTAACAACATCATAAAATTCTAATTCAATTTTTTAAAATAAATAAAAATAAAATATTATCAATTAAATAATATTATGATTTCAATAAAATTATAAATTAAAAAAATTAATTAAAAACAAAATAAATTTATTTACTTATTAAATCACATTTTAAAATATTCCAACCATTATTATATACATTCACTTAACGTAAATACAAACATAAATGTGTAACTTAACAAAACATTAACCTTAATATAAACCTATATCAATCATATCAACCTAACAAACTAGTATAAGAATGGCTTTCGAAAATCAAAATCTAAACCATTTTATTTTCTGTATCATCCTTAGAGGACAAACCGCCATTAACCATAGAAATGACTTGAAAAAAAACCATTCTCTCAATTATTATTTTATAACTATTTTAATAATGCATATAATAATTCAGCAGGTGGTTGACATACGTCCAATAGCTTTGAGTGACACCAAGTTCCATTCAAAAGATGGTTTCCGACCCATCAAACTTTTGAGAGAAGGTGAGTGAGCACCGTGGCTTCCTTAGCGTATGCAGGTCTGTAGATTTGCAGCTTATATATATATATATATATATATATTGCGGTTACATATCACTTGCAGCATATATATATACTGCGGTTACATATCACTCTCTCTGCTCAGTCCAATTTCATGCTCGCAGAGGTCAGGGTATCAAATGATGCTGCCTATATATTTGGCAATGACAAGCATGGATTGGGGAATCAAATCCTGCCCATATATTCGTGTCTTAATGAGTTCGGACTTGATAGCAGAACACTATGGATGAGTAAGGAGGCATGGGGAAGGGCATAATAATGAAGACGTGCTGTTGCAATTTTCCTCAAGTAGAAAGTACGAATTTATAAAATTTTCACAGTATATATATAATATTTTTTTGACTATTTGAACTTTCAAATTGTAACTGGTTGCTATTGACGCCAGGTGTGGGAATTTATATAAAATTTGAATGAAACTATGGATGAGTTTACATAAATTGAATCTACAGACAACGTCATACGTGAATGTAATTCTGTCCCCGGTTCTGCAACCGTAAATTGAATCTACAAACAACGTCATACATGAATGTAATTCTGTCCCCTTAATTAAAGATTAAGTTCAGCGTTTAGTTAATTAAAAATTAAAAATGGTTTTTAATGCATTAAAGGTGTGCCACGTCCCCCCACGCCCCCTCTTGATCCCTCTTGTACCCCCACGCCCCCCCACGTCCCCCTTTTCGGAAACGCCCCCTCAGGGAAGGGAAACGTTTCCCTGGCACGTCCCCCTGAGTTTCCTCCATTTTGGGAGCGTGGGGAAACGTCCCCTACTCACCCCCAAGTCCCTGGAGCGCGGGGGAGCGAGGAAACTAGACCCCTAGGGGGGGCGAGTCCCTCTGGAACACTGGTAAAATGTGCGTCTCAGCATACCTATTTGTTGAATTGGCATCTCAATAAATAATTTTCTAGACGATGCTATTGTAAATAATAGATCTAGAAAAGGAAATAGGGAAGGAAATAAGATCCTCTTAAATCCACCTTTTGTTTAATTTAAGGGCAGTCATGCCCAAAAATAGATTCTAGTTTCTGTCTCTTCTTGAAGATTTGGCTGCAATTTGGAAAATTAACCATCCCAACTAGGAATGCATTGTTGTAGCCACCTTTTGGGTGATTGGCACTGTATGATGAGGATGATTTAGTTTACCGGAATATGCATTTCAAAAGATAAGTCTAATCCATAGTATTCAAAATCGGCTGGTTCGAACTAGAAACTAGTCAAACTGGTTGGTTCATTGGCTGGAGGGATCAAACTGTTAGAAAAATCAGGTCAATCTATTGTTCAGGCTAGGGTTTGCTATTAACTGGCCATAAATCGGCCGGTTTATGACAGAACCGACCGTTTTTTCCATAAACCAGCTGGTTCTGTCATAAATCCGCCGGTTTTTCCGTAAACTAGCCAATTTTGTCATAAATCGACTAGTTTATTGCCAGGTAGGCCACAGATCCCACGTGAGTGGTTTTTTTGAGTTTTGGAGCAATTTTGAGGGAAACTGGGGTTGTTTCCCTCCAAAAACAACCCCTCCAAGCTTTTAAAAGCATGTCTCCCCTCATTTGCCTCACACATCTCATTTATAGTTTTTGTGATCTTCATTGTAAGCTTGGAGACTGCCGATTTTTTGTTGGAGTAGTGGAACAACAAAGCGTTTGGGCTGAGTAGTCGCTGCCATGCCTCCAAAAGCCAAGGACTCTGCATGGGCTCATTGTGATATGAGTGATGGCAAAATGATCTGCAAATATTGCCAAAAATCTATTGAAGGAGGGGGTATTTACAGGTCGAAACAAAACTTGGCGGGGATAAGAGGCCAAATAAAGCCATGTAGAGCACCAAATGAAGTCATAGGGCATATTAGGGTAGAATACTTTCAGAAGTTTGAGTCTTAGCTCTTCAAAACCTTGGAAATGTTACTACAAGTCTACATATCTATGATCAATCTTAATGCAAAAACACAATTCATTTTGAGGAGTTACCCCCTGGCCTGAGAAGAGGTCCTACAAGAAAATTAGTTAGAGTTCAAAAGTTTTTCTTCAAGGCACTTGTGTCAAAACTTCAACTATGGGCTGCAAAACTAAGACAAAATTAGTGTAAAAGAGCATGTAAGTATGGCACAAAATAATATACAAAACCAAATCAAGTGATGGGAGTGAACCCCACCACTTGGCTAGTTTGGGAAATGCTCTTAAATAGCTAAATATATCAATGAAAGTACAATTTTTAAAGAGATTTTAAATTATGAAGTATTTGCTTGTATACAAGCTATGTCAAAGAAAATCCTTGCAAGAAAATCTCTTCGCAAGATAAACTATGGAATTCAAAGAACCAATGAGAGCTCCTTGGAGAATGTGTCAATAGTGGGTTGGTCTCTCCAAAGCTAAGTTGCAGGAAACGTTGGAGAATGGTCTGTTTCCAGCCGGAAACGAAACGAAAATGAGGAAACTCATACCGTACGGCCTAGAAATGCGTTCCCGGCCGTACTGGCCCGTTTCTTGAGGAAGAAACGTGGCCAGTACGACCGGAAACGCGTTTGCAGGCCGTACGACAAAGTTTCCTCTTCTAACTCTACTTTTTCTTGTATTTGTTTTTAATTTTTTCACTTCTAATTTTTTATTGGGCGACTAAAATATTTTTTGGATGCCTCTGAAGTTATAAAAAAGAGGATCTTTTGAGTGGGGCAGCCTAATGTTCAAGCCTATGGCCCTAGTGTTGATATGTAGTTCATGGTAATGTTAAATTCTTAAAGTAAAAGTGACATTCTCCTTTATTTTTCATTTTCATCCTTTTACTTAAATTTTTAACATTACCATGAAATGACTTAGGATGTTTGAGAGTGGTTTTGCCCTCATTGGATTTCATATGGAAAAAATAGAATTTTAGATCTCACTCAAAATCAAGCAGACTTATTTGTTTTTCAGAATTTCAGGATTGGGGGGATTGCAATGTTTCCATTGGATTTTGTCATGTACTAGGGTATGGAACTTGTATTTAATCAAGAGAACCAAACCCTCTATGTAGGGGAGACTCCTAATAATCAAGAGCACGTAGGATACTAGGGTATGGAACTTGTATTTAATCAAGAGCACTAAGGTCGTTCAACTATGTAGGAAGATACTCTCAATCAAGCACGAGACAAGAAATTAGAAATTTCTCGTGGCTGATTTTGGATATTGCTATTTTCATTATGTGATCATTCATGAGTAATGTGATGTAAATTTAGAGACTTATAGTTTCTGCATTGACAATTCACAATTTAATCATAATGTAATAAATTAGAATGTATCATATTTCTTAAATGTCCTAATATATATGTATATGTATATGTATATGTATATGTATATGTATATGTATATGTATATATATATATATATATATATATATATATATTGCGTTTCCCCGTTTCCAAAATTTAGGGGGGGTCACTTTTTGTACCTGGGCCCGTTTCGGAAACTCGTATTTGTTTCCTCGTTTCATGCAACTTAGCTCCAAAGACTCCCCCTCACGCTTGATATTTGATCCAACAAGATTTTCCTCTACAAAACTTCAATCCAACATTAGTCCCATATAGATTTAGCAATTGCAATGATAAGAAAACTCTAGAAATTTATTGGAAAATAGCTAGAGACTTCTACACCTAAATCAATTGCCAATGAAATATATCTTTATATTAACAAATCTACAAGAGCATATGGAAATAACATAAATCAAAGCATGAGCAAAGGAAATTATACTGGTAGTGAGCCAATCATCATACTCCAATGGAACAACACTCATGAATGAAACTCAAAGTTTTTTATTGCAATTGAAAACAAGTGTACATAAGAGCAGAGCTTTCCCAAGCACAATAGCTCGTAACAATGGATACTTAGTGAGAGACGTGGGCTCTATTATATAGAAGTTTGGGAGCAAACTCCAAGGAAAATGGTGACAATGCCAAGACAAATGGGTGACAATCCCAATGCCTCTACATGCAAATTTGAATTTCCCGAGTGGCCATTCGATTTCCTCTAGAGAGGCCCACACAATCCTTGACGTGAACTCATTGGATTGAGAGAGGGACATGTGGTTGTGTGAATTGGAGTGGTAGGTGACCATTCTCCACTTCATCCCAAGCAAACTCAATCAAATCTCCACCAAATACTCAATTCAACTTGGAACTCAAGCTATCTTCCACAATTTGTGTGATTTGTCTTTGGGAACTCGTGATCCTTCTACAAGAAATTTGATTTCCCCTTTTGTCACATGTTTCTCCTTGATTCTTGGTCCATGGCGGAGTCCACATCACTCTTTAACTCCTTGATAATTTAGCGCTTCATTTCCACATCATTTAGCATGTGTGGATATTTATTTTCTCCAATTTATTTAATTGCTGGGCTAATTTATTGCCACAATTTCCGCAAACTTATGAAAAGTGGGTTTTGATGGCCTAGAACTTATATTTTACCCCTCAAAGTGTGTCATAGTAAAAAGTTGAGGGTGAGAGGTGTAATTTTGAGCACACATACCCCATACAACTTCTCTAGACATCACTTATTACATATTACATTCAGATTTTATTCCAATTTCTGCCCTGTAAGAAATTTAAAAAATTTAAAAAATGACCCCTATACCTAATCAAATTCCATGAAATTTTACGAGTGATCTAGTATGGTAATATACAATGACTCTAGACACTAGGACTCACCCAAGGCCTCACTTTCAAGCCGTACTCTGGCTTTGGGGTTATGCTTGGAGGAAAAAACTCAATTAATTATTAAGTCCCCTTAAAGATATAATAATTAACCAAGTGAAAAAAACCTCCTAGAGTAAACTCACTTGATGACAAGGTCCCAAGTTACTTAGGCCTGTTACATGACTCAACTCATCATACTAGCATCACTTTACATCATCTCCGCAGGGCTTGTGGAATCTGAGTACAACAGAAGAAGATGAGAAGAAGAAGTAGAGTTGAAAAATTCTGGTGATATGATGATCTTTGATGGTACATGAAGCCTTTGATACATCCTTGGGCATGGAGTCTTCAAAAATATTTGGGTACACTTCAGTGGTCAACATGTACCATTTCTCCCTTGAACACAAATTTTTTATGCTATATCCTGGGAGAATCCTTTTGCTTTGTTCTTCCTAATGCTTTTCATAATGTACTTGCAAACCTCATTAGGAGGCCAAGGAAGAACAAATATAACCAAGCAAAAGATACAAAAAAAAAGGTTGACTAGAAATAAATCAATAATAATCAAGAAGGAAAGATATGAAGTACTTATCTTTGAGAATTGAAGGGAATTTGTCATCTGCCTCTTGATCCTTGCCTTCTTTGCAGAAATCATAGAAATCCATTTGGAAACTCATCATCTTCATCCTCATCATCAGTTGCTAATGCATGATGCTTGTCTTTCCTTCCTTGCACGAGCTAGGATTTTTTCATTCAGCAGAATCATTGTTTTTCAATGCTTTTAGATCCAGCTCTAGAGTTTTGTCCACAAACCCTAGGGCTTTCTTAATTATATCCTTCAAGATTTATCTAGGGTTTACACACCCTAGGATTACTGTATGGCACAAGTATTATGACTTCTCTTCTGAGCTCCCTCTATTCTTGGAGCAACTTTTTTGTATCAAATCAAATTGATCATATCTCAAATACTTGAAGGAAATTTTGCCTTATACTAATCTGCTCTAGAATTAAGCAATGACATCCAACAATATATCTCAGCCAATACAAGAGCCCTTACTCAGGTATAAGAGATATTTCCATGGTAGTATAATGTTCATAATAAATGGTTTTAGAAAACAACATTCTATTTCTGAGCATGTATCTTGCAACCAAAGGAAATATCCTTAAATAGGTCTAAACATAAACTTCAATCAACACGTCATGCTTTAGAATGCCAAACGTTCTTAGCACATACTTGGTCCATTTCCTTTAGCCGACATTATCTTGTCATAATCCAAATTCAAGGCTTATAATAATGTCATTTCTTCTATAGAGACCAAGATGGCTTACATGCTACAAATCAACAGGTGTATATCCATCTGTTGTGAGGCAGTAATCTTACAACATTTTCCTACAAATACCATAAGTGAAAAGTGTTGGAAAATTGAGAGGCCTTTAGTTTAATTTAGATTTTCCTTTCCATAGTAATTGCTTGTGAATTTAACTTGCTTCTTTATTAATCTTAATTTTGATTTTTTCATCAAACAATTACCATAACATGAACATGAAGATCATAGAAACAAAAGAACGCAAGATATAGGCTCTAGGCTAGGGCAAAGCCCCTCTAAGGGGAAAACTCAGAAAAAATTCTCTTCTTATAGAATCAGTTCAATTGAGATATCCAAGATCCATAACCACAAAAAGCTTCCACCTCTAGATGCCAAGTCAAGCCTTCCTTCTTTCTAGCAGATCCATCAACAAGAGACCAACAACAAGAGATGTACCAAGGCAAAACTTCCATAAATTCTAGCTCAACAAGAAATCCTCTCTTTTAGACTTTGGTCCTCCACTTCTTCATTGTCCTTTCTATGATATTTCAGACCACAATCCATCAAGTGTGTGTCAAAATGAGCTCCATCTTCCCTCTATTTATATAGTTCAGAGGGGTGTGAATAGACATGTCCATTGGGGCAAGGCTGACTTGACACCTAGAGTGGTTTTTGACCCAAAATTACATATTTGAAAATTCTTTTTCTTTTACTTTTGCACTAGGTCCAAATAGGACTTTGACTCTCAAAAACCTAGAAGCATGAAGAACATGCTTGTCTAGAAAAATAATAATAAAAAATTTTCTTTTGTTTTTTACATAAAATACATAATGGGTACACATTATGAAAACCAAACTTAGTTACATTCTCCAACAAAAAGGATGTGGCATAGAGTCCCCATATTGAATTTAGCAGGGTACTCTTTGCATACATATCATGTAGACAAACTTTGGAGTGAGTTCTTCTTCTACGACTTGCTTGACTTCATGTTTTCACCAATTTTAACTTACCAGGTCAATCAATACTGCATAGAATCATTCACCAACCAGCTTAATGGCTTGTCATTTATACAATCTTGGATTTAACCTGTAATTAGGGTAGCCTCCTCTTGGATCTGATACATGGAGGCTTGATCTTGCCTAGTGTTCGAACATAATGGAAGACTTTGTTCAAATTAATCCACACAAATTGTGACCACAAAGTCAAGAAAGAAGAATTGAATCCTCATTGCCATAACTGTTTACTTTAATACGATTTGCTTTGCTTCAGGATTGTGTCATCATTACTTCAAAAGTTCAACCACTAACTCGTTTGTCATGCACACAATAGGTCATATGAAAGAGATTCATATTATATCATTATCAGAGTATGACACCTATTACTTAGTTCAATTCTGAGCTCCAGACAAGTTTGCCTGGTGGCCTTAAAGAGATCGGCCTTAGGTCAGGTCTTAGAATACTAAGAAAATATTTATGTCTGTAGATTTTGGTCAGACTTCATCATTCTGTAATTAGGGCTTCAATATCAAGACTCATCAAACTTTGTTATGTGCATTCCAGAGATGTTCTTTCCAGTTGGGTCCTTGTCCAAGTTCTTGAACCTTTGATAGGTACTTTCACCACAATCAATAAGTAATCTTGTTGATTCTCGACGACTTCAGATCTTGATCCGATTCTACCATCCTTCCAGGTTTCGATCAAACTTCTTTGAGGTTAGTCTTGCACTTCACAAATTCATACTAAGCAATTTTCTTACAATAGAATAGCTTCCTCAAGGTAACTTTTTTGGACTACTATCTAGGATTTGAGACTTCTTGGCCCTTTTAAGGTCTGCAACCTAGTTTGCCCAGTTCCTAGGATCTTTCAGCCTTGATTATCAACCTTAAGGCCCTCCCTTGGTCAACCTTGAGGTCTCTCGGCTTCGTGCAATCAGCTCTAAAGCCTTTCGGGCCTCTGACATAGATTTCTAGGGCTTCGACCCTCAAACAAAATTTTGATGTTTGGTTTGACGTCCTACTTCAAGGATCATGTCATCTTTGTAAGGTGTGAAGGAGCCATGAAACTTCTCAAGAATCCAAAGTCAAAAACTAGCTGCTTCAAGTCTCTTTAATGATTATTCTTCGACCTTTTCTCTAATTCCATGTTGATTTTTCAAGGTCTTCTAATCTAATAATTATTTCTAATGATTTAATCCTTCTTATATTCATATTCATCATTAAGCAACTACACAAAAGATTTCAATAGTAAAAACATTGACGACAGTAGGATTATAAAGAGATAGCCAAACAAGAGACACAAATATTTACCTTGGGAAAACCCTCTTCTAGGGAAAAACACAACAACCTTTTCTTGGAGAAATTATTCAGTTCAACAAGAGATATAATCTGATCTTTCTTGTCAAAATAAAGTCAAATAGACCAACAACAAAACCGAGGTCAAATTTGGTCAAACTAAGAAATTTCGGCGAGCCTAAAGGATCTCGATTTGTCTTAGAAGAACTCGGTCTACCCAGAGGATTTCTGTCTGCCCATAAAACTTGATCTGTTGTCTCCCTCTCATTTTCATGAACATAAGATATGTATATGAAAGTGATTTGTAAACTGCCATGGATATTCCACTGGATAGTTCGTCACAAAAGATTCGATAATATTATATTAAAAATATGAAATTCTACACTATTATAGTTTTTTAGTTTTTTGGATTTGTAGATTTACTATTAATAGTGCATGGATGTGAATGAAAATTAGAACGACAAAATAAAAACTCACACACACATTGGACACAAGATATGTTGTGGAAAACCCTTTTGGGAGAAGAACCTAGCTGGAAGTTGAGGCCTCTCCGCTCTCTTTCTCTGAATGAAAATATGGCTGTGAGTACAAAGAAGTATGGCCCGTGGCCCGTGGGTTGGTACAGTGCTCAAGTCCTCTCTGTGTGCTCTTCCTCCTATCCCTCTTGGCTATTTTTGCTCAGCTATGGAACAAATGCACTCAAACGAATGGAATCCCTTTTCGTCCTAGTGGCATGGTTATAACACATCCCGATAGCCTACTAGTGGTTAGGTTTGACTACCTCAACTCTTAACCAGAGTTACAACATAGATTCTTCTAGAGTCTTCTACATCATAATCACATGGCTAGCCCCTTTTTCATTAATAATGGGGGTTGACGTGGCATCCCCTCAAATTATGGTGGTCAAAACAGGAAGGTCAACTTCTGAGTGGCATAACTTTTGCATATGGACTCCGATTGACGCGATTCTTGCCTGTTGGAAAGGTCTCTGTGTAGAATAGCATTAAAAAGTGTGGCGCCAAAGAGACAGTTTCACCCCCAAAAAACATCGTTTGATGCCTCAAAATGCTCTCAGAAGTTGATTCCTCCACTTTTTCCACTCTAAAAGCATCGAGATGGATGACAAACAATATAAGGATCCAATCCGGATCACACCTCCCCATTTTGGGAAGCTTTTGGTCCCCAAAAACTTCTATTGAATGAGGTGAGGAAATTTTTCCTCCACCTTCTCTCTGGTGTACCATTTAGCTTTGCTTGGAAGTTGTCTTTTCAACCCGATCTGCTAAAGGTCATGCTGGCTCTGTCTTGTAGTTTTGGACGTCTTCTGCAAAATTGTATCTCCTGTCAACTCTGTCTGAGCATCTAGTGCCAAATCCTCCACAGAAGGTAGGACTTGTTCCTCTTCCTGATTTAACATGGAAGGCTCTTAGAGTTACAAATTCTCTTCATTGTCAACTGAGTAAATGCGCATATATGGTGGTAAACTGAGTCGATAGGCATTATCACCCATCTTTTTCCAGTATCTCAAAGGGATTGTTGAATTTCCACGATCTTGGGATCTAAGATAGAATCTTCAAATCTTTGATGCTACCAAACCCAGAATCTCAACAAAGCTACTTTGCACAGCAGAATATAAATAGCAGCAAATCACACATGCACAAATATAGACAACTTTTTTCAAAATATTGTACAAATATGTACAACAACCCAATATTTGTTATATTAAACCAACTGAGTAATTCAACAGTCTAGGACTCATGTACCAGGGATAATGGCCCTCAATTATCCACAAGTACAATAATACAAGATATAATGACAATCTCGCTACAAGCTCAACATCGATGTCGTATCTTGTCCTTTTGATCCTTCACTTCCAATCTATTCTCTAGCTGCACCTTAGTCCATAAAAAGACAACACATAGAGACTCTAGGGCTGATCCATTTTGCTCTTCTAGGCTGGCCAACACCTGAGCTCCTATCTGCCAATCTAATAGTCCACTAGTTGATAAATGTACTGCACATTAGGTTCCAATATTCACCCAGTCTTCAACTGTCAAGCTCTCTTTATGACTGCTTGTCAAGGGCTACTTTGGGCTACCAACACGTTGCCCTCCACCAGTCCAATGGTACCCAATTCGATCACTCTAGGATTTGCTCCTAGAAGAGGCTTTCAACTGCCAAGACAAGCCTTCCAATTGGCTTCCACAGGTTGCAACTAAATCCCATCCAACTAGCATCAATTCAACACGAAACCATAATCAAAACTCATACCTTTTTCATTCTTCATGGGCTGTTTTGCACTGTTGAAGGTATGTACCTCTGGTTAGGGCTGCAAATATACTGCAATAACCTACCTCCTTCACGTTCATGCGTCTTTCTAGTTGCAACCTCTCTTTGCCCAGGTTTGCCCACACTCCCCGCCATTCTGGGCTAGAAACTAGCCCCAAACAAGCTCTTTTGTATGCCTGAACTAGTCTGCGGCCTACCTAGGCTCATCAATACTCTTTCGACCCTCTGTCCCAAGCAAAACAAGGTCTGCGGCCTAGCTGGAAGTGTCACTCACAACTGCGGCTTCTTGTAGGAGAGAAAACCCACAAAACATCACCAAAGCGGTGCCCAAGTCATCTCCAGGTATGCGGCCTACCTCTGTTGCTCCACGGACTTGTAAAACCCACTCAAAGGTGACCAAAACAATCCCTTTCCACTTCAACCTTCTTCCTTCTTGAGCTGCGGCTGCCTTAGGATGTTTTTCCTATGAAAGATGCACACTTGGATGAGTTAATATGAACTCCATCACCTTCTATTTATATCCAAAAGAAGGGCTCCACGAATTTTTGAAGAGACATGCCTTTTGGACAAATTTGTCTTAAGCCTACATGACTTGATTGTCGAAAAACCCATCACAATCTTAAAAAAATCATATCCCATTAAGGACAACTCAGATTTTGACGATTCTCGAAGTTTTGGATTCTGCTCCCCATCCATCACATGTCCAAAATGATCCATGGTTTTGGCCCAAACATCTATGGGTGCAAAACCCCAACCCTGCGTTCCAAGCACACAAATGACTTTTGTAGCGCTTCACCCTCCAAACCTCGAACTGTAGGGCTTGGAGTACCTCCCAAGCTACTAAAAAAGCAACACTCGCTCTTAGTGAGGGAGGTACTTCCAAGATTAGGAAGTAACTCATCATCATCATCACTACTCGCAACATTCGTGCAACAACTAGTGCTCACAACTACAACAATCCTTGTAGCATTAACTACGCCTCTTTCGGAAGTGTCGCTGTCACTGGAAGCTTCCAACTTCTTCTTCTTTTCCTGTATCGCTTTCCAATCTCTCCATGATTCCTTCTTCGCTAATATAGGAGCACCCTTGCTCCCCACTAACCACGCGCTCTTCTTGGGTTGCAAAGTCTCCCTCTGAACCTGCAAGCTCCCTCTAGAACTCGACTCTTCCTAAGTCTATGGAACCTGGACCTTCTTCTTTAGAACCTGTACCTACACCTCTGAAGCCTGCACCTGCACCTGCTTCTTTGGAACGTGTACCTAGTCCATCTGCTTCTTCTTCCCACGATCCATAGGCATGCCCATCAACCTGTATAGACCATGCTCTGTAACTCCAAGCACAATACCTGCAGAGCTAGAGCCTCTAGGTCTAAATCTTGCCTTCCTATCTTGGAACACGACCTCAAACCCATTCTTCTTGATCTTCGGGACAGATATCATGCTATATCTGAGTTCCAATACAAACAATACATCTTGGAACCGCATCACCCATCCCGACTCCATCCTGAATGGCACAGCTCCCGATCCTCGGATCTCCTTCTAACTCTTGTCGCCCAATACCATGTGCAACTTCGAGTCCCATTCAGCGAGAGTCTCAAAAACCTCCTGTGACCTGTCATATGTTTCGACGCACCATTGTCCATGGACCATCCATCCTCATTGATAGTACCTGCGAGAAATGAGAGATTATAGCGAAGTCCTCCTCCTCCAACCTCCTGGTGAGAGCATCTATCTTAGCAGAGGTGGCAACACTAGCGACCTGCTTCCCTTTCTTCTTCTCGTGATCTCTCGTCTTCTTCTTCATTGGACACCTTGACGAAAAATGACCCATCTCGCCATAGTTGAAACACTTGACTTTACTCAAGTCCTTCTTTTGCTTACTCTTCATTCATGCTGCAAGTGCCATGTCATCATTTGAAGCCCTCTTCTTTGGATGAAGATCCTCGTCTCGCAACTCTTCCTGAATGAAGTCGTCCCACAACCTATTCTTGTTTGGCAACTTCTCTCTGGCAATGATCCCTTTGATGAAGGGCTTACATTCCTCGGTGAACCCTTTCAAAGCAATCCTCACCATATTAGAATCTGAAATAGTCACACCAACGACAACAAGCTCATCTTTGACCAGAGACAATCTCGTCAGATATGAAGTCACTCCTTCACCCTGTACCATCTTGGTGGACTTCAATTTATCCTCCAATACTAGTACCTAGTTCTCGTTCTTATTTTGGAACAAATTGTGAAGAGCCATCCACATTTCATGTGCAGTGTTCTTCCCAGACAAATGAGGCATTAGGGAATCCTTCACACCATCTAGGGTGATCTATCTCACCCTCGTATCTAAATCCTCGTACACTTCTAGCTCTTTTGGGTCAGTTGGCTTCTGGATGGCTTTCTCGGTGAACTCCCAAATCCTGTTGACTTGCAAGACCAACTTGATCCTTTCCTTCCAAGGACTATAGTTGGACAACCCCTCCAACTTGTGCTCATATCAAAGACTAGCCTATAAGTTCGACATTGTAGTGAGCCCTTCGCCTACAATGTGACCAACACCCTCTTAAGTTGTACTTCGCTGTGCACACTCTGATTCACTCTCTCTCAAAGTAGCTTAGACATGCTCTGATACCATGTTGAATTTCCACGATCTTGGGATCTATATAGAATCTTAAAATCTCTGACGCTACTAGACCAAGAATCTCAACAAAGCTACTTTGCACAACGGAATATAAATAGCAGTAAATCACACATGCACAAGTATAAACAACTTTTTACAAAATATTGTACAAATATGTACAACAACCCAATCTTCGTTATATTAAACCAACTGAGTAATACAACAGTCTAGGGCTCCCATACTAGGGATAATGGCCCTCAATTATCCACAAGTACAAGAATACAAGATACAATGACAATCTTGCTACAAGCTCAACATCTATGTCATATCTCGTCCTGCCGGTCCTTCGCTTCCAATCTGCTCTCTAGCTGCCCCTTAGTCCATCAAAGGACAACACATAGAGACTCCAGGAGGGCTGCCACCTATCACTGTTGCAAGTCACTTCTACTTCAATGAACACGGGCTGATCCAATTTGCTCTTCTAGGCTACCCAACACCTGAGCTCCAATCTGCCAATCTAGCAATCCACTAGTCCATCAATGTACTGCACATTGGGCTCCAATCTTCACCCAACCTTCAGCTGTCGAGCTCTCTTTATGACTGCTTGTCAAAGGCTACTTTGGGCTACCAACACGTTGCCCTCCACCAGTCCAATGGCACCCAGTTCGATCACTATAGGATCTGCTCCGAGAAGAGGCTTTCAACCACCAAGAGGAGCCTTCTAATTGGCTCCCACAGGCTGCAACTAAATCCCATCCAAGTAGCATCAATTCAACACGAAACCATCATCAAAACTCATACCCTTTTCATTCTTCATGGGTTGTTCTGCACTGCTATAGGTATGTACCTTTGGTTAGGGATGCAACTATACTGCAACAACCTCCCTCCTTCACGTCCAAGCCTCTTTATAGCTGCGAGCTCTCTTTTCCTCGGTCTGTCCACACTCCTTGCCAATCTGGGCTAGAAACCAGCCCCAAACAAGCCCTTTTGTATGCCTGAACTAGCTTGCAGCCTACCTGGGCTCATCAATACCCTTTCGGCCCTATGTCCCAAGCAAAACAAGGCCTACAACCTAGCTGGAAGTGTCACTCACAACTGTGGCTTCTTGTAGGAGAGAAAACCCACATAGAACTTCACCAAAACAGTCACCAAGTCATCTCCAGGTATGCAGCCTAACTCTGCTGCTCGACGGCCCTGTAAAACCCACTAAAACGTGACCAAAATAGTCCCTTCCACTTCGGCCCTCTTCCTTCTTGAGCTGCGACTACCTTAGGATGTTTTTCCTATGAAAGATACACACTTGGACAAGTTAAAATGAACTCCATCACCTTCTATTTATATCCAAAAGAGGGGCTCCACGAATTTTTGAAGAGACATGTCTTTTGGACAAATTTGTCTCAAGCCTACATGACTTGATTGTCCAAAAACCCATCAGGATCTTCAAAAATTCGTATCTCATTAAGGACAATTCGGATTTTGATGATTCTCGAAGCGTTGGATTCTCCTCACCACCCTCTATCATCTCCATCCATCTCCAAACATCTATGGGTGCAAAACCCCAACCTTGGGTTCCAAGCCCACAAATGACTTTTGTGGCGCTTCACCCTCCAAACCCTGAACCCTAGGGCTTGGAGTACCTCCCAAGCTACTCAAAAATCAATAGGGACCATACCTCCCAAGCTACTCAAAAATCAATAGGGACCATACTTCATAGCCTTTATTTTCTTACCAAGCCCATATAGCCTCTCCTTGTTCAATTGTAGCCATACTTTTTGTCGCCCACCTTGAACAATTTCTCTGTTTTATGTTGATCATTATTGGCCTTATATTTCTCCTGCGACTTCTACAGTGTCTCTTGTACTTGTAGATGGATCTGCCCGATCTTTGCTACAAACTTTTCAACCCTCTAGGCGTCTCCTGTAAGATCTTCCCTCACTCCCCTTTGCTGCCCATATGCAATGTCCAAAGGAGAAGGTGGCAAATATCCAAACAAGTTTGAAATGGGGACTTTCCTGTAGAAGTTTGGACTGCTCTATTGTAAGAATGTTGTATATATACCATATTTTTATCCCAGGTCTTCAGATGCTTCTAGTTATATCCCCTCAGACGCTGCACCAAAGTTCTGTTGACTACTTTTGTTTGCCCATCTATCTGTGGATAGAATGTTGTAGATCTCTTAAACATCGTCTCCATCTTCTCCCGCAATGTAGTCCAGAGTGCATTGAGAAATCTTGTACCCCTGTCTGAAACGATGCTCCTTGGTATCCCAAAGTGCACCTAAACCTGTCCAAAGAACAAGTTTGTTGCTTCTTGCCCATTGATGGTCCTTTTACAGGGCATCATAACACACATCTTGTTGAACCTAGCAACTACCATGAATAGGTAGTCATGCCCCTTCCTGGTTGTTGGTAAATGTCCCACAAAGTCCATGGAAATACTTTTACAAAGATGAGTGGGTACAAGTAAGGGATGATATAGACCCTCTTTCGTGTTGCTAGGCTTGCTGGTACAACAAAGCATGCATCCTCTTATGAACCTAACTACTTGCTCTTGCATCTTGGGCCAATACACATACATCTGCAAGTTGGCCACTGTCTTCCCTACACTAAAGTGCCTTGCAACCTTGGAGGTGTGAGCCTCTCTAATCAATTGCAATCTCTAACCTTTAGGAACACCTTATCTAGTCTGTAGAGTAACCCATCTTGGATATGGTAGTCAACAGTGCTATTGCCATGATGCACAGGACTCCGACTTTGCAATTGTTGAAACACCTCTTTGAAGTCGTCATCCTCTGAATATGCCTCTCGGTATGCATCATGGGTGAATGGTTCCATGTGCATAAGAGTTCCCAAAGTTGTGATATTTGATGTGGATGGCCTTGAAATCATTTCGACCAACTTGTTTATGCTGCCCTTCTTGTACTTGATCACCGAATGAAACTGTTGTAGAAACCCCATCCACTTGTAATGCCTGGTCTGCTGTAGCTTACTCTGGGCCTGCAAGTATTGTAGTGGCTGGTGACCCGTGTGGATTAATGTCGCCTTTCCCATGAGATAGTGCTTTTGCTTCTTTACAACTTGCACCAGGACATATAGCTTCTTATCGTAGGTAGTAGTTAAGGACCGCCCCATGAAATACTCCAGAATGGTAGCATATAGGCCTTCTTCCTTGCATCAAGACAACTCCCATAGAAAACCCACTCACATCTGTCTCCACTTCAAAGGGATGCTGTAAGTTTGGTAATGCCAAAACTGGTGCTTGACTGATCTTCTTCTTTAGCTCCTTGAAAGGCCTCTGTTGACCCTTTCTCCACTAGAAACTCTTGCCAGTTGTTGTTATGGCATGGAGCGGTGTTGCTACCGCTGAAAATGAGGCTATGAATTTCCTTAGGTATTGTGCTGCCCCAATGAAAATCTTGACCTCAGAAACATTAATAGGCACCGACCATTTCATGATGGTCTCCATCTTGGTAGGATCTATCTTCAACTCTCCTCCACCCATCACATACCCCAGATGCACCAAACTCTGTTGTGCAAACTCACACTTCTTGAGATTTGCTAGCAGTTGGTGCTTCTTTAATGTCTCTAGTGTTTGCGTCAAATGAGAGATGTGCTCCTCCCGGGTAGCATTGTATACCAGTATCTCATCCAAATAGACAATAACAAATAAATCTATAAAAGGAAGCAATTAATCATTCATTAATCTCATAAACGTAGTTGGCGCATTACATAGGCCAAATGGCATGACTAACCACTCATACAAACCTTGCCTGGTTTTGAAGGCAACGTTCCAATTATCTTCTTCTTTGACTCGAACCTGGTGATATCTTGACTTTAAGTCCAACTTGGTGAAGTATTTTTTCTTGCTGTGGTTGATCTAGCAGATCATTTATCCTGGGCAGAGGGTACCTGTTCTTGAGTGTGATTTTGTTCAATGTCTTGTAATCTATACACATTTGCCAAGTTTCGTCCTTCTTTGGCACAATGATGATGGGTGACCCACATGGTGATTTACTCGGTCGAATGACACCTTGTTCTAGTAGCTGCTGCAACTATTTCTTCACCTCACTTGTTTTGATAACAGACTGCCTGTACAACCCAATGTTTGTCAATGGGGAGTCCAACAATAGGTGGACCTTGAACTCCACTTCCCTCTTAGTTGGTAACCCTTTAAGCTCTTGGAACACATCCCTGTATGCCTCTAGAAACTCTTCTAGTTGTTGTTTTTGTTTCTTCCTACACCCCTCTACGTATGCCTTGCCTCTTAATGACTCTTCTACTAATTGATTTTATCTTAAAAACAATAAACATACTTCTTGCTGGAATAATAAATTTCTTGGCTTGGTTGGCACTTACCAACAAAATTTTGGACTTGCTTTTGCGTGCGTTGATAATGAACGATTTTGCATCCTTGACAAGACGATATTGGTTGGCTCTCCACATGAATATTGCATCTCGCATGTACATCAAACGAAACCACATCTAGTTCTACTTCATCAATAAAATCAACATTGATACCAAATCTAGTTTTGCAATGTTTTGTTACCTTCAGCTCTGCATCTTTATTTACCCATCTTAGTGGATATGGGTTTCGATGATCGTGAACTTCCGGCCTCAACTTCTTAACCAACTTTGCTACAATGAGATTTGCATGCGATCTTGAGTCAAGCAGAACATCAATCTTTTTCTTCTTGGCCTTTATCTTTATATGGAAGAGTTTGCTCATTTCTTTCTCTTCCTGTTGCTAAAGGCTACTCATAGGCACCTCTTTTTGCACTGAAATACAAATGATCTTCTCATCCATGTTCTAGTTGCTTTCAACTTGGTTGCTCGAATCAATGGCCATGAGATTTCTTCTTCTTATTGTTTTTCTTTTTGTTCTTTGGGTTTAGCTTTGGATGGAACTTCTAGCACTTCTCCTCTGTACGACCATCAATGTTGCAATGGTTGCAGTGGTTGTTGGGATCTTTGCATTGATGTGCTGTGGCTGCTGTGTTTTTATCTTTTCCCCCTTTTTGCTTCTTCTTCCCCTCCTTAAAAGCATCTTGTTGTTCCTTTTGCTTCGATCCACTTGATTGTGCTCTCTTCAGATCTATGTTCTCCAGGTATTGTGCCTATATACAAGCCTCGCCCACTGATTTAGGCTTGAACAACATCACTTGCTCATGCAGATGGCGGTGTAGACCCCCCAAATACTTGAGGAGTACATTTGCGTTCTTTGGGGAGATACCTAGCATTATGGCTATCTTTTTCAACTCTGTGGTGTACTCTTGCATGCTTTGCCCCAACTTTTTCTTGAAGTAGTGCCACCAAATCCATTGGTCCTCTACATACCCAATAAGGCAAAATTGTGACTTAATGAGGGTTTTGAAGTTCTCCCACTTAGTCACTGGACGTTCTCCCTCCAACCTCAGGGTCTTCGTGTGGCTCTCCCACCAAGTTAGAGCATGGCCCTCTAATTTCAGCTGCGCAAATGAGATTTTCTGTTCTTTCTCAATTTGATGGATGCTGAAATACACTTCCACTTGCTGCAACCAGTGATTCAACTTCAGATCGTAAATATCATTGTGGTACAACTTGATATCAACCTTTGCTTCCATTTTAAACAGGGGTTGTGATTGATTCACGATACTCAAACTGGGTTGATCTTTTCCGGGTTCTTTCTTGGGGCGATTCTCTGTTTATTCCCGATCTCTTGACCCCCTTCTGAATTTGAACCCCCATCTTCTTTGAATATACGAAGCTTATTAATCAAGTCCGCCATGAGGAGATTTACATTACCACTTATATTTGTGACTTGTTCCAGCCATGAAAACCTCTCCTTCGCTGGATCACAAGGGTTATTCACATATTCGTCAGCTATGATTAGGGTTTTTCGACTTTTTGCCCAGCCGAGCTAGATCCCCTACAAATCTTCACAAACTACCCAAAGAAACCTGCTCTGATACCATTATGATTTGTAAACTGTCGTGGATATTCCACTGGATAATTTCTCACAACAAATATGATAATATTATATTAAAAATATGAAATTCTACACTATTACAGTTTTATTAGATTTCTGGATCTGTAGATTTATTGTTAATAGTGCATGCATGTGAATGAAAGTTATGCAAAAAATAGAGAATGACAAAATAAAAGCTCACATAGATTGGACACAAGATATGCTCTGGGAAGCACTTTCAGGAGAAAAACCCAGCCAGAAGGTGAGGCCTCTCCGCACTTTTTCTCTGAATGAAAATATGACTGCAAGTACAAAAAAGTATGGCTTGTTGCCCATGGGTTGCTATAGTGCACAAATCCTCTTTGTGTGCTCTTCCTCCTATCCCTCTTGGCTATTTTTGTTCAGCTATGGAACAAATGCACTCGAAAGAACGAAATCCATTTTCCTCCTAGTGGCCCGGTTATAACACAACTCGATAGCCTGCTAGTGGTTAAGTTTGACTACCTCAACTCTTAACCAAAGTTACAATATAAACTCTTCTAGAGTCTTCTACATCATAGTCACGTGGCTAGCCCCTTTTTCATGAATAATAAGGGTTGACGTGGAATCCTCTCGAATTATGGTTGTCAAAATAGGAAGGTCAACTTTTGAGTGGCATAACTTTTGCATACGGACTTCAATTGGCGTGATTCTTGCGTCGTTGGAAAGGTATTTGTGTGTAGAATAGCATGAAAAGGTGTGGTGCTAAAGCAACAAAGTTTTACCCCCAAAAAACATCGTTTGATGCCTCAAAATGCTCCCAGAAGGTTTCAGACCCTGTTTTTCCAAACTGGGTCCCGCTGGTAGAAACAGTCCCGTGAGTTGATTCCTCCACTTTTTCCACTCTAAAAGCATCAGGATGGATGACAGGCAATATAACAATCCAATCCGGATCATAAAGAGTGATTTGAATTGATTTCCCAAGTGGAGGAGGACGAGTGCCTTTATATAGTTGTCTTAAAGAGCTTGAATAGGTGTGTCAAAGGGTCAGGCCGACTTGATCTTCTTGGTGACAAAAAATTAAATTTCCCTCCTTTTGAAGCCGACTTGAAATTCAATTTGTATTTATCATTTCTCATATATTTGGAGGGCTAAAATAAGATTATTAAGATCGACCATAGCTACAAAAATTCAATAGCCTAGGCCCTAGTTAAGTTGCACCAGCCATAGCTATGGAACCACCTAACGATCACATCACAAAGTCTAGTGAAAGCAAGAAGTCATCATGTACGATAATCATTTTTGCATCTAAGTGGACCAAGCTTTAAAGTAATGGGCTATTTGACACTTCGGACAAGGCTTCCCTTCCAAATTTGGAGTTTTGAACTCTCAATGGTGTTTCCTCCGTAGGTGGGAGTGGCTAAAGGACAACCCTGTTAAGTGTTTCCAATCCCTAAGGGAAAGTGACATTTCTTTAGTCCACCCTTGAATCAATAGGTATTATGTGAACAATGATGGTAACAGAGGGGAGAAGACTTCATGGCCAAGTGCCATGGCCAAAGGGACCAACATGATGGGGTTCCACATCTTGGGTGTATAGATGTGAGGAGGGAGCAATCATAGATGCATGAGCTACCATTCCGACCTTTTTTTTTCCACCCCTCGTGTGTGCCTTTTACTTTTTCTTGAATTTCCTTTGTATTACTACTCGTAGCTCAAAGGGTTAGAGCTTACTTTGTATGATGTATAGCAATTGTATTACTCATTAATGATGAGGAAGCTCATCGCCCATCGGGGTCAGAACATGCAAGGGTTCCTTTGATGATGTATAAGAGCAATAGGGTGCTTAGGAATCAGGTGATGGCCACAAAGGGTGAGGTATAGCCCATGCTAGGCTTTTTGCCACGTATGTGTGTCTTGGCCATCTTTTGCATTTTAATATTCTTTTTTTTTATTTTACTTGTGGCCAATATATGCTTTTTCCTTTTCTTTTAGTTGCATAAACCTCCCAGGGCTAAGTTTCGGGCCCTACCCAAGTATGAGGATGTATGGGTGCCAAATGCCAGAGAACTAATGGTCAGTTAAACTCAAAGAATGGAGTTGGAATATAGGGCTTGTAATATAAGATGGAAAGTGGTAAGTATGGAATGGGGATAGATGGAACACATTATCTCAATTAGGGCTTTCCAAGTAGTGCCCTTCCTACCCATTAGGCCATTAGGATAGGTCCCATTAGACTAGGATTGAAGATTAACCCCCCATTTAAAGTGAGGGAACAAGATCATGGTCAAAATCCCTCCTTCTAGGTCACCCCATAACCATGCCAAATGCCCAAATACAAACAAACATAAGCACCTGATTGCAAAATGAATAAAGTACCTTTTGGTCGAAAGCCCACCTTTGTTCATGTGCTCCTGTGAGATGGATGAGAAGTCATATGATTGATGCAGGTGGCGGACATATGAATGGAAACTCCTCTTGCAACCTGACCTTTCGTAGCTTCTTTGTTATCTTTGGCCATACCCAAATTTGCAGGGGAATTGTTTGCAATATAAATGATTTCTGGGTTCGCTTCTGAGCAGATTTCCACTTCATGTCCAGGAATTTGTGTAAGGTGGCATTCAATTGGGTGATCCCCCCCTCATATCCTTCCTACACAACTTGCAACTCAATCTTCGTCTATTAAACCCCCCCTCGGGTTCGCCATATTCTCACATAGGATCCAAATTGTTTGGGCAGCCTTCAGTGTAATTATTAAACCTAGGGCACAATTTTTTTTGAAAAAAAATTAAAATCAACATTGAAGAATGAGAATACAAAAAATTTGTATAAAGAAATACGAATCTAGATGATATATTATTGTTGGATCTCCTAAAAATAAAATTAAAAGAGGGAAAAGTGATAGGCATGGAAAAATTATCAAAAAATTGTTAAAACAAACAAAATGAGGTGGAAATTGTTACACATACCAGTAAATACAGCACCAGTTTTTGGAATCAATCCTCTCTTCACAACAAATTAATGATGGCAAACAAGCACACTCTTTCCTTGGCAAAATGAGGGAAAACTAATGGGTAAGAGAAATCCTATAAATCCTAAAAAAACCAAAAACATAAAAACAGTGGAAATTGATTCCCATACCTGCAAATGCATCCCACTTTTGAGGGAAATTAATCTGCACTTCACAATAACATAGTGTTGGCAAATGAAAATGGTGCCCTCTTTGTCCTTAGCTCAAGCACATGCAGTCTCCTCCTCCTTTGCTCGCCAAACTCTTCTTTCAGTTTCCCAAATGATTAAAAAAAGGGTCAAAAAATCGCTTTAATGCAACTCTGTCCACAGGTGGGCGATATTTTCTGTTGTGTTGTGATATTCTCACAATATCTAAGAAAATATTGCGATATTTTTGGCAACGAAAATCTTACAAAATTGTCGCCCGATAGAATGTTTTCCTCGAAAATATCGTGAAAGTCTTGCAATATTGATGATATTTTTGCAATGTTTGCAACACTGGATTTTCCAACAACTTATTTATCTGACAACAAATGAGGTTATCAGTGAGCTGGCTGAGAATATGTGAAAATTTCAAGCCCTGGGTAACTAATGTCCTTATGATCTCAGTTAATGCTGAAATTTTAGACCATAGCACCAATTGAACAATAGCTAGAGTAAATAGTGGAAGCATATGAATTAATTTCACACATACATAGATAGTTATTCCTGCAAATCAGCTTTTCATTTCTGCGAAAAATTTACAATGAAACCTCCACATGCTGCCAAAAAACAGCATTACGCATATACCAAAAACACCTTGAACTGAGCGAAGTGACTGCTGTACGGATGTATGGCATCTCCATACGAATTGTATGGACTGTCCATAGGACTGTACAGATTTTTGCATGAGTGTACAGAACTTCTCTACGGGACTATGTGCTACTGGAAGCATCTCTTTCCTGGCTGTGTGTTCTCTCTTCGTTTTTGTTGCTTAACCTTCTTAACTGCTCAAGCGTGTTCAAATCCTTTTCCTTGCCCGGTCTTTTACTTTTAGGCTTTAGGAGATAGCCTCCTTTGAAGACTACTTCTAATCTAAGTCATGTATGAGATACAATTTTAGACTCAATTGCTAAATATAAGATTTTCATCTTTTTTTACTGAAGTGAATTACAAAATGGAATTAGTTTTCCAAAAATAAATTTACTTTTTAAAAATATCTCGCACTACTTCTTTCACATTCACACTGAACCTGTGCACAGTTCTTGTTTGAGATGTAATTCTTAATAAGAGAGATCAGATCTCAGTGACATGTATGATCACAACTCCAACGAATAGATATTCCCTGAATGCACCCTCAAACTCCCACAAACATCTGGTGTCAACAATAATAATATTTATGGGCTTTTCATGATCAAGGCAGGGCTGAGAACTTTCACTTCTTTCTCTTCAGAGAGTGTAATATTCTTAAAGGAAATTTACAATGATAAACAAAGCAAACATAGCAAAAACTCACACACAAATTTACACCACATTAAACACCCAGAAAATGTCATAAACTGCGCTGAGCTGAGTCATTTTATTAATGTAAATGCTGGGTACAAGATAAGATTGGAATGCATGTGCCTGGGCTTGCCCAAGGCAAGCTAACAATGCCCAGGTGATGAAATCAACTGCTTGGACACAAGGGTAAGCTAACAATGCCCAGGTGATGAAATCAACTGCTTGGACACAAGGGTAGCTGTACCCAACAAAGCTCCACACTGCTCCTTGGGAATCTGCACTTCTGGTTGCAAACAATGGCCGGTAGGACCTCTTCCGGTTCTCAGAAAATTCCGGGAAATTAACCCCTAGCTCTCCTCCAATAAACCACAAAAACCCATGAAGGAATTGGCCACATGTTGACTTCGGAATTTTGGCCCAATTTCTACTAGCTCCTCCAGCGGCTGGGTATTTCGACCCACCTGTAGCTGATGCTGCTAAATGCCCCCAAAATGGCTGAGATATTCAACAATTCTCCTCCTGGGGGCCGGAACCCCTCCTCAAATCTCAACTGCAACTTCCTCTTCTTCCTTGTGTCCCATGTGTGGCACGAAATAGAGTTGCGCAAGCCCTATGCAGTCTCTCCTGAATCCACTCCACAACCTTGCTGCAATGGTCCCAGATTGATCTGAAAATGATGGAAACTCCCTCCTAGGGCTGGCACTTGAGGTCCACCGAAGCAAGGTTGAGATTCTCGCTTGAAAATCTCTTGTGCTCAATAGCACATGCAGACTTGGCTTCCAGCTCAAGTGTGCTAGTCAAGGTGAATTCTCAAATGATCAAAGATGCTCAAAATGAATGCCTCCTATTTTGTCATTATGCCTCCCAATTGCCCATGTTGGGCTCAGCCATCGAACGTCTTATCTTTCCCACCAAGGAATGCGTATTTCCAAGAGGGTCGTATTTCCTCCTTGGAGTTGTCCCCACCATCCATTAACCATTGGATTTTCCCTTTTCGCCTAAGTTGGCCCTTGCCTTAGCTCCAAAAACTCAAGTGGGGTCCCGCAACCCACTTTTCCTAAGTGTAAGTGCAAAATATGACAAAATTGGCAATTTCAATATTTCCCCTTAACAATATTGCTAAGTGGGATTATCACAGTCCTCCTCGTCAAAATATTGCTTGTCCTCAAGCAACTGCAATGATGGATGCTGGAGTATCTGCTCTCCCTCCCAAGTGGCATCCTCGTCAGGCAGATTCCTCCATCTGACCAAAATCTCCTTGATAAACCCTGTTTTGCAAGTGTCTCTCACGGGTGTCCAAAATGGCCTCTGGCTCCAGAACCAAATGCCCCTCATCATCCATGGGCAGTAACTCTGTAGCTGCTGTCTCCTGCTGCCTCAGTGCCTTTTTTAGGCATGACACATGGAAAATGTTGTGAAATCGGCTCCCTGGGGGTAGCTCTAGCTCATAGGCCACCTCCCCAACTCTCTTGGTGACTTTGTACGACCCATGAAAGCGGGGCTTGAGCTTTTTGGCCCCCTTCTATTTGAGTGTGGACTGTCTATACGACTGAAGTCTTAAGAAGACCAAATCCCCAACCTCACACTGCCTTTCTACTTGGCCCCTGTCAGCATAGAGCTTTTGCTGGTTTGACGCAGTTTGTTGGTTATCTTTGAGAGCCCGCAAAATATATTGGCTATCCTGAATCCAATCCTTGGCCCTTGGGGTCTTGCTGTCTCCAAACATCACACCAGTGAAAGATAATGCATCATAACCGTACAAAGCTCTGAATGGGGACATACCTATGGACATGTGGTACGTTGTGTTGTAGCAGTACTCACCCAAATGCAACCACCATATCCATACACATTGCTGGCCTGTCACATAGTTGTGTAGATAGACCTCTAGCCACTTGTTTACAATCTCTGTTTGCCCATCAGTGTGGGGGTGGTAACTAGTACTTGGGGTGAGCTCCGTGCCCACATGTTGGAACAACTCCGACCAAAATCCCCCCATGTAACTGTTGTCCTGGTCACTGACAATGGCCTTTGGAAGACCATGAAGCCGAAACACCTCCTTGAAAAACAGTTCAGCCACCTGTGAGGTTGAGGACTAGGCTGAAATAGTGAAGAAGTGGGCAAATTTCGTCAATCTGTCTACCACCATATATATGCAGTCCTTGCCTTGGACTGTAGGTGACCCGGTGATAAAATCCATCGAGATGTTCTCCCATTTCTTCTCAGGGACAGGAAGAGGTTGTAACAACCCAACAGGGTGTGTCTGTTCACCCTTGCCTTGGCACACATCACACTCTCGGAAGTGCCTCAGAACATCATCCTTAAGGCCCCTCCTTGCAAAGCACTCCCTGATAGTCTTGTATGTCTTGGTAAACCCCTGGTGCTTTGTTAACAATGAGTCATGGGCAACCTGCATGATCTTGTCCCTCAACTGGGAGCTAGGCACTAAATAAATTTGGTCCCGATATTAAACCACCTCATTCATCACCCTGTACTGGTCATCTGTCAATGCACCATCAAGAACCTCACATGCAAATCGATCCTTGGAATACTCCATTAGCAACTGCGCCCTCCAATTTGGCGCAATGCTCATCAATGAAATGGTGTCCGACCTCCTGGACAACGCAGCAGCTACTGCATTGTGCCTACCCTTGACATACTCAATGTCAAAGTCGTGCGTGAAGCTTGCTCACCCACTTCTGTTGCCTCTCCTGTAGCTGTTTTTGCTCCAAAAAGAATCTGAGGCTATAGTGGTCCGTCTTCACCCGAAACTTGTTACCCACTAAGTATTGTCTGAACTTGGCTAGCGCATGCATGATGGATAGCATCTCTTTGTTGTATATGGAGTATAATCTCTAGTGGGGAAGTAGCTTTCGACTCTCAAAAACTATTGGGTGCCCCCCTGCATCAAGATTGTTCCTATGCCCTCTCCTGATGCATCACACTCAAGTACAAAGGGTTGTGCGAAATCTGGGAGTGCCAACACTGGGTAATTGCTCATAACCTGTTTGAGGCGTTCAAAGGCCTCCTACGCTCCATCTATCCACTCAAATGCCCCCTCCTTTGTCAAATCGCTGAGGGGAGTTGTCAACTGAGAGAAGCGCTTCACGAACTTCCTGTAGTAGGTACATATACCCACAAATTCCCTCAACTATGTCACATTCCGCGGTACTGGCCAGTTCTGGATAGCCCTTGTTCTTCTCCTCTTGAACTCTCATGCCATCCTCCCCAGTGATATGCCCCAAATAGAGCATCTCTGTCAATCCGAACTCACACTTGGACAACTTAGCGTAAAACTGCTGCTCCTCTAGAATATGCAACACCGCCTCCAAGTGTTGCAAGTGCTCCTCCCAGGTCTTGCTATAGATCAAAATATCATCGAAAAACACCAATACGAATTTCCGCAACTGCCCACGAAATACGTGGTTCATGTAGGATTGGAAAGTGGCAGGTGCGTTGGTTAGCCCGAAGGGCATAACCAGGAACTCGAAGTGCCCATAGTGACACTTGAAAGCCGTTTTGGGGACATTCTGGTCCCTCACTCTGATCTGGTGGTACCCCGAACGCAAGTCTATCTTGGAGAAGAACTTGGCCCCTCTCAGCTCATCCATCAGCTCATATATGCGTGGGATGGGGTAGCGGTTCTTTAGGGTCTTCTTGTTGAGGGCCCGGTAATCTATGCACATGCGTAATGTTCTGTCCTTCTTCTTCACCAGGACAATAGATGAATCAAATGGGTTGGAGCTAGGCCTAATATGGCCAAGTGCGAACAACTCATGAATGGCCTGCTCATTTTCATCCCTGTAAGCCTTGGGATATTTGTACGGGGTGGTAATCATGACCTGTACCCCTGGCTCTAACTCAATCGTGTGGTCAAATCCCAGGTTAGGTGTTTGTCCTAGTGGTATGTCTCCAAACACTACCGCGTACCGGTCTAGGATGGCCTGTACATCAGAGCGTGGTGGCTTGGGTTGAACCCCACCCTTAGAAATCCTCAACTCCACCGCCCACTCAATGTCACCATGTCTCAGATCAACTTCCTTCCTATGTGCTGAGACAGTCTGTGGAGGGCAAGAGTGCATGCCCCTAAGGACAACCAAGTTGCCATCCGGCTCTGTAAACTCCATCTCCAACTTCCTCCAATCAGTAGTGACTCGACCAAGAGAATAGAGCCCTTGGACGCCTATCACCCCATTGGTGTCTGGTACATCCACCACGAAGAAATAATCTGTGACTGTTTAATTCCCCATGGTCACTGTCAGAGGGGAACATAATGTGTACATTGCATGGTCCTGTCCCCCAACACAAGGACTGAGAACCCCTCAAACTCCTCGTTCGTGATTCCTCTCCTCTGCACCATCTGTGCATCGATGAAGTTGTGGGTGGCCCCACTATCCACCAAAACTGAGACACACTGCCCCTGCACTGTACCTTTGATCTTCCATGTCAAAAACGTAGGTACCTCATGTAAGGATGCAAGGAACTCTCATGCTGGTGCGAAAGGGACTTCCCCCCGATGGTGGTGGTTGTGATAGTCCCGTCTCCACGTGTGCCACGATGTCATCTCCACCATCCTCCTACTCTATATCGTCCTCGTGGTCACTGTCAGAGTAGACCTCAATGTAGTGGGCCTTACCCGCTGTGCATCAATGGCCTGGTGCCCACGGATCCTGACAGGTGAAGCATAGCTTCCTCCTCCGGAGGTCTCTTCGGGTTTGCTCATCCAACTGTCCACACCCATGGTTGGATCTCGGTGGTGGAGCCCTAGTCTCTCTCCCCCTCGTTAGAATCCCTGTCTGGGTGGTACCGATGCCCTGGCCCTGGGTAGAGCATCCTGCAAGTCTTGCACTCTCCCAATTGCGTCCTGCAAGTTGGTGGGCCTGTTGGACTTCACCAATCCCCTTAGTGGCTATGCTAGCCCCTCTACGAACACAAAAACACTCTTGGCCTTTGATAGATCAGGCACCATCATTGACAATCTCAGAAACTCAGAGATGTAGGCCTCAACACTCCCCGTCTGCTTGAGCCTTGTCAACTCCGCGGAGTGCTCCTCCGAGTCTCTCCTCTCAAAATGCTCCAACACCCTCCTAGTGAAATCCTCATAGGCTGTAACTCTTGCATGCCCCCACGTGGTTAGCCCATGGAACCACCAGTCATGGGCTTCTCCCTCGAAATGCAATGTGGCAATTTTAATTGCCTCCCCCTTTGTCATTTGATTGAGTTGGAAGTAGACATCTAACTTCTCAACCCATGCTTTTGCTGAGCTCTTGGATGAACCATCAAAAGTCGGGAGGAACAATCTCCCCATGGTGTGCTGGAACTCGGTACCATGTGTGTAGCTTCCTCTACCTTGCCTCTTTCCCCTATTGTTACCCTTCAACTGGCAAAAGTCTGTGAAGGTAATAGCCTCTCTAAAGTCGGGCCCATAGGACTGATACTCCACAAACTAGTCCACCATGAGCATCTCCTCTTGCCCTTGCGGCCCTCCAACACAGGATCCTAAAAACACGGGGATAGTGGACCTGGGTGGTGTACTGCGAACGAGAGGTGTGTTAGAGTGATGAGCCCCGTGGTGATTCAAAGTGCGGAGCCTTCAACAAATTTGAATTCCCTTGAATCCCTTTGCCCTTGTTGTTGTTACAAGTTTGATGCCTCTATTCCTCAATACCCCTAGACAAATCCTGAATGACCTTTAGAAGGTGTTGGGCAAACTCCTCTTTACACCTTTTGTCTCCATCACTATCTCCCATGTTTGGCCTTTCAACCTCTGGTTCAACTATAATTGGATTTGGGGTAATTTGCAATTGCCTTTCCCTACTCCTATACCTCTGCCTCCTATAAGTCACATTATGCTGGTCTTCTGTTGTCATAGACCGATACCGCTCCCACAGGCTGAGTGTTAAGATATGGTATGTTCTATGCTTATAATAGTTTACTTCTTTTTCTTATTATATTCCACAGATTAGCAATCACATGTACATAAAGTAAAGTGCAGATAGAACATTAAACGATCGACAAAAAACAAGCCAAGACAAGAGACACAAGATGTGGCGGCTAGCCAGGGACAAACCCCACGATGTGTGGGGAAACCCTTTGATCAAATCTTCTTTTATCTTCAATAATTCAGCAGAGAGAAATAGTACAATAAATCTGATTCATATCAGCAGTAGCAAACCCTAGATTAGCAACATCAACATTAGCGGCTTCATCATCAAACTAGGGCAGACGATATCTCATAAACCGACCGTCGGATCAGCTTGATTCCACCACCAAAAGTTGTGGCTTCTAGAGGAGGTTCAGATGAACCTACAACGCAGTTCAGATGAGGAGATCTTCTAGTCCACGTAGGTCAAACTTTACTTCTGCAGTTGCAACTTCAGTTTCGGCAGCTTCCGGCTTCAAACTAGGGCAGTCGATATCTTGCAAACCGTCCGTCGGATTGACTTGATTCCACCACCAAAAGTTGCGGCTTCCAAAGGAGGTTCATATGAACCTACAATGCAGTTCAGATGAGGAGATCTTCTAGTCCATGCAGGTCAAACTTTACTTCTGCAGTTGCAGCTTCAGTTTCGGCAGCGTCCGGCTTCAAACTAGGGCAGTCGATATCTTGCAAACCGTTCGTTGGATTGACTTGATTCCACCACCAAAAGTTGCGGCTTTCAGAGGAGGTTCAGATGAACCTACAACGCAGTTCAGATGAGGAGATCTTCTAGTCCACGCAGGTCAATCTTTACTTCTGCAGTTGCAGCTTCAGTTTCAGCAGCTTCCAGCTTCACATGTGTGAGGGAGAGACCCTTTTCTGCACAGTAGAGAAGAGACTCTTTTCTGCGCAATAGAGAGAGAGATGTGATGAGATGAGTGAGTCCAAATGAGGAAAAGTCCTCCTGTATTTATACACAATGTTGGTGTTTGAATAGATGCGACTGTTGGGCTTCTGAGCCTACATGAGTTGTAGGTCGGCTTGATAATAATTCCATAATCAAAATAAATTCATATCTCCATGAATACTTATCGGAATCAGATGATCTTTATAACAATCCTACACTTCTCGACGAGAGGAATCTAATAAAAATATTATCAGCCATGAATAAGATGACCCGCATGAAGTTTTGCCCTAGTTGCCAATTTAAACACTCCCCCTCAACTAGGGAGAACTTCATCTGCAATCTGTCTATCGGTCGTTACTATTCATCCATCAAATGCACTGCCTTGTATAGCCTGTCCCTTGCCCTGCTCTGCTCTATTCTGCTTTGTCTTGTTCTGCCATGTACTGATCTGTATTGTTCTGCTCTGCTCTTGCGTTGTTATGTTATGCTCTGCTTTTGTCCGAATTATGAAGAAGAAGAAATGATCGAGGATGTATCATACTGACTCAAAGTCAGTCTCAGAGTATGTACCACTGGTCCCAGACCAGTCTCAACTAACCCGAAGTCAGCGTCATAGTGAGTACAACTCCACTGTTCCAAGACCAATATCATCCTCCACTGACTCAAAGTCAGTCTCAGAGTGCGTACCACTGGTCCCAGACCAGTCTCAACCGATCCGAAGTCAGCTTCATAGTAAGTACCATTCCTACCACTGGTCCCAGACCAGTATCGTAGTCTTAGAGAGTGTACCACTGGTCCCAGACCAGTCTCAACCGACCCGAAGTCAGTGTCATAGTATGTACCACTCTCACTTGTCCTAGACCAGTACTGCACTGACATGAAGTCAGTCTCAGAGTATGTACCACTGGTCCCAGACCAGTCTCAATTGACCTGAAGTCAGCATCATAGTATGGTACAACTCCTACCACTAGTCCCAGACCAGTATCTTTGATCCCAGATCAATGGAGGTCATCCTAGCGTAGGGAGTACAATAGATACAATGATGCGTCCATCGGTACTACCATGGTCCCTAACTTCATTTCCCTGCTCATTGATCAGATGAGAGGTACTTCCCATGAGTCCCAGACTGCATGGGTAGGATGCCTCGACAGGAGAACTTAATCAATCCCGTCCTCACAGGAGAACACATCAATCCTGCTACAATCGCCATGGAGAACACATCAATCCAGGCCTGACATGAGGACACATCAATCCTGCTACAATTGCTATGGAGAACACATCAATCCAGGCCTCATAGGAGAACTAATCATCCTGCTACATAGGAGAGCCGAATCATCTTGTTTCACAGGAGAGCGAATCATCTTGTCCCACAGGAGAGCGAATCATCTTGTTCCAGTGCGCACCACCAGGGGAGGGTGAGTCACCCTGTGGTCGTATGTTGCTCCAATAAGAACCAAAAGCCCTCAGAGCTCCCAGAGCTCAATGTATGCAACATGCAGGACCCTTGTACAAGGGTTTTTTGACGACTCCAAGTCGTTTGGGAATATCACAGATTAGATCTTTCCTCGGGGCTTTGACAAGGTTTATCGACCTGTACATCATCTTAATGCGATGGAGCCTCCTTGCTCATCGACTTACCATATCCTAGATGATGTCTATCTTCTGGAGCAATTGACGAATACGGGATTCCTCAATAATCGAATCCCACCTCTGGTTGTTATAGAGAATCACAGTGGTATGTGTTCAAATAGCTCACTGAAGAGCTTCCCCAACCAGGCAGCTTCATACGAGATCATACTCGTAGATATGTATCTGGTCTCGGCGGTGCTTACGGCAACCGACTTCTACTTCCTGCTCATCCATTATATCGAAGCAGAATCCAAAGAGAAACAACACTAAAAAGTGCTCCAGTGATCCTCCACACTACTTGCCTAATCAGCATTCGAATAATCATGCAGTTTCATATTTCCGGCAGTGTATCTCAATCCATGAGAGATTTTGTCCTGAAGACATCTCAAAAGATTCTTGGCACCAATCTAGTGAGGCTCAACCAAATATGAGCTCACAATGCTAACTGCAAAACATATGTTCGGACGGAGGTTCACCAAGAACATCAACGCGAATGAGTTTTTGAAACTCAGAGGCATTTCCCAAATCTGGTTCGACATCACTACCATATAACTTCTGAAAGTTAAGATCCTCGAGGTAGTCACAGGCTTGCAGTCCACCATACCAAATTTTTTCAGAATCTTCACCACATATTTTCCTTGAGATAGGAAAATTTCCCTTGGCTTCTGCCACACTTGAAGTCCTTGGTTCTTCATTTCAAATTCAGAAGCCAACTCCCTCTTACATTTGTGAATGAGAGTGTATGCACCTGTTAGAAAGAGGTCATACACATACAACAATAGTATGAGAGGCTTGTCATCTTCAATCTTAAAGTAAAGGTTAGGATAGGCGTCACTCCTAGTGAATCCCAGCTTCATCATGTAGCTATCGATCCTCTCATACTATGCTCGGGGTGCTTGCTTCAGCCCATAGAGAGCTTTCTTCAACCTGCATACATGAGATTTTCAATCATAAATCTCAAATCCTTCGGGTTGCTCCACATAGACCTCTTCTTTGATCGAACCGTGTAAGAACGCAGTCTTGACATCCATCTTATGTAGGTTCCATCCTTGTGAAGCCGCAAGGGCTATGATCAAGCGGATGGTCATATATCTGGCAACAAGTGCAATATCACATCATAGTCTATACCTTCCTTCTGGGAGAAACCACAAGCAACAAAACGAGCCTATACTATTTCGTACTTCCATCTGCTGCATGCTTTATCTTGTAAAGCCATTTGGAAGTAACAACTGTCTTGTCATGGGGTTTGGGAACTACTTCCCAGCATCATTCTTCGTAATAGACTCATATTCTTTGATCATAGCATCCTTCCATACTTGATGCTTGATGGCATCTGAGAATGATGAAGGCTCATTTTGTATGATCGTGCTCATGATGGTCAAGTATCCCTGATACCTGTTAGGTTTCTTACTTTCACGAAAGGTTCCTTGGGGTGCAGCATGTCCTTCAGCATCATCAAGTATCCCCCTAAGCCATGAAGACCTCTTCCTAGAACAGGAAGGCTCATGTGGATGAGCATCAATTGGATCCATGGTTCTTCTACATCAGGCATTGATTCATCATCCTTTTCTTTCTATTCCCTGGTGTCGACTTCTTGAGAGCTCCTCAAAGTCGGAAGATTGTCCACCTTGTTGAGAGCCATATCTTCGTCAAAGGTGACATCATGACTAATCATGACTTCCCTTTGACTGGCGGTGAACATTTCTTCAGGAGTCTTGGAACCCAATGCTTGATGATGGCATCGATTTTGTACATATATGGCGGTGTTTGTAGTTTCAGCACATAGAAACTTTGGAAGTCTTTGATCATGTAGCATGGCTCGGATAGCTTCCACAATCGTACGATTCTTCCTTCCCGCCACACCATTCTGCTCAGGAGTATGTGGTGTAGTAGTCTCCCTCTTAATGCCAGCGTCAGATATGCCTGAGTGAACCAACTGTAATATATTGGAGGTCTTGCTTTGGCTTGAGGGGAATGGTCCCCTTTTGAGCTTTCCTTCGGCACATCCTGGACATACACCTTCTTTCTCTACTCGAAATTCAGGCATCCTTGTCACCATTTGTCTTACACCGAGTATAAATTTATAATGAAGGGGGGCAAACCTCCGATGCCAAAGTTCGGACTGAAGAGATGTGTCATAAGAGATGATACCTAGCGGACTTCCATCGACTTGATATAATGAATCAACACGAAACCCAAGAGTAAAGGCATCTTTAACATTATTTTTCGATACACGTACCTTGCCATCGCTGAAGGTTACCTTGTAGCCTTTGTCTTCCATTGTCGAGATGGACACTAGGTTCTTTTTGAGGTCAGGTGCATTTAATACATCCTGAAATTTCTAGTCTTCTTGAATGGTTGTCCTCTTACTTGGTTTCTAGCATTCCTTTTACCTTTGCTGTTGAATTTTCCATGCCTTCGATTACCATGAGAGGGATTTTGATTATCATCACGGTGAGAGTCCTTTCTATTAGGGCATTCCCTTGCATAGTGACCTGCTTTATTGCAAATGTAACATCGTCCTTTTCTTCCACCCTTAGGTCTAGCTTTTCTTTTTGATTTAGACTCGGAATTATTTCTTTTCTTAGCATGAGAAGAAAAGGCAGTAGGAGGACCTTTAGGTAAGGGCATTTCTTGCTCTTCTACCCTTGTTTCTTCTTGAATGCATCTAGCCATTAATTCCTTGAAACCAGGAATTACATTATTGTTCAGAAGAGTAGTCCTGAACACGTACCATTCGGATGGTAATCCTCCAAGAGTCGTGAGTGCCATTTCTCTATCAGTAATAGTCTCCCCAATAGATAGGAGATCGTTCTTGATCTCGATGATTCTTAAGAAGTATGCTTGCATACTCTCATCTTTACCCTTATGAATTTCCTTCAGCTTATTTCTAAGAAACAAAACTTGATTTGCATCATTAACTTTAAATAAACTCACTAGTCTATCGTAGATTTCCTTGGAGGTGTTCAGGTTGGAGATGTAGGCCACCAAGTGCTTGTCGATAGAGTCCCGGATGATCTTCTGTTTTGACTTCTCTGGTTTTCCATTTGTTCTAGGCAGCAGCGGATGCATTTGATGGAGGCTCAACAATATTGCCTCTTACATGGTCCAACACTCCTTGTTCTTCTATGATAGCCTTGCCTATCTTATCTTCGGTGATTGCTCTTGCTCTTGCTCGGGCTTTGTCTTCACCTCAGCTTTGATACCATGTTAAGATATGGTATGTTCTATGCTTATAACAGTTTACTTCTTTTTCTTATTATATTCCACAGATTAGCAATCACATTTACATAAAGTAAAGTGCAGATAGAACATTAAGCGATCGACAGAAAACAAGCCAAGACAAGAGACACAAGATGTGGCGGCTAGCCAGGGACAAACCCCACGATGTGTGGGGAAACCCTTTGATCAAATCTTCTTTTATCTTCAATAATTCAGCAGAGAGAAATAGTACAATAAATCTGATTCATATCAGCAGTAGAAAACCCTAGATCAACAACATCAGCATTAGCGGCTTCATCATCAAACTAGGGCAGACGATATCTCACAAACCGACCGTCGGATCGGCTTGATTCCACCACCAAAAGTTGCGGCTTCCAGAGGAGGTTCAGATGAACCTACAACGCAGTTCAGATGAGGAGATCTTCTAGTCCATGTAGGTCAAACTTTACTTCTGTAGTTGCAGCTTCAGTTTCGGCAGCTTCCGGCTTCAAACTAGGGTAGTCGATATCTTGCAAACCGTCCGTCGGATTGACTTGATTCCACCACCAAAAGTTGCGGCTTCCAGAGGAGGTTCAGATGAACCTACAGTGCAGTTCAGATGAGGAGATCTTCTAGTCCATGCAGGTCAAACTTTACTTCTACAGTTGCAGCTTCAGTTTCGGTAGCTTCCGGCTTCAAACTAGGGCAGTCGATATCTTGCAAACCGTCCGTCGAATTGACTTGATTCCACCACCAAAAGTTGTAGCTTTTAGAGGAGGTTTAGATGAACCTACAACGCAGTTCAGATGAGGAGATCTTCTAGTCCACGCAGGTCAATCTTTACTTCTGCAGTTGCAGCTTCAGTTTCAGCAGCTTCCGGCTTCACATGTGTGAGGGAGAGACCCTTTTCTGCACAGTAGAGAAGAGACTCTTTTCTGCGCAGTAGAGAGAGAGATGTGATGAGATGAGTGAGTCCAAATGAGGAAAAGTCCTCCTGTATTTATACACAATGTTGGTGTTTGAATAGATGCGACTGTTGGGCTTTTGAGCCTACATGAGTTGTAGGTCGGCTTGATAATAATTCCATAATCAAAATAAATTCATATCTCCATGAATACTTATCGGAATCAGATGATCTTTATATCAATCCTACACCTCTCGATGAGAGGAATGTAATAAAAATATTATCAGCCATGAATAAGATGACCCACATGAAGTTTTGCCCTAGTTGCCAATTTTAACACTGAGCCAAGGCTATGAGTTCTGATACTATTGTAATATTCCTAAAGGAAGTTTACAAACAAAGCAAACATAGCAAAAATACACACACAAATTTACACCACATTAAACAACTGAAAATGTCATAAACTGTGTTGAGCTGAGTCATTTTATTAATGTAAATGCTGTATACAAGATAACATCGAAAAGCATGCACCGACAACCACGCTGCAATGGTCCCGGATCGATCTGAAAATGATGGAAACTCCCTCCTAGGGCTAGCACTTGAGGTCCACCGAAGCAAGGGTGAGATTGTCGCCTGAAAATCTCTTGTGCTTAACAGTACATGCAGACTTGGCTTCCAGCTCAAGTGTGCTAGTTAAGTGAATGCTCCAATGATCACAGATGCCCAAAATGAGTGCCTACTATTTTGTCAGTGTGCCTCCCAATTTTCCATGTGGGGCCCAACCATCAAACTTCTCATCTTTCCCTCTAAGGAATTCGTATTTCTAAGAGGGGGTCATGTTTCCTCCTTGGAGTGGTCCCCGCCATCCACTAACCATTGGATATTCCCTTTTCTCCTAAGTTGGCCCTTGCCTTAGCTCCAAAAACTCAAGTGGGGTCCCGCAACCCACTTTTCCTAAGTGTAAGTGCAAAATATGGCAAAATTGGCAAAATCGATATTTCCCCTTAGCAATATTGTTAAGTGGGAATATCACAGTCCTTCTCGCCAAAATGTTGCTTTTCCTCAAGCAACTGCAATGATGGATGCTGGAGTAATTGCTCTACGTCCCAAGTGGCATCCTCATCAGGCATATTCCTTCATTTGAACAAAAACTCCCTGATAACCCTGTTTTGCAGGTGTCTCTCGAGGGTGTCATAAATGGCCTCTGGCTCCAGAACCAAATGCTCCTCATTACCCATGGGTGGTAACACTGTAGCTATTGTCACCTGGTGCTCGAGTGCCTTTTTCAAGCAAGACACATGGAAAATGTTGTGAACTCGGCAACCCGGGGGTAGCTCCAGCTCATACGCCACCTCCCCAACTCTCCTAGTGACTCTGTACGGCCCATAAAAGTGGGGCTTGAGCTTCTCAGCCCCTTTCTGTTTGAGTGTGGATTGTCTGTACAGCTGAAGTCTTAAGAAGACCAAATCCCCAACCTCAAATTGCCTTTCTACTCGGCCCTTGTCAGCGTAGAGCTTTTGCTGGTTCTGCGCAGTTTGTAGGTTATCTTTGAGAGCCCGCAAAATATCTTGGCTCTCCTGAATCCAATCCTTGGCCCTTGGGGCCTTGCTGTCTCCAAACATCACATCAGCGAAAGATAATGCATCATAACCGTACAAAGCTTTGAATGGGGACATACCTATGGACATGTGGTACATTGTGTTGTAGTAGTACTTGCCCAAATGCAACCATCGTATCCATGCACACAACTGCCCGTCACATAGTTGGTAGATAGTCCTCCACCCACTTGTTTACAATCTTCGTCTGTCCATCAGTCTGGGGGTGGTAACCAGTACTCGGGGTGAGCTTCGTGCCCAACAGTCAGAACAACTCCTGCCAAAATCCCCCCATGAACTTGTTTTCTCGGTCACTGACAATGGTCTTTGGAAAGACCATGAAGTCGAAACACCTCCCTGAAAAATAGTTCAGCCACCTGTAAGGTTGAGGACCGGGTTGAAATAGCAAAGAAGTGGGCAAATTTCGTCAATCTGTCTACCACCACGTATATGCAATCCTTTCCTTGGACTATAGGCAAAACGGTGATAAAATCCATCGAGATGCTCTCCCATTTCCCCTCAATGATAGGAAGAGGGTATAGCAACTCATCAGGGTGTGTCTGTTCAGCCTTGTTCCTTTGACACGTATCACATCAAGGACGTGCCTCAAAACATCATCCTTAAGGCCCCTCCATGCAATGCGCTCCGTGATAGCCCTGTATGTCTTGGTGAACCCCCGATGTCCTGCTAACGGTGAGTCATGGGCAACCTGCATGATCTTCTCCCTCAACTGGGAGCTGGGCACTAAATAAATCAGTCTCGATGGTAAATCACCTCGTTCATCACCCTGTAACTGTCATTCGTCACTATGCCATCAAGGACCTCACATGCAAATCAGTCCTTGGAATACTCCACTTGCAAATGCGCCCTCCAATCTGGCGCAATGCTCATCAATGAAATGGTGGCCGATCTCTTGGACAATGGATCAACTACCACATTATGCCTACCCTTGACATACTCAATGTCAAAGTCGTATGCCTAAAGCTTGCTCACCCACTTCTGTCCTCTCCTGTAGTTATTTCTACTCCAAAAAGAATTTGAAGCTATTGTGGCTTGTCTCCACGTGTGCCACGCTATCATCTATACCTACCTCCAACTCTACATCACCCTCCTGGTCATTGTCAGAGTAGACCTCGATGTAGTGGGCCTTGCTCGTTGTGCATCTATGGCTTGGTGCCCACGGTTCTTGACAAGTGAAGCATAGCTTCCTCCTTTGGAGGTCTCTCCAGGTCTACTCATCCAACTATCCACACCCCTGGTTGGCTCTCGGTGGTTAAGCCCTGGTGTCTCTCTGCCTCTGTTGGAACCCTTGTCTGGGTGGTACCGACGCTCTGGCCCTAGGTAGAGAATCTTGCAACTCTTGCGGTCTCCCAACCGCGTCCTCCAAGGTGATGGGCCTGTTGAACTTCATCAATCCCCTAAGTGGCTCTGTTAGGCCCTCTGCGAAAATGAAAACCTTCCTAGCCTCAAATAGATAAGGTACCATCACTGACAATCTCAAAAACTCGGAGATGTAGGCCTCAACACTCCCCATCTTCTTGAGCCTTGTCAACTCCCCAAAGTGCTCCTCCGAGTCTCTCCTCTCAAAACGCTCCAACACCCTCCTAGTGAAATCCTATAGGCTGTAATTGCTGCATGCCCCATCGTGGTTAGCCCATGGAACCACCAGTCATGGGCTTCTCCCACTAAATGCAATGTGGCAAATTTAATTGCCTCCCCCTTTGTCATCTGATTGATGTGGATGTAGACATCTAACTTCTCAACCCATGCTTTCGTTGAGCTCTTGGATGAACCATCAAAAGTCGGGAGGAACAATCTCCTCACGGTGCATTGCAAATCGGTACCATGTGTGTAGCTTCCGCTGCCTTGCCCCTTTCCCCCATTGTTACCCTTCAACTAGCAAAAGTCCTTGAAGGTAATAACCTCTCTAAAGTCGGGCCCATAGGATTGATACTCCGCAAAATAGTCCCCCATCAGAATCTCCTCTTGCCCTTGCAACCCTCCAACATCGCATGCTAAAAATGTGGGGATAGTGGACTTGGGTGGTGTATTGGGTACGAGAGGTGTGTTAGGGCCATGAGCCCCGTGGTGATGCGAAGTGTCGGAGCCTTCACCAAATTGGAATTTCCCTTGAATCCCTTTGCCCTTGTTGTTGCTGCAAGTTTGCTGCCTCAGTTCTTCAATACCCTTAGACAAATCCTGAACGACCTTTAGAAGGTGTTGGGAAAACTCCTCCTTTTTACTCCTTTTGTCTCCCTCATTATCTCCCATGTTTGGCCTTTCAACCTTCGGTTCAACTATCATTGGATCTCGGGTAATTTGTAATTTCCTTTCCTTGCTCCTGTACCTCTGGCTCTGGTAAGTCACGTTTTGCTGGTCTTCTGATGTCATAGACTGGCACTACTGCCACAGGTTTAGCCAAGACTATGAGCTCTAATACCATTGTAATATTCCTAAAGGAAATTTACAATGCTAAACAAAGTAAACATAGCAAAAACACACACAAATTTACACCACATTAAACACCCAGAAAATGTCATAAACTGCGTTGAGTTGAGTCGTTTTATTAATGTAAATGTTGGGTACAAGATAAGATCAGAATGCATGTATCTGGGCAAGAATGCTTAGGTGATGAAATTAGCTGCTCAGACACAAGGGTAGTTGTCCCCATCAAAGCTCTGCGCTGCCCCTTGGGAATCTGCATTGCTGGTTGCAAACAAAGGCTGCTAGGACCTCCTCCGGTGCTCAGAAAATTCTGGGAAATTAACCTCGGGCTCTTCTCCATTAACCCACAAAAACCCACAAAAGAATTGGCCAAATGTTGACCTCAAAATTTCGGTCCAATTTCCCCTTGCTTCTCCAGCTGCTGGATATTTCAACCCACCTGTAAATGATGCTGCTAAATGCACCCAAAATGGCTGAGATATTCAACAACTCTCCTCCCGAAACCCCTCCTCAAATCTCAACCTCAACTTCCTCTTCTTCCTTGTGTCCCACGTGTGGCAAGAAATAGAGTTGCGCAGGCCCTACAAAGTCTCTGCTAAATCCACTCCACAACCATGCTGCAATACTCTTGGATCGATCTGAAAATGATGGAAACTCCCTCCTAGGGTTGGCACTCAAGGTCCAACGAAGCAAGGGTGAGATTCTTGCCTGAAAACCTCTTGTGATCAACAATACATGCAGACTTGGCTTCCAGCTCAAGCGTGCTAGTCAAGGTGTGCTCAAATGATCAAAGATGCCCAAAATGAGTGTCTCCTCCTATTTTGTCATTGTGCCTCCCAATTGCCCATGTAGGGCCCAGCCATCGAACTTCTCATCTTTCTCTCCAAGGAATGCATATTTCCTCCTTGGAGTGGTCCCCACCATCCACTAACCATTGGATTTTCCCTTTTCTCCTAAGTTGGCCCTTGCCTTAGCTCCAAAAACTCAAGTGGGGTCCTGCAACCCACTTTTCCTAAGTGTAAGTGCAAAACATGAGAAAATTGGCAAAATTGATATTTCCACTTAGCGGAATATCACAATCCTCCCCGCCATAATGTTGCTTGTCCTCAAGCATCTACAATGATGGATGCTGGAGTATTTGCTCTTCGTCCCAAGTGGCATCCTCATTGGGCAAATTCCTGCATCTGATCAAAAACTCGATGATAACCATGTTCCGCAAGTGTCTCTCACGGGTGTCCAAAATGGTCTCTGGCTCCAGAACCAAATGCCCCTCATCATCCATTAGTGGTAACTCTGTAGCTACTATCACCAACTGCCCCAATGCCTTTTTTAGGGAAGACACATGGAAAATGTTGTGAACTCAGCTCCCCGGGGGTAGCTCCAGCGCATACGTCACCTCCCCAACTCTCGTGGTGACTTTGTATGGCCCATAAAAGCGTGGCTTGTGCTTCTAGTCCCCTTTCTTTTTGAGCGTGGACTGTCTATATGGATGAAGTCTTAAGAAGGCCAAATCCCTAACCTCAAACTTATTTGTACTCGACCCCTCTTAGTGTAGAGCTTTTGTTGGTTCTGTGTAGTCTGTAGGTTATCTTTGAGAGCTTGCAAAATATCTTGGCTCTCCTGAATCCAATCTTTGGCCTTTGAGGCCTTTCTGTATCCAAACATCACATCAGGGAAAGATAATGCATCATAACAGTACAAGGCTCTGAATAGGGACATACCTATCGACATGTGGTATGTTGCGTTGTAGCAGCATTCGCCCAAATGCAACCACCGTATGCATGCACGTTGCTATCTCGTCACATAGTTGCGTAGATAACCCTCCAGGCACTTGTTTACAATCTCGGTCTGCCCATCAGTCTGGGCGTGGTAACTAGTACTTGGGGTGAGCTTCGTGCCCACTAGTCGGAACAACTCCTGCCAAAATCCCCCCATGAACCTGTTGTCTCGGTCACTGACAATGGTCTTCGGAAGACCATGAAGTCGAAACACCTCCCTAAAAAATAGTTCAACCACCTGTGAGGCTGAGGACCAGGCTGAAATAGCGAAGAAGTGGGCAAATTTTGTCAATCTGTCTACCACCACATATATGCAGTCCTTGCCTTAGACTGTAGGCAACCCGATGATAAAATCCATTGAGATACTCTCCCATTTCCCCTCAAGGATAGGAAGAGGTTGTAACAACCCAGTAGGGTGTGTCTATTCACCCTTGTTCCTTTGGCATGTATCACACTCCTGGACTTGCCTCAGAACATCATCCTTAAGGCCCCTCAATGCAAAGCGCTCCTTGATACCCCTGTATGTCTGGGGAACCCTTGATGCCCTGCTAACGGTGAGTCATGAGAAACCCGCATGATCTTCTCCCTCAACTGGGAGCTAGGCAGTAAATAAATCTGGTCTTGATAGTAAATCACCTTGTTCATCATCCTGTACTAGTCATCTGTCGCTACGCCATCAAGGACCTCACATGTAAATCGGTCCTTGGAATACTCCACTAGCAAATCTGTCGTCTAATCTGGTGCAATGCTCATCAATGAAATGGTGGCTGACCTCCTGGACAACACATCAGCTACCGCATTGTGCCTACCCTTGACATACTCGATGTCAAAGTTGTTGCGTGAAGCTTGCTCACCCACTTTTGTTGCCTCTCTTGCAACTGTTTCTGCGCCAAAAAGAATTTGAGGCTATTGTGGCCTGTCTTCACTCGTAACTTGTTACCCACCATGTACTGTCTGAACTTGGTTAGTGCATGCATGATGGCGAGCATCTCTTTGTCCTACATGGAGTATAATCTCTCGTGGGGAAGTAGCTTCCGACTCTCAAAAGCTATCGGGTGACCCCCCGCATCAAGACTGCTCCTACGCCCTTCCCTAATGCGACGCACTCAAGTACAAAGGGTTGTGCGAAATCTGGGAGTGCCAACACTGCGCAGCTGGTCATAACCTATTTGAGGCGCTGAAAGGCCTCCTATGCTCCATCTGTCCACTCAAATGCCCCCTTCTTTGTCAAATCGGTGAGGGGATTTGCCAACTAGGAGAAGCCCATAATGAACTTCCTATAGTAGCTACATATACCTATGAAGCCCCTCAACTTTGTTACATTTTGGGGCACTGGCCAGTCCCAAATAGTCCTGATGTTCTCCTCATGAACTCTCACGCCATCCTCCCCAATGTTATGCCCCGGATCGAGCATCTTTATCATTCCAAACTTACACTTGACAACTTAGCGTAAAACTGCTGCTCCTCTAGAATATGCAACACCGCTTCCAAGTGCTCTTCTGAGGTCCTTCTATAGATCAAAATATCATCGAAAAACACCAATAAGAATTTCTGCAACTGCTCACGAAATACGTGGTTCATACAAGACTGGAAAGTGGCAGGTGCGCTGGTTAGCCCGAAGGACATAACTAGGAACTCGAAGTGCCCATAGTGACACCTGAAAGCCGCCTTGGGGACATCCTAGTCCCTCACTCTGATCTGGTGGTACCTTGAATGCAAGTCTATCTTGGAGAAGAACTTGGCCCCTCTCAGCTCATCTATGCGTGGGATGGGGTAATGGTTCTTCAGGGTCTTCTTGTTGAGGGCCTGATAATCTATGCACATGCGTAATGTCCCGTCCTTCTTCACTAGGACAACTGATGAAGCAAAAGGGCTAGAGCTAGGCCTAATATGCCCAAGTGCCAATAGCTCATGAATGGCCCGCTCAATCTCATCCCTGTAAGCCTTGGGATGTCTGTACGGGGTGGTAATCACGACTTGTACCCCCGGCTCTAACTCAATCGTGTGCTCAAATCCTCAGTCAAGTGGCTGTCCTAGTGGTATGTCTCCAAACACTACCAGGTACCAGTCTAGGATGGCCTGTACGTCAGGGTATGGTGGCCTGGGTTGACCCCTAACCTCAGAAATCCTCAACTCCATCGCACAAATGTCACCATTCCTCAAATCAACCTCCATCCTATGTACTGAGACAGTTTGTGGAGGGTAAGAGTGCATGCCCCTAAGGAAAACCAAGTTGCCATCTAGCCCTGTAAACTCCATCTCCAATTTCCTCCAATCAGTAGTGACTCAACCAAGAGAATAGAGCCACTGGACACCCATCACCACATTGGTGTTCGGTACATCCACCATGAAGAAATGATTTGTGATTGAGTGGTTCTCCATGGCCACTGTTAGAGCGGTAACATAAAGTGTACACTGCGTGGTCTTGTCTTCCGGCACAAGTGTTGCAAACCCCTCAAACTCCTCGGTTGTGATCCCTGACCTCTGCACCATTTGTGCATTGATGAAGTTGCGAGTGGCCCCACTGTCCACCAAAACTGAGACATGCTGCCGCTACACTGTGCCTCTGATCTTCAATGTCAAAAACTTAAGTACCCCACGTAAGGATGCAAGGATCCCTCCTGCTAGTGCAAAAGGGGCTCCCCTCGGTGGTGGTGGTCTTCCCCTGTCCATGTGTGCCATGTTATCATCTCCACCTACCTCCAACTCTACATTGTTCTCGTGGTCACTGTCAAAGTAGGCCTCAATGTAGTGGGCCTTGCCCATTGAGCATCTATGGCCTAGGGCCCACAGTTCTTGACAAGTGAAGCATAGCTTCTTCCTCTGGAGGTCTCTCCGGGTCTCCTCATCCAATTGTCCATGCCCTTGTTTGGATCTCGGTGGTGGATCTGTAGTGACTCTCCACCTTTGTTGGAACCCTTTTCTAGGTGGTGCTAGCGCTTTGGCGCTGGGTAGAGCATCCTGGAAGTCTCGCGCTCTCCCAACTGCGTCCTCCAAGGTGGTGGGCCTGTTTGACTTCACCAATCCCCTTAGTGGCTCTACTTGCCCCTCTACGAAGATGAAGACCCTCCTGGCCTCTAATAGATTAGGCACCGTCACTGACAATCTCAAAAAATCGGAGATGTAGGCCTCAACACTCCCCGTCTGCTTGAGCCTTGCCAACTCCCCAAAGTGTTCCTCTAGGTCTCCCCTCTCAAAACGCTCCAACACCCTCCTAGTGAAATCCTCATAGGCTGTAACTCCTACATGCCCCATCGTGGTTAGCCCATGGAACCACCAGTCATGGGCTTCTTCGTCTAAATGCAATGTGGCAATTTTAACTGTCTCCCCCTTTGTCATTTGATTGAGTTGGAAGTAGACATCTAACTTCTCAACTCATGCTTTTGCTAAGCTCTTGGATGAACCGTCAAAATTTGGGAGGAACAATCTCCCCATGTTGCACTTCAAATCGGTAGCATGTGCGTAACTTCCTCCGCCTTGCCCCTTTCCCCTATTGTTACCCTTCAATTGGCACAAAAGTCCATGAAGCTAATAGCCTCTCTAAAGTCGGGCCCATAGGACTGATACTCCGCAAAATAGTCCCTAATGGGCATCTCCTCTTGCCCTTGCGGCCCTCCAGCACCAGATTCTAAAAATGTGGGGATAGTGGACTTGGGTGGTGTACTGGGAACGAGAGGTGCATTAGGGCCATGAGCCCCGTGGTGATGCGAAGTGCCAGAGCCTTCACCAAATTGGAATTCCCCTTGAATCCCTTTGCCCTTGTTGTTGCTGCAAGTTTTCTGCCTCAGTTCCTAAATACCCTTAGAAAAATCCCGAACGACCTTTAGAAGGTGTTGGGAAAACTCCTCTTTACTCCTTTTGTCTCCTTCATTATCTCCCATGTTTGGTCTTTCAACCTCTGGTTCAACTATCACTGGATTTGGGGTAATTTGCAATTGCCTTTCCCTGCTTTTGTACCTCTGCCTCCGGTAAGTCACGTTTTGCTGGGCTTCTGGTGTTATCGATCGATACTGCTCCCACAGGTTGAGCCAAGACTATGAGTTTTGATAGCATTGTAATATTTCTAAAGGAAATTTAAAATGATAAACAAAGCAAACATAGCAAAAACACACACAAATTTACACCACGTTAAACACCTAAAAAATGTCATAAACTGCGATGAGCTAAGTCATTTTATTAATGTAAATGTCGGGCACAACATAAGATCGGAATGCATGCACCTAGGCTTGCCCAAGGCAAGCTAATAATGCCCAGGTGATGAAATCAGCCGCTCAGACACAAGTGTAGCTGTCCCCAACAAAGCTCTGCACTGCCCCTTGGAAATCTGCATTGTTGGCTGCAAACAATGGCTGCTAGGACCTCCTCCGGTGCTCAGAAAATTCCAGGAAATTAACCCTAGGCTCTCCTCCAATAACCCACAAAAACCCACGAAGGAATTGGCCAAATGTTGACCTCGGAATTTTGGCCCAATTTCCCTTAGCTCCTCTAGCTGCTGGGTATTTCGACCCACCTGTAAATGATGCTGCTAAATGCCCCCAAAATGGCTGAGATATTCAACAATTCTCCTCCCGGAACTCCTCCTCAAATCTCAACCCCAATTTCCTTTTCTTCCTTTTGTCCCACGTGTGGCATGAAATAGAGCTGTGCAGGCCCTACACAGTCTCTGTTGAATCCAATCCACAACCACGCTGCACTGCTCTGGGATCGACCTGAAAATGATGGAAACTCCCTCCTAGGGTTGGCACTCGAGGTCCACCAAAGCAAGGGTGAGATTCTCGCCTGAAAATCTCTTGTGCTCAACAACACATGCAGACTTGGCTTCCAGCTCAAGCGTGCTAGTCAAGGTGAATGCTCAAATGATCAAAGATGCCCAAAATGAGCATGTCCTCCTATTTTGTCATTGTGCCTCCCAATTGCCCATGTGGAGCCCAACCATCGAATGTCTCATCTTTCCCTCCAAGGAATGCATATTTCCTCCTTGGAGTGGTCCCCACCATCCACTAACCATTGTATTTTCCCTTTTCTCCTAAGTTGGCCCTTGCCTTAGCTCCAAAAACTCAAGTGGGTTTCCACAACCCACTTTTCCTAAGTGTAAGTGTTGGCATTATGATACATGTGTTGTACTTGATGGCAACCCACTTGTAGTAGAACAACTCACTTGTATATGGTAACTAGATGAATCTACAGAAGAGATATCAAATGTGACAGAATGCATGCAGTTGTGTTTACAGATGTGACAAAATGCAAGGCAGTTCAAAGGAATTAATTCAGAAGTAATGTACAATGGCAAATCACATTATATCAGGTCTATTCAGAGGGAACAAAGTAATGGTACAAAAGAATAGGATGAAGGAACAAAGGACTAAAGATCAAAATCAAGAAATTGAAGAAAGACAATGGTTTAAGAAGTATACGCTGGTTCACCTTGTCCAAGTAGCGTATACACGCGGGCTCATGGAACAAAAAGAGCGTATACGTATACACGCACTCCCACAAGAGGAAAAGCACGTACATGTTGGAAAACCAAGATTTTGGTCCAAGGTATTGACCCTAGGTATTTGGTCCAAGGTATTGGTCCAAAGTAGTTTTGGTCCAAGGTATTGAGAAAGGCCTAAAACTATATAAGGAGAAGAAGATCATTAGGCCAGGTGCACAAGTAATGAATATCTTATGAAGTGTTAGATCAAAAGCAAATATGCATGTTATGGGTTTCTGATGCTTTGCTTGATCTGAACTAAGTATGTACCTAAGTGTTTGATGATGGATGAGATCTAATGATGGATCGAGATTCAAGATCACAATGACTTATGATTATGTGATCTAATAATGGATGGCTTAGATCTAATTGCTAACACATGTTTTATCCTTTATATGTGATGATCTAGGTATGTCTGAAGTCGGGAATTGCAACGAAGTTACAAGTAAGTATTTGCAGATCTATACGCTGGTTCGCTTTGGTGAAGTTGAGTATACACACTGGTTCAACTCTTCCAAGTAGCGTATGCAAAAGAAAAGCTTGATGTTTAGGGATGACTGATCTATCAGATCAATACTGCTGTTTTGCTGCTGTATTACTGTTGTTTGTCAATGATGTCTTCTGAGATCTGAAAGTAGAGCTGAATGTATAAGGAAATTGAGTTTGATTGATTGATTGATTGATTGAGAAGGAAGGGTGATCCTTGTTGCTATTTGTTTAGAACTCTGTAATATGACAGTAGATCTTCAGAATATCACTGATTGGTACAGTTTGTGGTTCAGAAGTTGTATGATTCAGTATCTTTAGAGATATACACAGGTTGGGCTAAATGAAGTAGCGTATAAATGCAGGTTGGATTCATTGAAGGAGCGTATACATTCTGACACATGCCTTTTGAAGTTATAGTTAGTTCTGGTTGTTGATGCAGTGATCTCGGTTCAGATCTGTGCACTGGTTACAGTGATCTGTTTGTTCCAGTTGTTTGGTTGAATTTGATTAAGTTTGAATGAATGGTTGATTCAGTTGTGTCAGAGGTTCAGTGATTGTATGATTCAATATGTTAGAGGTTTCAGTGATTGTTTGATTCAGTACACCAAAGGTTTCAGTGATTGTTTGATTCAGTTGTGTTAGAGGTTCAGAGGTTTCAATAATTGATTATTTCAGTTATATCAGAGATTGATGATTGGGTTTTAGTGATTGGTTGATGCAGATGTATTTGATGGTTGTATTGTAGTGGTGATTAATTTTGAGCTTCAATGTTGTTGATGGGTTCAGTATGAAAATTGGATGAAACGTGGCCTTCAGATTGTGGTCTTGTGTTCTAGGAGTATCCAGTCTGAAAATTTATGAAACGTGGTCCTTGGAGGAAGATAAAAGGCCGTAGCCTTCTGTAGGCTGGCGCCTACGTACTGGTAAACATATTAGCCAGTACAAGAGCCAGGGGGTTGGAGCTCCCTTCCAGTAGCAGTTGGAAAATGAGTGAAGGTTGGAGCCTTCTGTAGGTCAGTGCCTACGTAGTAGTAAACATATCGGCTATTACAAGAGCTAGGGGGTTGTAGCTCCATTCCAGTAGCAGCTGGAAAACGAGAGAAGGTTGTAACCTTCTGCAGGTGGGTGCTTGCGTATTAGTATGAGGTCTGCACCAATACAAGATTGTAAACATATTTTCTTATTATTAAAAGAAGACAGAGACGACAACAGCAGGTGGTTTTCACCCACATTGGGTTTCCACCTTAAATCTTGGTGTTCATGTGTGTTGCTTATGTGTGATGGTTTATTCTGTTATTACTGCACATGGTTACTGTTTAATGTTTAATAAAGTACTGATGCATTGATTAAAGATCAACATATGATGAATTAACTGAATCATAAGTTCACTGGATATATGCTGGTTGCCTTAAGAACAGTTGCATGCACACACGAGTTCCCTTCACTGAAGTAGCGTATATAAATCTGATTATGGAAATGAAAAAGTTATTGATTTGTAAACACTGATTCACCCCCCTCTTAGTATTATTTCCAACAATTGGTATCAGAGCAGGTCCTTTGGCAGAAGCTTGATTGCTTGAAGGAGATCCGTAGAAACAATGGGAAAGAAGCTAAAGAAGAAAGGACCTCAAAAGAAGAAGGCATCTCAAAGGAACTGTGACAGTGGGAGAAACGATTGGGGAATATGTGGAAGCAACTCTTCAGATTCAGAATCACTTTAGAATGAAGATGAACAAGCAAAAGAATTATTAGGTATGAATTTGTTGTCCTCTGGTGATACATTTCTTTGTTCATTTGAAGATAATGAAAGTGATAGCGAAACAACTGAATTTGCTCTTATGGGTGAAAGAGAAAGAAATCAAATAGAGGCAGAATTTAAAAGGCTCATAGATATAATTAGAGATCAAGAAGATTTAATTGATAAAAGCGAATGTTCTTACAAAGAAGAAGTTACCAGATTAAAATATTAGTTGGAGGAAGGAAACAAGGTAAGGAAGCAATACAAGGAAAAGGAAGATCAATGTCAAAAGCTGCAGGATGAAGTGACATCATTAAGAAATGAAGTAAGTGAAAAGAGTACAACAATCAAGAAACTTAAAGATAGATCCAGTTACTATGAAAGTCTTGAAGCTAAGATCCTCTCTCTAAAAGAAGATCTTGAAAAATCAAATAAGCAGAATGAAGAACTACTCCAAGCATTTGAAGAACAAGAAAACGAAGTTCTCGAATTAAGGCAACAAGTGGAAGAAGGAAGAAAAACTGAAGAAATCATGAAGAAGCAGTATCTTGAAAAGGAAGAGCAATATCAAGTTGAGGTAAATATCCTAAAAGGTAAATTAGAAGAAAAGGATAAACTTTTACGATTTCAAGATAGTACTAAGATTTTGGATGATATTCTTAGTAGTCAAAGGTCTCCTACCATCAAATATGGTCTTGGTTTTCATGAAGTTGTTAAAGGAGAATCTAGCTCACAAACTGAAGCAAAGAAATCTAGTGCAAAATTTGAAATGCTCAATAAGGAGATAAGAGGTCAACCCCATCAACAACCAAGGAAAGAAGGTGTTAAAAGAAAATCATCTACTCCTAACTATGGAAGTGATAATCGCTTCTTTCCTCTGATGAATAATGTTGAATGTTTTATATGTCATAATTTTAGACATGTTGCAGCAAGATGCAGAAGTAGAATGGTTCAAGCTAATAACCGTCACACAGAAACATCATCAGCTTCCAGGTACTTCAAGGGATATTGTTTTTCTTGCAATATGTTTGGTCACAAAGCCATTGACTGCTTTAGAAGGAATATGAAACATATAAGATGTTATGCTTGTAACAAGTTTGGGCATATAGAAAAAGAATGCAGGAGAAAATTTCAGCCAACATACCAAAAGGAACAAACATCATCACACTCCAAGGTATGGAAGAAGAAGGAATTACAGACAGAAAGATGTGGCATAGCTCAATATACAGACAGAACAGACTCAGAAGGAACTGAAAGTATGAAATTTCAGTGTCCTAATTCTCATACGCAGTTATCATGAAGACAAGTCGCGTATATACGCGAGTTAGAAGCTACATAGTCGTGTACATATTGGTTTGATGAAGAAGCAGTGGGACAGACTCAGATAAATGATTTGATATGGTTCAAACAATTATCAATTATATTTTCTGTCTTGATGTTTGATGACTACAGTGTGTGGAGGTTATCTAGAAGTGCTTTTTAATCCTCATAAGTTGTTGATGACTTGATGTATATCTGATTCATGATGATGCTTTGATATTTCTTACAGATATATGCAATGATCAGATTTGACAGTGAACAGGTGGCACATGTTCAGGGGGAGAATATGTTATGTTTCTAATAATGCATTGTTGGCATTATGTTTAGAAGTCTTTGGTACCTAATGATTCTCGTCAATGGTGATGATGCTTATGTAGCTAAAGTGTTTAAATGATACATCATGCTATGTTACGGTTATGAGTTGCCCATGATGAAATTTCAGATGATACTTGTATTTCTTGGGGTTACATAGTTGTTATCAGATTTATGGATGATTGTGGATGACTTTTTGATGATGCATATAGTACATATATGTTGCTTACATGGTGATCTTCATAAGGACAAGAAGAAATACAAAGTTTGAGTACACAACTTCATTAGTTGATGATGAGCTACTCATTTCTTTTATGCTAGTGTCATCATGTCTTCAAAGACGCATAAAGTTCATGTGGTGCAGTTATGATGTAGGATTCCTATAGTTCTTGGCTCTCACATGGTTGAGGATTGTTGTTGTTGATGGTATCAAGAAATCTTGACAAATGACCATGAGCTCATGGTTTGCTAGATACATAGTTGATGGATACACATTATGTTGGATACATGGATGATCACTGAAGTTGCATATTGAAAAATATCGTTGGTTGGCCAAGAGAATGGTGTTATTGCAGGTCTCATGAAGACATAGCTTTTTGAAGACATGGATATTCAGAGACATGGCTTACTTGGTCACATAATGATGATGAATTCTTACCTTATGATGATAGGTTGATACTCACATATGTCGATTATCGTGGTTGATGCTTATCAGATGTTAGATAGTACACGGTTGATATATTGAGTTTTCTTGTGGAAAGATCATGCTGTTCTTGATGATGTTATGATCATAGATGATGACTATGGTATTTTTACGTACATATGATATGATACGAATGATTTTGTGTTACTGCTTGGAGATATGACATATGCTTAGTTGATAGGTTATGATAAGGCTCTTTCTACTAAGGAAACGAAGCAAGTTGATGAGATCAAGAGGATGAGTGGATATCTATATGCGGCATACTTTGTCACAGGTTGATGATATTTACTTTGTCATATCTTCGGAACTGATGATGGACATATACAGGTTGCGGGTCTGGATGTTGCTAACAGATGCTCATGGTGTAGATCATATATGGTGTATGATAGTTGCTAATGACTATCATGGTCTTGTTTAGATCTTTGGTCTTTGTTATAAATGTCATGTATATCACTCGATGAAAAAGTCATATAAAGGCCCATGATGTAATAATATTTCTCTGTCTGTCATAGTCTTTTAATGAGTCCTTTTGTTCATATGATGTAATTTATACCCCCGCTATGCATGGGAAGGATGATGTAATAATTGATATATTTCAGTCATGTATAAACATTTGATATATCCCGACTTGGTTGGGTAGATGAGTCAAATTTGGTATATCCCCACTTGGTTGGGAGATTGATGCATGTATATGAGTCATTGGTGGTAGGAAGGTCATACTCACATAGTTGAGTTATAGAGTCATGTTATTCTTTTAGAAAATATATTTGCAGACTCTGCATGTGCTTAGGGGGAGCATGGATGATATAGTGCATCTCAAAGGGGGAGTTTAATCAGAGAATTCAGCATGTGCCTAGGAGGAGCATGATCAATGTTTATATTTAGCTGTTCAGATATGAAAGTCCTCATTTTGGTCAGCTCTTTACCCTTGATATCAAAAGGGGAGAGTATCTTGGTTCGCCCTTTGCCCTTGATGTCAAAGGGGGAGAGTATTTTGGTGTTGCTTGTTATCTCTAATAGGCTCTACAACTTGCAGTAATCAACACCAACATGGCAGCCATCAAGTCCAAAGGGGGAGATTGTTGGCATTATGATACATGTGTTGTACTTGATGGCAACCCACTTGTAGTAGAACAACTCACTTGTATATCATAATTAGATGAATCTACAGAAGAGATATCAGATGTGACATATTGCATGGCAATTGTGTTTACAGATGTGACAAAATGCAAAAGAAAAGCTTGATGTTTAGGGATGACTGATCTATCAGATCAATATTGCTGTTTTGCTGTTGTATTACTGTTGTTTGTCAATGATGTCTTCTTAGATCTGAAAGTAGAACTGAATGTATAAGGAAATTGAGTCTGATTGATTGATTGATTGAGAAGGAAGGGTGATCCTTGTTGCTATCTGTTTAGAACTCTGTAATATGACAATAGATCTTCAGAATGTCATTGATTGGTACAGTTTGTGGTTCAGAAGTTTTATGATTCAGTATCTTTAGAGATATACGTAGGTTGGGCTAAAGGAAGTAGCGTATAAATGCAGGTTGGATTCATTGAAGGAGCGTATACATTCTGACACATGCCTTTTGAAGTTACAGTTAGTTCTGGTTGTTGATGCAGTGATCTGGGTTCAGATCTGTGTACTGGTTACAGTGATCTGTTTGTTCCAGTTGTTTGGTTGAATTTGATTAAGTTTGAATGAATGGTTGATTCAGTTGTGTCAGAGGTTCGGTGATTGTATGATTCAGTATGTCAGAGGTTTCAGTGATTGTTTGATTCAGTACACCAAAGGTTTCAGTGATTGTTTGATTCATTTGTGTCAGAGATTCAGAGGTTTCAATAATTGATTATTTCAGTTATATCAGAGATTGATGATTGGGTTTTAGTGATTGGTTGATGCAGATGTATTTGATGGTTGTATTGCAGCGGTGATTAATTTTGAGCTTCAATGTTGTTGATGGGTCCAATATGAAAATTGGATGAAACGTGGCCTTCAGACTGTGGTGTTGTGTTCCAGGAGTATCCAGTCTGAAAAGTTATGAAACGTGGTCCTTGGAGGAAGAGAGAAGGCCGTAGCCTTCTGTAAGCTGGCACCTACGTACTGGTAAACATATCGGCCAGTACAAGAGCTAGGGGGTTGGAGCTCCCTTCCAGTAGCAGTTAGAAAATGAGTGAAGGTTGGAGCCTTCTATAGGTTGGCGCCTACGTACTAGTAAACGAATCGGCTATTACAAGAGCTAGGGGGTTGTAGCTCCCTTCCAGTAGCAGCTGGAAAACGAGAAAAGGTTGTAGCCTTCTGCAGGTGGGTGCCTACGTACTGGTATGAGTCTGCACCAATACAAGATTGTAAACATATTTTCTTATTATTAAAAGAAGACAGAGACGATAGCAGCAGGTGGTTTTCACCCACATTGGGTTTCCACCTTAAATCTTGGTGTTCATGTGTGTTGCTTATGTGTGATGGTTTATTATGTTATTACTGCACATGGTTACTATTTAATGTTTAATAAAGTACTGATGCACTAATTAAAGATCAGCATATGATGAATTATCTGAATTATAAGTTCACTTGATATATGTTGGTTGCCTTAAGAACAGTTGCGTGCACACGCGAGTTCCCTTCACTGAAGTAGCGTATATAAATCTGATTATGGAAATGAAAAAGTTTTTAATTTGTAAATACTGATTCACCTCCCCTCTCAGTATTATTTCCAACAGGAAGTGCAAAATATGACAAAATTGGAAAAAACGAAATTTTCCGCTTAACAATATTGCTAAGTGGGAATATCACAGTCCTCCTTGCCAAAATGTTGCTTGTCCTCGAGCAACTGCAATGATGTATGTTGGAGTGTTTGCTCTCCCTCCCAAATGGCATCCTCATCGGGTAGATTCCTCCATCTAATTAGAAACTCCCTGATAACCCTGTTCTGCAAGTGTCCCTCATGGGTGTCCAAAATGGCCTCTGTCTCCAGAAACAATTGCCCCTCATCATCCATGGGCGGTAACTCTGTAGCTGCATCAATGCATTTTTCAGGAAAGGCACATGGAAAATGTTGTGAACTCGGCAACTCGGTTGTAGCTCCAGCTAATACGCCACTTCCCCAACTCTCCTGGTGACTCTGTACGACCCATAAAAGCGGGGCTTGAGCTTCTCGACCCCCTTCTGTTTGAGCGTGGATTGTCTATACGACTGAATTCTTAAGTAGATCAAATCCCCAACTTCAAACTTCATTTTTGCTCGGCCCCTGTCAGCGTAGAGATTTTGCTGGTTCTGTCTAGTCTGTAGGTTATTTTTGGGAGCCCGCAAAATATCTTGGCTCTCTCAAATCTAATCCTTGGGCCTTAGGCCCTTGCTATCTCCAAATATCACATCAGCGAAAGATAATGTATCATAACTGTTTAAAGATCTGAATGGGGACATACTTATGGATATGTGGTACGTTGTGTTGTAGCAGTATTCACTCAAATGCAATCACCGTATCCTTGCACGTTGTTGGCTCGTCATGTAGTTGCATAGATAGCCCTCTAGTCACTTGTTTACAATCCCCGTCTGCTCATTTGTCTGGGGGTGGTAACTAGTAGTTGGGGTGAGCTCCGTACCTACCAGTCAAAACAACTCCTACCAAAATCTCCCCATGAACCCGTTGTCCCAGCCACTAACAATGGTCTTCGGAAGACCATGAGCTGAAACACCTCCCTGAAAAATAGTTTAGCCACTTGTGAGGTCGAGGACCAGGTCGAAATAGCAAAGAAGTGGGCAAATTTCATCAATTTGTTTACCACCATGTGTATGCAGTCCTTGCCTTGGATTGTAGGCAACCTGGTGATAAAATCCATCGAGATTCTCTCCCATTTCCTCCTCAGGGATAGGAAGAGGCTATAACAACCCAACAGGGTTTGTCTGTTTACCCTTGTTCCTTTTGCACGTATCACACTCCCAGACATGCCTCACAATATCATCGATAAGGCCCCTCCATGTAAAGCGCTCCCTGATAGCCCTGTATCTCTTGGTGAACCCTTGATGCCCTGCTAATGGTGAGTCATGGGTAGGCTACATGATCTTCTCCCTCAATTAGGAGCTGGGCACTAAATAAATCCGGCCCTGATAGTAAATCACCTCGTTCATCACCCTGTATTGGACATCCGTCACTGCACCATCAAGGATCTCACATGCAAATCGATAACTTGGAATACTCCACTAGCAACTGCGCACTCCAATCTGGCGAAATGTTCATAAATGAAATGGTGTGTAGATCATCTTCCGGATTCATTGCATTAGATTGTTGTTGCTCGACGTTTCGAACCATCAACGGTGGTTCATCATCAGGAGAATTTGTGAATATTGGTCTTATTAATCAATTTAATAAATAGATGTAGGAGATGCCAGAGATGTATTTGCCGACAGATCTTAGGGTTTGTTTAAACTGTTATTTTAAAATATTTATTCATTTATTTTATTATTATTATTATTATTTTTTTTAATTTACTAAATAGTTAATTAATTAATTTTATAATCTATTTATTTATCCTATTTTATATATTTATTTATTTATTTTAATTGAATTGTGATTTACGAGGGTTCTATTATGTTTATTATTATTTAATTGCTTTGTTATTTATTTTAATTGTTTTAAATAAATTTAGTTATATTAGTTAGGTTTTATTTTAATTATTTGATTAGTACTGTAAGATTAAAGTTTCTTAAGTTGAGGGTGATTTTAAATTTTTGTTAATTTTTACTTTAGATTTTTGGATTTATGTGATTAATAATATATATATATTAAATAGTTAATTAATTAATTTTATAATCTATTTATTTATTTATTTATCCTATTTAATATATTTATTTATTTATTTTAATTGAATTGTGAACTACGAGGGTTCTATTATGTTTATTATTATTTAATTGTTTTGTTATTTATTTCAATTTTTTATAATAAATTTAGTTATATTAGTTAGGTTTTATTTTAATTACTTGTTTAGATTATCTCATAGTATTGTAAGATTAAAGTTTCTTAAGCTGAGGTTTTTTAAGCTTTTATGATGTTGATTTAAATTTTTGTTTATATTATTCTAATTTATATCTTATTCAAATTGCTTGGCTTGATTAAGTATAATTTCAAATATTAGTGATAGTTTCATAGTTAGAGGATTAGATGATTTGAGTTTCATAAGCTGAGATGTCTTCAAGCTCTTATATAGTTGATTTTAAAAAGATGTTAATTTCCGCCTTTTAAGATTAAAATTAATGGTATAGATACCTCATATGGGTAATTTAGAAGAGGATGGTGGTTAGTGAGGTAAGGGAGGGTTAAGATTCGCTGAAAGGACTGGAATCCAATTTTTGCTTATGGTCCATCCATCGTCTCTGTTTAGGTTATTTGGGTGTTTGTTGATTTCTATGGCTTCTCTAAATTTCCTAGTAAAGTAGTGATCACTTTTGGCAAGAATGCATGTATCCTCTATACAAATTTGGTGTTTAGTTTTATTTGAATGTTCAGCTAAAGCAGATTGAAATTATTTAAATTTATTTAAAACATAAATTTATTTAAAACTAAATTTATTTAAAACAATAGAAATAAATAACAAAACAATTAAATAATAATAAACATAATAGAACCCTCGTAAATCACAATTCAATTAAAATAAATAAATAAATATATAAAATAGGATAAATAAATAAATAAATAGATTATAAAATTAATTAATTAACTATTTATTAAATTAAAAAAAAAATAATAATAATAAAATAAATAAATAATTGATTACTAAAAAAAATAAAAAATAATAATAATAATAATAAAATAAATGAATAAATATTTTAAAATAACAGTTTAAACAAACCCTAAGATCTGTCGGCAAATACATCTCTGGCATCTCCTACATCTATTTATTAAATTGATTAATAAGACCGTATTCACAAATTCTCCTGATGATGAACCACCGTTGATGGTTCGAAACGTCGAGCAACAACAATCTAATGCAATGAATCCGGAAGATGATCTACACACCTATGAAGATTGCAGAAATATAAGAGATAAAAAAAAAATGAAATGGTTGCCGACCTCTTTGACAACGCATCAACTACCACATTGTGCCTACCCTTGACATACTCAATGTCAAAGTTGGTTGCCTAAAGCTTGCTCACTTGCTTTTGTTGTCTCTCTTGCAGTTGTTTCTGCTCCAAAAAGAATTGGAGGCTATTGTGGTTTGTCTTCACTCGGAACCTACTACCCACCAAGTACTGTCTGAACTTGGCTATCGAATGCATGATGGCTAGCATCTCTTTGTCGTTTATGGAGTATAATCTCTCGTGGGGAAGTATCTTTTAACTCTCAAAAGCTATTTGGTGCCCCACCTGCATCAAGATTGCTCCTACGCCCTCCCCTGATGCATCACACTCAAGTACAAAGGGCTATGCGAAATCTGGGAGTGCCAACACTGGGCAACTACTCATAACCTGTTTGAGGCGCTCAAAGGCCTCCTACGCTCCATCTGTCCACTCAAATGCCCCCTTCTTTGTCAAATTGGTGAGGGGAGTTGCCAACTGGGAGAAGCCCTTCACGAACTTCTTGTAGTAGGTACATATACCCACGAAACCCCTCAACTCTGTCACATTTCGAGGTACTGGCCAGTCCCGGATAGCCTTGATCTTCTCCTCATGAACTCTCATGCCATCCTCCCCAGTGATATGCCCCAGATAGAGCATCTCCGTCAATCTGAACTCAAACTTGGATAGCTTAGCATAAAACCGCTGCTCTTCCAAAATATGCAACACCGTCTCCAATTGCTGCAAGAGCTCCTCCCAGGGCCTGCTATAGATCAAAATATCATGGAAAAACACCAATTTGAATTTCTGCAACTGCCCACGAAATAAGTGGTTCATGCAGGATCAGAAAGTGGCAAGTGTGTTGGTTAGCCCAATGGGCATAACCAGGAACTCGAGGTGCCCATAGTGATACCTCAAAGCCATCTTGGGGACGTCCTAGTTCCTCATTCTGATATGGTGGTATCCCGAATGCAAGTCTATCTTAGAGAAGAACTTGGCCCCTCTCAGCTCATCTATGTGTGGGATGTGGTAGAGGTTCTTCAGGGTCTTCTTGTTGAGGGCCCGATAATCTATGCACATGCGTAATGTCCCGTCCTTCTTCTTCACCAATACAACTAATGAAGAAAAAGGGCTAGAGCTAGGCCTAATATGCCCAATTGCCAATAGCTCATGCATGGCCTGCTCAATCTCACCCTTGTAAGCCTTGGGATGTCCGTACGGGGTGGTAATCACAACCCGTACCCTCGGATCTAACACAATCATGTGCTCAAATCCTTGGTCAGGCGGCCGCCCTAGTGGTATGTCTCCAAACACTACCTGGTACGGGTCTAGGATGGCATGTAAGTTAGGTTGTGGTGGCTTGGGCTAACCCCCAGCCTTAGAAATCCTCAACTTCATCGCCCACTCAATGTCACCCTGCCTCAGATCAACCTCCATCTTGTGTGCTGAGACAGTCTGTGGAGGGTAAGAGTGCATGCCCCTAAGGGCAACCAAATTGCCATCCGACCTTGTAAACTCCATCTCCAACTTCCTCTAATCAGTAGTGACTCGACCAAGAGAATAGAGCCATTGGACACCCATCACCACATTGGTGTCTGGTGTTGAAGGAAGTGTAACTAGGTTCGGTCTTCATAGATGTACTTTCGATATTTGTACTTATTCAAGAAAAAGAAATTTTATTTTTATAATATATGTCAATGAGCTTCTTGCTCATTGAATTAGGTCTAGCACATATCAAAGTGCTATAGGTGAGTCAAATAGTCAAGAGAAAATATTGAAGGCCTTAAGGGCATGTTACACTATGTATAAATATATATTAAAGTCAAAGGGAAACCTCCAAGCAAAGTCAAGTCTGATCCTATGTAATGACACCTTCAAGAAGCTCCTTCAAGCATGCTACACCACCATAGAAAATGTGTGAAGTCTGCTCAGCAAATCAGCCACCAAACTGCCCTCCAAGTCAGCCTACAAACAACCCTCCAAGTCGGCCTACTAACAGTCAATGAAGTCGGCCTATAAGTCGGCTTAAATGGAGGGACAGTCCTCTATTTATAGAGGTTGTCCACTCCAAATGAAACACATCAATTGTGCTCTGAAATCCGCAAGGAAAAGAAGACTAGAGAACGAAGAAAGACAAGAAGAAAGGGTCTACAAGGTGCAGCGAAGAAAGGAGAAGGGACAACGAAGATAAAGGACTGTTTCTAGGGCTAGAAACAGTCACACGTGCGAGGAAGAGGAGGAGAAATCTGCGGATGCTACAGCAGGGACAAACAGGCCATAATTTTGTGTTGTTTGGGTTTGATACTATACTCACAAGGTCTCTCAAGACAAGCGAAGGAGCCCCTCTCTCTAATGAAGGAAGAAAGACCTAATACACTAAGGATACTCTCCACACGTTCGAGGAACTAGGGCAGCAGAACAACAGAACAGTCATGCGCTCAAGAAGGATCTTGGTTGGTCAAAGTTAAAGTATACTTGAGCAAGGGATCAAAGAAGAACATCTCATCTAGAAGACTCAAAGAAGAGTAACAAGATTCATAGTAACAAAGTGCCGGAGAAAAAAGTGCAGGAAGAAGTGCCGGGGTATATGGTGCAGGGAGGAGTAAAGACTTGACTTGTGCCTGGAGGATCTCTTAGTCAGGGGTCTAGGGTTTGGCATTGATCAATAGAAGTTTCAATAAGAGAAATTCATTAAAGGGTCTTCCTCTCAAAAGAAGAGAGGTTTTGGCCTTGGCAGATAGCCAACATCTTGTGTTCTTGTTCTTATGTTTTGGTAGCAGTTTGATGAAATACACACACATGCATTAATAATAAGAAGAAGATTAAGCTAATAAGAAAAGTAAAAAGTCTCCACAAATTGTTATCAATTAACGAAGAATCACACTACACTACTTTGCCCTAGATTCTTCAACATGGTATCAGAGGTAAGGTGACACATCGAAGAAAGGGCAACTCAAGAACACTCATCAAGGAAAAGCATCTACAAATTTGAAGCATCAAGCCTAGAAGTTTCAATCACTTCAAGGACAAGAAGGGTATACAATCCATCAATCATCAAGGAGGTCTACAAAGCTAGACGAAGAGCCTTACATAAAGGCACCTACAAAGAAGAGCAGATTGATGCAGGACCTACATCAAGCTACAAGTCTTCAAGGAAACATCATCACCAAGTAAGTCCACTTGGAGAAGGAAACTTGAATAACATCAAGATCCATGGAAGACAAGCCATCAAGCCTTCATGGAGGAAGCAAATCCATTACATCTCAAAATCTATTAAGTACATGTCCCCTTCTGAATATACATCAATGTCTTTTTGCAAGGAAAGCAATAAATTGGTAGGTACCAATAACTTTCTTGCATGGAAGGAGAGGATTGATATACTACTCAAGGAAAATGAACTCCTAGAGCATGTCAAAGGGAATATCACTATCCATGCTAAGGAACAGACTCAAGCCTTAGCCAAGTACAATAAGAATGAGACAAGAGCTCAAAGAATTCTGATAAGATCAATCAAAGACTCTCTCATTCCTTGTGTCTCCAAGTTTGAGACATCGAAATAAATTTATGATAAGCTAGTAGAGCTATTCTCGGTATCCACAACAGAGAAGTAATATATCTGAGGAATGAATTATACAAGGTGAAGATAACAAAGGAAGGAATAGCTCCCTACTTCATGAAAATCTCTGAAGTGAGATATCAACTTCAAGAGCTTGGGGAAGTCATGTCTGACAGAGAGATGACAATTGTAGTACTCAATGCTCTACTTGAGGAGTGGGGAAACTTCACATCTAGCATATATGCCAAGAAGGAAGCAACCACTCAGTGAAATGTGGTCTCTATGCATAACAAAGGAAACCAGACTTAAGGCAAAAGAAGATATGGGGTCAAAGGAGCAAGCATTTGCTACCATGACCAAAAGAAAGGGTAAATTTGGCATGTTTGGTCCACGAAGAACAAACAAACAAAGACATGTCCAAAACCCAATGTTTTGGATGACAAGAATATGGACACTACAAAAGGAATTGTCCTAAGCTTAAAAAGGACAACAACAAAAGGAAGAGAGAAGAAGCTCGCATAACTCAAGAGATGAAAGAAGGAAAGAAGCAAAAGAAGGAAGATCCTTCGGATCTCTACTATGACTAGGTCAAACTCTTTACTTCTAGACTTCTTTCAAAGTTTTGAGTAGGATAGGAGCATGTAGGAATAAATTAAAATTGCATGGCTAGAAGCATTGTCTAGAATCTAGCAACATGATGTACATAGAGTTCTAGATACTCATGTAGATGTAGCATTTATGATAAGAACGAAAACGCATAAGCAGAAATATCTTCTAGAATATAGGAGCATGGCAGATATAGCTCAAGATATTCATGTAGAAGAAGCATACTTAGTATAGACCTTACACATGATGAAAGAAAATTGATCATGATAAGAATCTTAGAAGACCTACATCATCAAAAGAAAGAAAACGTTTGCAAGGCAAGGATCTTTAAGATCCTATGATGGAATCTTCAAAAGAAGGTTCATGAACCAAAGCAGATGTCTCATTGGGAATCCCATTCATGGGTTTCAAGAAAATAATGATATGCAGGCAAGCTAAGATGAAGCAAGAAGGGCCACACCAAAAGATGATCAAAGGAGAATCAAGATGAGGTATGTATGCATCAAAGTTTAAGTCATGTTTTCATTTGTATATTATTGAGTCATGGGTACAGTTATATAACATGATCAGGCATGAAAGAATCTCTTTCACCAAGAATATCCTCACATAAGGAGCATAAGATTGCTGACTAAGAAGCAAGAAGAAATGTGGACAAGTCTAGAAAGCAAGCAATGAAGGAATGCTCTCACAAAGAAACATTAGATGGTTGACCTATCTATCTGAGAAGAAGCTAATGAAGAAAGAGATCAAGCATGTGAAGGACACCATGATCACCAAGACTCACTATCTGACAAAATGCCTTAAAAGAGTTCTCCTGAAAGAAGGCAGGACAACTTTGATAGAGGAAGAAAGGACCCTTGACATCTATGAAGGCCTTGGAGATGTAAAAAGTGTCGATAATTGATTCTACTCCACAAAGATGTTGTGACGAAGAAGCCATCCAACAAAAGAAAAGGCAATGTTGAAGCAATATTAGGGTGAAGCCATGATGGGCTACTAGGTCAAAACATGTAATCAAGAAAGTATAATGAAGCATCCATGAGAAGAGTATTCTGAAGCATGGACAAGATGACAAAGGAGTAGCCAAGATGACAAGAAAAACCTGATAGTCACTTTCCACAAAGCAATGACATGACAAACCAAGAAGGAAAGTGATCGATGGATGGTGCCCTACATAGAAGAAGTTCGAAGAAAGTCTTCATAACATCAAGAAAGGAAGGAGATCAAGCATCTGAAGGACCCACGAAGAAGAAGCTGCTGATTAAGAAAAGAGTCCCCAGTTAAGAGGGAGCTTTGACAAGTCCTTGATCAAGAGGGAGTTTTGAATCACCCCTGATTACAAATGAGTGACAATTGTGTTTTCCATTTCATGGGTCATGCACTAGACCAAGACTAACAACCGTAAGTCTAGATGAAGGCCATGAATGGAAATGTAGACACAAGATAGACACAACATTCTTGTCTTCACTTGGGAAGAAAGAATGGGAGGATTAGGTAATCATCTGGCATCCGATACTCTTTGAGGATGTGTAGGGCATCCAAGACAAGAGTAGGCAAGAGGACCGATATTCTTTTGAGTGCTGGGAACCCAAGATAAGAATAGTCCTAGAAGTTCATACTTGGAGAACACTTGGGTGGGTATGTACCTTGAGAGACAATGATGAAGCTATCTATAAATCATTGGTCTCACCAGCATTGTAGCTCATGGTCTCGTCAAGAGATGGAGCTGTTAGTCAAGGCCTTGCACTATGACAATGTTGATGGATATGATGCTATAACAGATGGATTGCAAATCCGGTTTTTCTTATGTGAATTCTTCAAGATTGATAATAGCCAAACACCTTGTAATGTTGTATGAATACCTCCCTAGTTAAGAGGGAGTGTTGAAGGAAGTGTAACTAGGTTCGGTGTTCATAGATGTACTTTTGATATTTGTACTTATTCAAGAAAAAGAAATATTATTTTTATAAGATATGTCAATGAGTTTCTTGCTCATTGAATTAGGTCTAGCACATATCAAAGTGCTATAGGTGAGTCAAATGGTCAAGAGAAAATATTGAAGGCTTTAAGGGATGTTACACTATGTACAAATATATATTAAAGTCAAGGGGAAATTCCAAGAAAAGTCAAGTCTGATCCTATGTAATGACACCTTCAAGAAGCTCCTTCAAGCATGCTACACCACCATAGAAAATGTGTGAATTCTGCTCAGCAAATCAGCCACGAAACTGCCCTCCAAGTCAGCCTACAAACAACCTTCCAATTTGACCTGCTAACAGTCAATGAAGTCGGCCTATAAGTCGGCTTAAATGGAGGGACAATCCTCTATTTAAGGAGGCTGTCCACTCCAAATGAAAAACATCAATTATGCTTTGAAATCTGCAAGGAAAAGAAGACTAGAGAACAAAGAAAGACAAGAAGAAAGGTTCTACAAGGTGCAATGAAGAAGGATAAAGGGCAACGAAGATAAAGGACTGTTTCTAGGGCTAGAAACAGTCACACGTGTGAGGAAGAGGAGGAGAAATCTGCAGATGCTACAACAGGGACAAACATGCCATAATTTTGTGTTTTTTGGGTTTGATACTATACTCACAAGGTCTCTCAAGACAAGCGAAGGAGCCCCTCTCTCTAACGAAGGAAGAAAGACCTAATACACTAAGGATACTCTCCACACGTGCGAGAAACTAGGGCAGCAAAACAACAGAACAGTCATACACTCAAGAAGGATCTTGGTTGGTCAAAGTTGAAGTATACTTGAGCAAGGGATCAAAGAAGAACATCTCATCTAGAAGACTCAAAGAAGAGGAACAAGATTCATAGTAACAAAGTGTCGGAAGAAGGAGGACGAAGTGTCAGGAAACAAAGTGCCGGAAGAAGTGCCGGGGTATATGGTGCAAAAAGGAGTAAAGACTTGACCTGTGCTTGGAGGATCTCTTAGTCAGGGGTCTAGGGTTTGGCATTAATCAATAGAAGCTTCAATAAGAGAAATTCACTAAAGGGTTTTCCGCTAAAGAGAAGAGAGGTTTTGGCCCTGGCAGAGAGCCAACATCTTGTGTTCTTGTCCTTATGTTTTGGTAGCAGTTTGATTAAGTACACACATGCATTAATAATAATAAGAAGAAGATTAAGCTAATAAGAAAAGTAAAAAAACTCCACAAATTGTTATCAAGTAACGAAGAATCACACTACACTACTTTGCCCTAGATTCTTCAGCATCCGGTACATCCACCACGAAGAAATTATCTGTGATAGAGTAGTTCCCCATGGTCACTGTCAGAGCGGGAACATAACATGTACATTGCATGGTCCTGTCCTCTGGCACAAGGACTGAGAACCCCTCAAACTCCTCGTTCGTGATCTGTTGATTTGGGGTAACATCGGATTTGCTCTAGCCATGAAAATTGGTGGAGAGGTAGAGCACATGAGATCTCCAAGACCCAGAAATGGTTTGGACAGATTGTACCTGGGTTGGGAGATATTAAAATAATTAATATTTTTAATGGAGTTCCTAAGTCTAAACTTAAGAAAAATAAAATATTAATGGGTATTAATATAAAACTGGGTTAGAAGGTTCCAAAAGACATGGATCAAGCCAAATCTAATCTTAGCCGTTGATTAAAGATGTAATCGCGGCCGTTGAAGGACCAACATGAAAAGTATAAGAGGAGGCTTGAGGGTTAGTTGGAGAACACACCAGAGTGATCAGTCATTTGATTTGCTAGAGCGGGGTTGCTAAGCAAAGTGGAATTAGTGATCAACAAAGAGGGGTAGTGAGTACTGGACAGAGAGACAAAGACAGTGCCAAGAGACCAGCTCAAAATCAGAGGGCGAGAGTAGCAACCAATACAGGCCACACAAAGCCCAACAGAGACAGCGTAAAGGCTAGAGGGACTGCATCATCCATGCAGAGAGCAACTGGAGTGATGCAGAGGGTCCCAGAGGCTGCGTAGTGCCTCGAGGGTTGATGCAGAGGGAGTTGGGGCTGACACAGAGGCCATAAAGGCTAGCGCAGAGCTTCAAAGTCGCTGGAGAGGGTTTCGTGGGACAGGTTTTCTGAATACCTGTTTCCGAATAGAGAGGTATTGCTGCCAGTTATCTTTCTCTGTTTGGGTGAGCCAGTTTGGCACCTAGTTGTACTCAAGGAAACACTGCATAATAATAAACCCTCAAAATAACTGCACCATTTTTCCGCATTGGATTTTTCCGAGGACATTTGTCCAAAAATAACGGTGTCACTTGTGTGTTTATTTTCTTTCAGCTGATGATTTGTTGATGTTGCGACTGTATTGTGTTTTTTTCGTTATTTATATGTTTTAAATAACTTGTTCGAATTTAACAAGTAGAAGAAATAAACCAGGAGAATACAGATTAAATTTCTAACAGATAGACTTAGAAATTTCAACATGGTATCAAAGCCAGGTTCCAGATCACAGGAAAGCTGAAGGCATTAGCTAAGCAGAGCATTTGCAGCAGAATCAACTGTCCCTAGTGACATAAGTTGATCCTTGCAAAAGCGACAGAGGAAGGGTTGACGCTGAGGGACTGCATCATCAGTCCGGGCCAGAGAGGCCAGCGCAGAGGCTGAGGAGGGCAGAGAGAGGATCATGCAGAGACCAGGAGGGTTGACGCAGTGGTTGAGGGAGCTGTTTTTGCTAGTGCTGGGATTGCGCAGAACCTAGAGGTTCGGTCCTTCAGTTGCTGGGGCATAGGAAGATGTGGGCAATTTGCGGGAGCAAAGTTGGTGGGGTACTATGGTCAGAACAATACCTAACAGGGCAAAGCGAAGGTAGAGGGAGTTGCTATCGAGGCGAATTTCTAGCCAAGGAATCCGGATCAGTGTTGCCGGTGCACAAACGATCGGAGAGGGGCGACTTGACGATTGGGAGAAGGATTTCTAGGAGGGAAATCGAGACTCAAAGGGAGTCCAACAAAGAACTTCTAGGTTAGAAGTAGAGAGACTCAGCAAGAGTCGAAGGAGAACTTCCAAAGGGAAGTAGAAAGACTCGGAGGAGCCGACAGAAGAGCAACGAGATGGCCGTGAATGGGCTGACGGATCAGGACAGGCTGGACTGGGCATCCAACTTTGTGGTCTGGAAGGCCAGGATCCTGTCCATTCTAGATAGACATCACATCATGGGCTTCTCCTTGAGAACAATGGCTATCCCAGATGACCCGGTAGCAAATGAGAAGTACGAGGAGGCAATGGCTAAGGCAAAATGCATCATCCTTGATGGGGTCAAGGATCATGTGGTCCAACATATTGTCGAGAAGGAGACGACAAAGGAAATGTGGGACACCTTGAAGACGTCGTCCCAACAAACTTCCGTGCAGAGGAAGATGTTACCTGAGAATCAACTACGGTCATACCAGATGCAGAAGGAGGAGCAGATAAATCTCTTCCTCGGTCAGTTGAAGAAGATCTGGGACCAATTGACTTCCAGAGGGGCCACGCCGGATGAAGGGATGATGGTAAGGACCGCACTTAACACAGTCTCTGAGGAGTGGGAGACATTTGTCCAGAGCATACTGGGTAGGGCGGATCTTCCAGATTGGGAAGAATTGTGGGCGACTCTTCATCAAGAGGAGATCAAGCGGTTGAGCAAGGCGGGAAGTAGCAACAAAGGAGTCCGGATCAAGAAGGAAGAGGAAGAGGATGTAGCTCTGGCATCTGTGGGAAAGCAGGAGAAGAGGAAGAAGAAGGACCTCTCCAAGGTCAAGTGCTTCCACTGTGGGGAACTGGGTCATTATGCGAACCAGTGTCCGAGGAAGAAGAACAAGGGAGAGGCGTTTGACTCTAAGGCAGCGCCAGCAAAGGTGTAGAAGGAAGTCGAGGAGGATGACGATTGTGCCATGAGTGCTCACGTACCCCTAGAGAAGAGGTGGGGAGACATCGAGCTGTATTCAGGAGGACTATAGGCGATGAGGGGCAGGATCCTTGAGGTACCCAACCTCTTGGATTAAACCTTGCTACGGGAGCCCCGAAGAGGAGTAGCAGGACTGGCGGATGTTGTTAGAAACAGATGCGGATGAAGCGGTAGAGAGTGCTACAGTGCAGTAGTCCACGGGCAATGTGAGGCTAGCAGGCTGCAACAGTGCGAGAGGCACGAAGAGTGTTGCACTAGTGCAGGATGGCACAAAGAGGTGTGCAACGGTGCGAGATGCAAGGAGTTGTTGCAACAACACAGAGATCAGTAGAGGGAGAACTTGTTAGCGACAGAGGGAGCTTCAACATTGGGAGTGTTTCTAGCCTGACAGGAATGTCAGAAGTTGGGTGGATTAGTCACTTACTTCTCAGTAACTGAGTTGTAGTGCAGTAGCATGATGCAGCATGATGAGAGGGGGATGCAGTGCAGATGTAGTGTTGGGAGGATGGACCAGTAGCAGCACAGATGCAGAGGGAGCTGTTGTACGGATGTAGCAGTGGCAGTGGCAGAGCCATGGGCAACAATACAGGATGCAACAGTGCAAAGGATGTTGGGTGGGGAGGCCTAGCATCAGCACAGGTACCGGTGCCGTATAATCAGAGTGATGCTCAGTGTGGAGTATTACTAGAGCACAATCCTCGCTAAGAGGGAGTGTTGATTTGGGGTAGCATCAGATGTGCTCTAGCCATGAAAATTGGTGGAGAGGCTAAAGCACATGAGATCTCCAAGACCCAGAAATGGTTTGGACAGATTGTACCCGGTTTGGGAGATATTAAAATAATTAATATTTTTAATGGAGTTCCTAAGTCTAAACTTAGGAAAAATAAAATATTAATGGGTATTAATATAAAACTGGGTTAGAAGGTTCCAAAAGACATGGATCAAACCAAATCTAATCGTAGCCATTGATTAGAGATGTAATCTCGGCCGTTGAAGGACCAATAGGGAAACTATAAGAGGAGGCTTGAGGGTTAGTTGGAGAACACACTAGAGTGATCAGTCATTCGATTTGCTAGAGCAGGGTTGCTAAGCAATGTCGAATCAGTGATCAACAGCAAGGGGCAGTGAGTATTGGACAGAGAGGCAAAGACAGTGCCAAGAGACCAGTGCAGAAGTAGAGAGTGAGAGCAGCAACCAGAGCAGGCCACGCAGAGCCTAGCAGAGATAACACATAGGCTAGAGGGACTGCGTCATCCATGCAGAGAGCAGCTAGAGTGATGTAGGGGGTCCTAGAGGTTGTGCAGTACCTCAGAGGGCTGACGTAGAGGGGTTTGGGGCTGATGTAGAGGCCAGAAGGGTTAGCGTAGAGCTTCAGAGTCGCTGGAGAGGGTTTCCTGGGACAAGTTTTCTGAATACCCGTTTCCGAATGTAGAGGTATTGCTGCCAGTTATTTTTCTCTGTCGAGTGAGCCAATTTGGCACCCAGTTGTACTCAAGGAAATATTGCATAATAATAAACCCTCAAAATAGTTGTATCGGTTTTCCCGCATTGAGTTTTTCTGGGGACATTTGTCCAAAAATATCGGTGTCACTTGTGTGTTTGTTTTCTTTCAGCTGATGATCTTTAGATGTTGAGACTGCATTGTGTTTATTTCGTTATTTATATGTTTTAAATAACTTGTTCGAATTTAACAAGAGAAGAGAGGTTTTGGCCCTGGTAGAGAGCCCACATCTTGTGTTCTTGTTCTTATGTTTTGGTAGCAGTTTGATAAGTACACACGCATGCATTAATAATAATAAGAAGAAGATTAAGCTAATAAGAAAAGTAAAAAGACTCCACAAATTGTTATCAAGTTACGAAGAATCACACTACACTACTTTGCCCTAGATTTTTCAGCATCTGGTACATCCACCACGAAGAAATTATCTGTGACAAAGTAGTTCCCCATGGTCATTGTCAGAGCGGGAACATAACATGTACATTGCATGGTCCTGTCCCTTGGCACAAGGACTGAGAACCCCTCAAACTCCTCGGTCGTGATCCCTCTCCTTTGCACCATCTGTGCATCGATGAAGTTGTGGGTGGCCCCACTGTCCACCAAACTGAGACACGCTGCCCCTACACTATGCCTCTGATCCTCAATGTAAAAAACTTAGGTACCCCACATATGGACGCAAGGACCCCTCCTGCTGGTGCGAAAGGGGCTCCCTCTGGTGGTGGTGGTCCCCTCTCCACGTGTGCCATGCTGTCATCTCCACCTGCCTCCAACTCTACATCGTCCTCCTAGTCACTATCAGAGTAGACCTCATGTAGTGGGCCTTTCCTGCTGTGCATCTATGGCCTGGTGCCCACGGTTCCTGACAAGTGAAGCATAACTTCCTCTTCCATAGGTTTCTCTAGCTCTCCTCATCCAACTGTCCACACCCATGGTTGGGTCTCGATGGTGGAGCCCTAGTGTCTCTCCCCCTTTGTTGGAACCCCTGTCTGGGTGGTACCGACGCTCTAGCCCTAGGTAGAGCATCATGCACATCTCGCGCTCACCCAACTGCGTCCTGCAAGGTGGTGGGCCTGTTGGACTTCACCAATCCCCTCAGTGGCTCTGCTAGCCCCTCTACGAACATGAAAACCCTCTTGGCCTCTGATAGATCAGGCACCATCACTGACAATCTCAGAAACTCAGAGATGTACGCCTCAACACTCTTCGTCTACTTGAGCCTTTTCAACTCCCCAAAGTGCTCCTTCGGGTCTCTCCTCCCAAAACGCTCCAACACCCTCCTAGTGAAATCCTCATAGGCTCTAACTCCTGCATGCCCCATCGTGGTTAGCCCATGGAACCACTAGTGGTGGGCTTCTTCGTCTAAATGCAATGTGGCAATTTTAATTGCCTCCCCCTTTGTCATCTGATTGAATTGGAAGTAGACATCTAACTTCTCAACCCATGCTTTCGCCGAGCTCTTGGATGAACCATCCAAATTCAAGAGGAACAATCTCCACATGGTGCACTGCAAATTGGTACCATGTGCGTAGCTTCATCTGCCTTGCCCCTTTCTCTTATTTTTACCCTTCAACTGGAAAAAGTCCGTGAAGGTAATAGCCTCAGGACTGATACTCCACAAAATAGTTCCCCATGGGCATCTCCTCTTGCCCTTGCGACCCTCCAACATCGGATGCTAAAAATGTGGGGATAGTGGACCTGGGTGGTGTATTGGGAACAAGAGATGCATTAGGGCCATTAGCCTTGTGGTGTTGCAAAGTGTCGAAGCCTTCACCAAATTGGAATTCCCCTTGAATCCCTTTTCCCTTGTTGTTGCTGCAAGTTTGCTGCCTCTATTCCTCAATACCTTTAGACAAATCCCGAACGACATTTAGAAGGTGTTGGGAAAATTCCTCCTCTTTACCCATTTTGTCTCCTTCATTATCTCCCATGTTTGGCCTTTCAACCTTTGGTTCAACTATCACTGGACCTGGGGTAATTTGCAATTGCCTTTCCCTGCTTCTGTACCTCTGCCTCCAATAAGTCATGTTCTTCTGGTCTTCTGGTGTCATAGACAGATACTGCTCCCATAGGCTGAGCCAAGACTATGAGCTTTGGTACCACTGTAATATTCCTAAAGGAAGTTTACAATGATAAACAAAGCAAACACATCAAAAACACACACACAAATTTACACCACACTAAACACCCAAAAAATGTCATAAACTGTGCTGAGCTGAGTCATTTTATTAATGTAAATGCTAGGTACAAGATAAGATCGGAATGCATGCACCTGGGCTTGCCCAAGGCAAGCTAACAATGCCCAGGTGATGAAATCAGCTGCTCGAACACAAGGGTAGCTGTCTGCAACAAATCTCTACACTGCCCCTTGGGAAGCTGCATTGCTGGCTGCAAACAATGGCTGCTAGGACCTCCTCCAGTGCGTAGAAAATTCCGAGAAATTAACCCCAGGCTCTCCTCCAATAACCCACAAAGGAATTGGCCAAACGTTGACCTCAGAGTTTTGCCCAATTTTCCCTACCTCCTCCTCTAGCTGCTGGGTATTTCGACCCACCTGTAAATGTTGCTGCTAAATGCCCCCAAAATGGCTAAGATATTCAACAAATCTCCTCCCGGAACCCCTCCTAAATCTCAGCCCAATCCAATGTTATGAACATCTCGATAACAACCCGATTTTACCTTGAAATCACAATTTTTTGGCCTAGCCGATGTTTGCTAATTTTTAAAGAGATTTTTATGGTATCTTTATTTTGTTGATGTTTGCCAATTTTCACTGCTATTTTCCCGATTTTTATGATTTTTTGGTTTTTCAGACCCTTGCTGATTTTATCTCGATGCTGATGTTCGCAACAATTGGCCCCAACTTCCTCTTCTTCCTTGTGTCCCACGTGTGGCACGAAATAGCACTACGGAGGCCCTTGCAGTCTTTGCTGAATCCACTCCACAACCATGCTGCAATGCTCCCGAATCGATCTGAAAATGATGGAAACTCCCTCCTAGGGCTGGCACTCGAGGTTCGCCGAAAAAAGGGTGAGATTCTCCCCTGAAAATATCTTGTGCTCAACAGCGCATGCAGACTTGACTTCCAACTCAAGCGTGCTAGTCAAGGTGAATGCTCAAATGATCAAAGATGCCCAAAATGAGTGCCTCCTCCTAGTTTGTCATTGTGCCTCCCAATTGCCCATGTGGAGCCCAGCCATCGAACTTCTCATCTTTCCCTCCAAGGAATGTGTATTTCATAGAGGGGGCTGTATTTCCTCCTTGGAGTGGTCGCCACCATCCACTAACCATTGGATTTTCCCTTTTCTCCTAAGTTGCCCCTTGCCTTAGCTCCAAAAACTCAAGTGGGGTTCCACAACCCACTTTTCCTAAGTGTAAGTGCAAAATATGACAAAATTGGCAAAATTGATATTTCCCCTTAGCAATATTGCTAAGTGGGAATATCACAGAGAGTGGGATGACTAATACGGGAATTACTAATTGTTAAGTTATGGTATGTTCTATGCTTAGTGCAATTTACTTCAATTTCTTCTTATTAACCCAATGTCAATTTCACTGTTTAGCAATCACATTACATAAAGTAAAATGCTGATAGAACATAAATAAATCAACAGAAGACAAGCCAAGACAAGAGACACCAAATGTGGCGGCTAGCCAGGGACAAACCCCAATGTGGGGAAACCCTTTGATCAATTCTTCTATAATCTTCAATAATTCAGCAGAGGGAGAGAGAGATAGTACAATATCACAAGTCTGATATTTTATATCAGCAATAATAAATCAGCAACCAATAAAGTCAAAGCTAGTCAAACAGCCCGAGATTGACCTCTAGTCAACCTTGAAGAACTTGGTCTTCAACAGCAAACTTCAGCAGCCTAAAACAGCCCTCAGTCAACAGTCAAAACAGCAGTCAATAATCAGTGGCCTGCGGTCAGCCCTAACCAGTCAATGCTAGTCAACAATTCAGTCAACACAGCACCCAAACAGCATGCATAGGTCAACGCTTGGTCAACGCAGCCCAGAAAGTCAACGCTGCCCTAGAAACAGTCAACGCTGCCCTAAAACAGAAAATTCATCCTTCCTCTTGCACGTGTGAGAGAAACTGCTCCTACGCTGGCCCAATGAGATGAAGAGAGAAGATGAGTGTTGAGATGATGTGAAATAATGCCACAAGGTATCTTCCTTTTATATGAATCGTTGAGGTTAAGCTGGGGGTGTGCCACACACTTTATCTTGCTGGCCGACCTTGACAAATTGTCAAGTATATACAAATAAATTCATATCTCCATAAATACATGTCGGAATTGGATGATTGTTAGATCAATCCTACACCTCTCGACGAGAGGAATCCAAGAAAAATATCAGCTGCCATAAATAAGATGACCCACATGGAGTTTGGCCCTAGTTGCCAATTTTAACACTAATTATGGTAACGTTGCTTTATGTTCAACGATCGTAAAAATTAAAACCGCTACAAATCATGAGCATTGAAAGAGGGTATGGATGTGCATACAAATATTCAATCTTTGAAGCACTCGATGAGCCCAACTTCTCTGTTCATCACCTCACTTGCCATTGTTCCAGCCACTAATCCAAATGGTACCATTAACACCTTTTTGCTTGATAGCAAGAAGCATCTATCCCAGAGAAACTAACTACTTCAGAACTTGCTATAAGAAAATCCATTGACACATTTGGACAGTGGACTTACATATATTGTGAAGTAGCCAGGTGTAGGTGGACAGGACATTATGAAGCTCATTTATGGGTAAACAGTTCCAGAAGAGAAGGGAAGACATGCAAGGGCAGCAAGTGTATCTAGTTGATATTTAAAAGAGGAGAAAGCAATAGATGGACCCCAAAATGACATTACAAAGTGCAAAGAGGACAAATACATAAAACTTAAAAGCTTACCACGTGAATTTCATGAAGAGATATCAAAGTGAATATTCAAAAGTGGCGGCAGAGGATGCTCCCACTGAATGTCATGTTGGGAAGAATGCAAAAATGATCAGAATCACTTGAAGTTGAAGCCTTGGTCTGTGTAAGACGGCACTCTTGGATGTGGTTATCATTTTCAGCACCTGCAGAAAGCTACCATTTCAAGGACCCTTCAATGTTCTTCCTTTTGATGATGAGGTCATTTTAATTAATGCACACCAGCTTAGCATTTCCAGAAGAACCCTTATTGTGTAAATAGTCTCTGGCAATGATATTATAAATCTGATTTTCACATCATCTAATTTCCTTCTTAAACCGGGCAGAAAACAGGGATGCTTTCCATCTAAACCAGGAGGAAATGGTATGGGAGCCTGGAGGATAGTAAAGAGTATAGTAAATAGTAAATATATATGTTCAAATCAAAAGGGAGAGACATGGTCAAATATGACGTCTGTGTATGCCTATTCAAAGAAGGTCATGCTCTGTAAAAGAGATCATATTTTTGAAGAACAGAATAACATATCATATTTGGACAAGCTGGAATGATAACCTTTATTGTTCGGCTATCATACTGCTCCATTCCATATCAAGAATTTAGTTCGTTACAGAAGCCCATGATAGGATTCTGGAATACATCTGCTTCAAAGTTGCAAAATGGTTACATATAAGATCTTATTTGGCTATAAAGAAGATGATTATTGCAGTGAATTTTGAAAGTGCTGAATCATACAACAAATTCATAAATTCGGGGAAACAAAAATGAGTGGTTCTACTGATGGATGATCTTTGTCTAGATCTGTCCATAAATTATTATATATATAAAGATGAGATTGAGAAGAAAATTCTTCACAAAAATGCACGAAACTTCCCTTTCTATTGCACATATTTATTACATATCCAGCCAGTCCATCATGGTTTTGATCACGTTGTTTGACTAGTGTAAACATAGAAGTCGGCATTTGGGAGGTAGACTGACAAGGTCAGCATGATTGAAGTTTTCAAGTCTGTTGCATTTATCATATAAACTCTGTATATTCTAAAAACCATGAATTCTCAAATATATCCGTTTTTCACTTCCACTAAGATTTATTTGTCATATTTCATATGTTTCAGATGTGTGAAGTAATTTATTATTTTGCTATGATAAGCCTGACATGCTGAATTCCCAATTCACATCTCCTAGATTTAAGTTCTGGATGTGGATGAATGGAATACGTTTAAGGTTGTCATCTCAATGCATATAGTGACTTGGCACCTCTTTTCAGCTGAAGAGGTCCACAGCTTCTGCATAAATGCCTTAGATTCTACATTCACATAGCAGCACTGCTTTTACTGCATTATTTGATTTAAGACTCAAATGTTCCTTTGATAGGCTTGACTTTAAAGACGTTTGGTAGAGTTCTTGTTATTCTGAGAGATTAGTTTAATGCAGGGACTAAGCTTTCTTAGGTTAGGATTGAATTTACGAATGTTTGGTGATGATCATAACATGCTCAAGCAAATACCAATGGGCTACCTAATATCCAAGATTTTGTAGTATTAAGACTTATAGACAGTATAATAGTACTGACGTCTATGTTGGCCCCATACTTTCTTGTTCTCAATCTTACATGCAAATTGAACACCTTAAATGAATCTTTTCTGTCTGAGAGATGCAGATTCCTTATTGTTTGATTCCAAGATTTCATCGTTCCTATAGAAACTAAGGACTTCCTTGACATGTCTTTAACAATTTTCTTTATTTCAATTGATCATCACAGAAACCGTGAATTGATCTCATTATTTGAAAGATTTAAATTAAATTAAAAAGTGATCTTACAGTCATGTCTTTCCAGGTTAATTGATTCGTACAATGCTTCTATATATGCTGAAATCAGGACCAGGATTCCAGAAACAATTCCTTGGGATTTCAATGTTGAGAATACTGGTAGGATGCCAGTAAGTTTTGCAGTTAAGGTAAAGTATTTTTCAGGATTCCAGTGAGCCAGATTAGACTATAAGCCTTGGAAATACTAAACTTATAGGTGTAGGCAACTTATGCAATTGATTAAAGAAATCCACCATCCAAGTCTTTCAAAAATTATGCGAGAAGATATATAGGGATCTACATCAACATAGGGTAGTTCATTTGAATTAGATTGGCTATATGGCATTGGTTTAGAAAAGACTCAATATAAAAAAATATGAGATTTGATATCTGATTTAAGAGAAGAAATAACATATGCTGTTTCAGTTTTTAATTATTCCTGATCAGTTGTTGTGTTGTTCCAGTCTACTGCGTTGAAAGAAGCAATAGAGGACCTTGAATGGCCAGGTTCCAGCATCCAGTTATCTTTAAATCCAGATCCTCCTGTTGTTACTTTTAGGGGTGAGGGTCATGGTGATTTGCAGGTATCTCATATGTTGTTTGAATTATTAGCATTACGAGCAATGCTTAAATTCATAATTTCATTATTGTTTCCAAATTCATGTGCTAAGCATATTTGGTTGGATTTCTGTTTTACAGATTGACTTCTTTTATAATGCTGAATCTGATCTCTTCATTGCATTCCAGTGTGATCACTTTGTTTCTTACAGGTAACTGCTTAATTTGATGAGATATTCCCCTAAACAGAGTATTCTCAGTGACTTGAATCCTTGCTTTTTGATGCTATGACACCATTAGTGTTCATTCCTTTCAGCATCATTGTCAATATGCTTTCTTCATTGACAAGTTTCAACTCAGGAAACTAAGAACAGTTCTCAAGTTCCTATGTTTTCTTCAACAATTTTACATTTGCAGGTATAAATATAAGTTTCTCCATGCAACTACTGCAAATATTCCAAGTGGTGTTTTAAAAGATAGCAGAGGGAGCAAGTTAACAATTGGGACAGGTGGGCTGTTGAAGATTCAACATTTGGTTTCTGTTCGACCTGCACCTGGTCAGCAGCAGCCTGTAGATCCTAGTGGCAATAAGCAACCACAGAATCGTATTTCTTACATTGAATTTTTTGTGAAACCAGAAGAAGATGATGAAGAAACAAATGATTCCTAGACTTCTATCAACAGGATCACTATGAATCAGAAACACTTCTAGCAGGCTGCAGAAGAAATTTACTGTTTGGCTAAACAAATAGGTGTGTGCTTCCTTGCGAGCTACAAATTGGTTAGTATGTAAGCCTCAATGGAGATAATGTAGAGTCTAACAATACAAAATACTTTTCTATGAAGAAAAGAGGTAGGTATGTGATCAGGAATTGTTTGCAAAAATACCATAGAGAGCGGATATGACATCAAATGAAGTAATTCAGCAACGCTAGAAGGATCGTGGGACATTTTAAATTTAAATTATGTCAGCATCAGTGCTGCATATGAACCAAATACCTGAGTGTGATTGTATGAGTTGGGACTTGATGTCTTTGAATGCTCCTCATCTCACAATTAAAATTAAAACAACCCCCACCTCCCCCCTCTTGTGTGTCCTTAGTGCCAATCTTTCTCTTAGAAGCGGTTGGTGAGAACTGTGACATGAAATTTTACTTATTGCAAGTTTTTGATATATAGTGATTCTCAAAAAGTGATAGGTGATTTAGTTTTTAGAATTTTAGTTTTTAATTTTTTTTAATAAATTCAATTTTTTTGTTTAAAAAATATATATATATTTTGTGTCCTTGTTTGTTTGTCATCAACAAATTTAGGGTAACTTACAATGGTCCCTCAAACCCATCATCTCCCCACCTCCGCTGCAGCTCAAAAACTTCATGCAACATTAGACATGACCTTAAATCAAATTCAAGCTTTTTTTGCTATGGACAATTACTTGTTAAACTGTTTGAACATGATTCAATCATAAAATATTTCAAGAAAGCAAGACAACTCTCAATTTTTTTTTGCTATGGACAATTACTTATAGAATTGTTTGAACATGATTCAATCATAAAATATTTCAAGAAAACAAGACAACTCTCAAATGTGAAAAGATCAATGATAAATAATATGTAACCATCTAGTTAAATAGTTTGCAAACATTGTATGGTACATTTGCATTCTTGTTGTGAATAGGATCACTATTGTGTTAGTTGATGAAGTAGTTGTTATACATTTATAAGCATATAAGACTTTGAGTGAAATGAAGACAAGGAACTTTATACAAAGTCAATGGTAAATAAAGAGGTTTTGGTAGATAAAGAAAAAGGTTGGATCAAATTCTAGTAGTGGTAGAGATAGCAATAAAGATAGAGATGATCATGGTGATAGAAACAACGATAGAAGCAGCTCTTTTGAAAGTAACGTGGTTAACTCTAATTGTTATCTCATGGGCATACACTAGGAAGCCTCATAATGTTTGCTACCTTGAGTTTGTTGGGACAACCAAATACACCAATGGGAGAAAAACATTATAACTGCAAAAGTGAAGCCATTATAAAACATGAAGATGTACCCTAAGTCAAAGTGCTAATGACATTGTTAGATAGCAATGCAATGGCATGAAAAGTGGTCCGTATATCTTGATTTGAAATAAAATTTGCAATCCAAAAGCAAAATTGGATATGAAAACTTTGTTGTTGTTTTCGATTAAAAAAAATGTTTGTTTGACTAACGAAACAACAAACAATGTTATGGGAAAACAAGTACATAGAAATTATCATTATAGATTTGAAGGAATCACAGGAAGGCATTAATAATTTTGGTGAATGCCATCTCAAGGAATTGATTGTAGGATGGGCACATGAATTAACTTTACCTTGGATTGTTAAACAAAGATAACATGGTGAGTGGTTTATCAAAGATAATAAAAAAAAGGGAGTCTGTGGGGCATGCATAGCATATGAACAATGCCAAACTAAGTTTGAGCATGATAAGGCAAGGGTATTGCATGTATTCAAGGTAATCCATATTGATGATTGTGGTATAGTGATAACACACTTTTAAGTAGGTGTAAAGTATTTTTGATATTTATCGATTATTTTTCAAGGAAAACAAGGGCACACTTCATGGAATTGAAATCATTCAGTGTTTGGAACTTTCAAAAATTTCAAAGCTTTAGTTGAAAAAGAGAATGGTAGGAAAATCAATGATCTTAGGATAAACACAATTACCTAAACATAGTAGGAGGTATTGTTTTGAATGAATTTCTTGATTTTTACAATATACATGGAATCATAAGACATGGCATTCCATATATTAGAGCTTGGATCTAATACACATTGATGACTATGTATATTTAGGAGTTACAAAATGTCTTTTGTCATTTATTGGTTTTTCAAGAAAAAACGTGTTAAGAATATAAAGCTTATATATGTAATAAAGTCAATAAAAGTCACCTTAGTGGCCTCTAGGTTTTTGGTTATAATTAGTGTTTAGTATTTTGAACAATTATGGCCTCTTGAAATATGTGTATAAAAATCTCATTGTAGTTCTGTGAAGTATTTCCTTAATATAATATTGTGTTATTTTGTGTATCTCTTTCTCAACCCTATCTAGGGTTTTGAGATTTAGTGATCTAGCTTAGTCTTATAGCATGGTATTATAGTGGGAAGATTGATAATTTTTTATATAATGTTGTAAGATTAAAGTCGCTACCTAGCGAAGGAGACTACCATAGGGGTATATAAGTGCATATTGTTGAATTTGTTGTATAGATTGATGCAAATGCATTTCAAATAATATCATAAAGGAGTAATTATCAATCTATGTGAACCAACACCAATAAGGAAAGGATGACTAGTGAACAAGGAAAATTCTATAGTTGTGCAATCTTTTATGGAAGCTAGCCACTAAAAGAGAAAATTTGCAAAAGGCAATTACCAAAGAGAAAAAAAAAATGGAAGCTAGTTACCAAGGAAAAATAAATTAGATTAAAGCAGTGGCTACCAACCTATAACCATTGCTGCTAGTTGTCATACATCAATTTGTCACCCCTATATAATAAGTCACCACATATTAGTTCACCATATAGGTATTTATGGAGCTCTAATTTGTAGAGGTATACTCCAAGAGTTTTTGTTTGTTTCTAGAAAAACTTACACAAAAATTTCAAAATGCAAACTTCTTTAGAAAAAATCATTGATCAAAATTTCTATACTTGAAAGTGAAAACCTAGGTGTAGTTGATGAACAAAAACATGCGGGGATTAGTAAAAGGGACTAAGAAATTGCCTACAACTCCAAACAAATTATTGGAATCATAGAGTACATGCAAGAAAATCAAATATATTATTGGTCTTCCTTCCTTGAGACTTTGAGTTGCATCATGTAATCTAGAAAAATCATCCAAAGAGGTTTGGTATAATTCGAATAAGCTATTGGGAGCAAAAGTAGCAATAAAAAGTTTTCTTTGAAGCTATAGTTAGTCATATTAAAAATATCTACCAAAGTCACTATGCCTAGCCACATAATAATCTTAGAACTCTAATCAAACAACTAGTTAAAGTTGAAGCTATAGTAGAGGAAGATGATGCCAAATCCATTTTGTTAAACAATTTGCCGCTCAATATTGACTCTCAATCAAAGGTCTTCACACACTCTAAAAGACATGATTTTATATCTCTTAGCTAAAGAAATTAGAGCAATTGTTGGAGATTCAAAAAGAGATTCCTCACCAAAGACAACATTATATAATGGAAAAGAGTGACAAGTAAGAGTGGGCTTGACTATTACTAATGTGTAAAATTGGGTCCATAAGGATTAATTGCAAAAATGATCTTTTAAAAGGAAAGCAAAGAGTAAGTAAATGTAGGCATTTCTGGAGATCCATTAGATACTTATTGTGGTGATGTGCGTATTGAAGAATTGGCATTATTTGCATTTGAAGAAGTTTTCACTTAGAAGATACAAAATTTATATATATGTCAATGCCTTACGCTGCCAATTAATTTGGACATATGTCTATCAACCATGATTCTAGTCTTTATGGTGATCATTATGGAGGGGTTATCATATTCTATGGAGGACTTGCTAAGCCCCAAGGTTATTTCAATCCACCTTACAATGGATAACAAAGCACTAGTACCTCATTCATAGCCCGTATATTCTTTTCCTAACTAGTATGCCCCTTTCCTTGAAGGTGCACCACAATGCCTTGATATTATCAACAATTTGCATTCCCTAAAATCCTTGCTTCCATTTCCAATGTTAATTTGGTCCAACCTTATTTGTATTAACAAAACCAAGCTTATAAATACCCTTCTTAACAACAACAAACCAAGGGAAAGAAGAATTTTTAATTTTGGAAACTGGGGCCAAACTTCACATTGGACAACTCATATGAGGCAACTCATATTTTTCTTGGATTCCTCTCTTCGAGAGGTGTAGGATTGATCTAAAGATCATCCCATTCTGACATGTACAAATGAAATTATGAATTTATTTTGATTATGGATAAATTGTTAAGGTCAGCCAACAAACTTATGTAGGCTCAACATCTATTCATCCTCAATGTTTTCCTATAAATACATGATGCCTCCTCATTTATGCACACTTCACTCATTCACATCTTCTCTTTCCTTCATTGATTGGGTACGAAAATCTGAAGTTACTCTCCACATGTGTGAAGGAAAGGAAGGGTTTTATGTTCCAACCATTGACCAAATTTGACCGAAAATTGCAAAAGCTGTTTTGACTTGCGTTGACCAAGCATTGACCTGTTTTGGTGCAGTTTTGGGTGGAGCATTTCTGTTTTAGAAAGCTGCAATTTTGGGCATGAAATCCAAGGGAGGTTTGACTCTTGTTTGACCAACATTGATTGTGATAGGGCTAGCCGCTGAGTCGACTTTTGTTGACTGGGTTTGACTAGAATTTTTTGAATTGTTTTTGGTTGATTAGACTTGTTGTTGGAGGCCGAAGTTGACTGGGTTTGACCAAGCTGAATTGAGGAAGAATTATGCTCGGTTGACCAATGTTGACTTTTTGGTTAGGGCTTTCTGTTTCTGTTGTTTGACTGATTAGATTTTCATTGTAATTAGACAAGTGAATATTATACATTGTACTCTCTCTCTCTGCTAAACTTTTGAAGAATTATAAGAAGAATTGATCAAGGGTTTCCTCACATTGGGGTTTGTCTCTGGTTGGTGCCATATCTTGTGCCCTCTTGTCTTGGCTAGTCTTCTACTATTATTGTTTATGTTCTATCTGCGTTTTACTATCATGTTGATGTGATTGCTAAACTAGATATTGGTATTGGGCTAATAAAGAAATTGAAGTAAAATTGTTGTAAGCATAGAACATACCATTGTTATCCTAAAATTAACATGGTATTGGAGTTGAGGTGAAGACAAAGCCCAGGGAAGAGTGAGAAGAGGAATCACCAAGAGGAGTAATCACTAATCAAAGACAAGATTCAATGGCTTCCACGTCCTACTTCAAGTTTGATGATAAGATTCATGATAATTCTAATTATCATGCATGGAAGATGTCTCTTGATTTGACATTAGAAGAGCAAGATGTGATGGATTATGAGTAGGGAAAGATTTTAGAACCTCCTTCTAATGCACCGGCTACTGCTAAAACCAAATACAATAAGGGTGAAGTCAAATCCAATAAGATCATCAAGGATTCTATTCATAAGCATTTAGTTGCTTACATTTCCAATTTGAACACATTAAAGGAGATATATGACAAGTTGGTTGGCATGTTCAAATCTAGCAATGCAAATCAAATTCTTTTCCTCAAGAACAAACTGAAGGATATAAAGAAAGGAAGAGATGAAGATATTCAATCCTACTTCATGAGGATTACAAAGATATAAAATGATCTTCTTTCGATTGGAGAAGCTATTGCTGATAGGGAGCTTACCCTCATTGCCCTTGGAGGACTCCCTTGTGAATGGCACATGTTCAACACTACTATTCTTAACAACGACAAGATTCTAGGTTTTGAAGAATTGCTGACTAGATGCTCTTAAGAAGAAACAAGGATGATGGAACTAGATATGCCTTCAAATAGGAATGATTCTATTGCATTCTCCGCTCGTGCTAAAAAGAAGAACAATGCAGGTTCAAAGAAGCATTGTCAAGGAAGGCAGGGTTTCAAAAATGGAAGGAAGGGAAGATGCTTCATTTGCAACAGTTTGGTCACTATGCTAGGGAATGTCCTAATAGAAGGGATACACCTCATGATGATGACAACCACAACAACAACAATTTCAGGGGCAACAAAAATCAAAGGAATGACAGATTCAAAAACCAAGGAAAAAGGAATGCTCCCACTTCTCATCAAGGAAATGGTTACCCTCCCAAGAGATCAAGAAACACCAAGTATGATGAATCTAATGTTGTTGATAACAAGCAAAAATAATTCTATCTTATATCTGCCTTTCTACTGCATCTCCTTCGGACACTTTGGGAAATTGGTTGATTGATAGTGGTGCCTCAAGGCACTTCACTGGGTATAAGGAAGCTCTTTCAAATCTGATTGAAAGGGATACAAATTTAGAAATTATCCTTGGAGACAATGCCACCTATCCCGTGAAGGGAGTTGGGAATGTTACTCTTCAATTGAATCAAGGTAATACCATTCATCTATAAGAAGTACTATATATACCTGATCTAAAGAAGAACTTGGTATCTATTTCATCGATGGAGGACAAAGGATTCAAGGTGGCATTCATCGATGGAAAGGTATGTGTGTGGAATAAAAATTTCAAAGATGCATTTACACTTGGCTTCAGGGTTGATAGCCTATATCAAGTTGGAGGAAGCCCATTGGGAGCTATGTCTTACGACACATCACTTCAATCTGAATTATGGCATTAGAGGTTTTCTCATCTACATTATAAGGCTCTACCCGATGCGAGGAAGATGGTGACAGGTATGCCCGAATTTAAAGTAGAACATGAAGGTGTTTGTCAGGGGTGTGCCGAAGGAAAGCATACATGGGAATCATTCCCCTCAAGTGATAGCAAGACTACTGACATATTGCAATTGATTCATTATGATCTATCTGGTGCAATGCCCGTGAACTCATTAGGAGGACACTTATATTATGCAATCTTTATAGATGATTTCTCTTGCAAGACTTGGATATATTTCTTGAAGAAGAAGGATGAAGTATTCTCATGGTTCCGTTCTTTCAAATCTTTGGTCGAAAATCAAATTGGGAAGAAGATTAAAATATTGAGGACCGATAATGGAACCAAATATAAATCAAATGAGTTCAAAGATTATTGTAGATAAGTTGGAATTAAGAGGGAGACTACTACTACATATACTCCTGATAAAAATGGTGTTGCTGAAAGGAAGAATCATTCTATCGTAGAAGCCACTTGTGCCATGCTTCATGATCAAAGCCTTCCAAAGTTATTATGGGCCGAAGCTGCAAACACCGCTGTGTATGTTCAAAATAGAGTCTCTCATCAAGCATTGGACTCCAAGACTCGAAGAAGTTTTCACTGGTAAGAAGCCTGATGTTTCTCCCTTTAGAATTTTTGGTAGCCCCATATATTTTCATGTGTCGAAAGAAAAGAGAAGCAAATTGAATGCTTTTGGGAAGAAAGGAACATTTGTGGGCTACAATGAAACTTCTAAGGTATATAGGATCTATGTGTCTGGTCGAAGAGAAGTGGAGATAAGTCACAATGCCACTTTCAATGAGTATGCTTCCCTTGGGAAGATTAGTAACCTTCCTCTTCCAAGGAATGAAAAAGAAGCAGATTCCGGATATCAAGGAGAACCGCAGGATGAGCAGATGCTCGATATTGAAGAACCAATGGATCCCATTGATCCACCCCCTCATGAGACCTCCTCCTCGAAAAGGAGACCCTCATGGATTAGGGAGACTCTCGAAGATGCCGAGAGACATGTTGCACCTAGGGGGATATTTCGTGAAAGTAAGAAGCCGAATAGGTACCAAGGTTACTTAACTGCTATGAGCACCATTGTTCAATCTGAGCCTTGCACATTCGAAGAAGTTGCTAAACACCAAGTTTGGAAGGATGAAATGAATGAAGAGCATGAGTCGATTATGAAAAACGATTTCTAGGATGTGGTTCCTATACCCAAGGACAAATCTATTGTCACCTCGAAATGGCTCTACAAGATCAAGCATGGAACTGATGGAAGTACTGAAAAGTACAAGGCCAAATTCGTTGCTTGAGTCTTCTCTCAAAGGAAGGTGTAGATTATGATGAGATATTTGCACCGGTTTCCCGCTACACCACCATCCGTTCGATTATAGCCCTTCCTGCCTCGCAAGGATGGAATCTTCACTAGATGGATATCAAGATTTCCTCCTTGCATGGTTCACTTAATGAGGAAGTCTATGTATAACAACTTGAGGGGTTCAAAGTTCAATATCATCAAACACATGTATGCAGGTCGAAGAAAGCCCTCTATGGGTTGGAGAAAGCACCCCGGGCTTGGTATGAGAGGATCGATAGCTATCTAATGAAGCTGGGATTTATAAGAAGTGAAGTTGATCCGAACCTTTACTTTAAGGTTGAGAATGATAGACCTCTCATCTTGGTACTCTATGTGTACGATATCTTTCTGACAAGTGCAGACGCTCTTATTCATCAATGTAAGAGGGAGTTGGCTTCTGAATTCGAGATGAAGGACCTAGGATTGATGCAATACTTCCTAGGGTTGGAGGTCTGGCAAAAGCCAGGCGAGATTTTCCTTTATCAAGGAAAATATATTGTGAATATACTTGAAAGATTTGGGATGGTGGACTACAAGTCCGTGACTACTTCGATGGAACTTAACTTCAAGAAGTTATGCGAAAATGATGCTGAGCTCGATTTGGGAAATCCTTCTGAGTATCGTCATCTCGTGGGGGCCCTGATGTTCTTGGTGAACTCTCGTCTGGACATATGTTTTGTAGTGAATACATTAAGCCAGTTCATGGTCGAGCCTCATCACATACATTGGATTGCTGCCAAGAATCTCTTGAGATATCTTCGAGGGACAATCACTTATGGATTGAGATACACTGTCGAGAATGTGAGGCTCCATGGTTACTCTGATGTAGACTAGGCTGGCAGTGTGGTGGATCGTAAAAGCACAACAGGATGTTGCTTCTCTCTAGGTTCTTCTTCGATATCATTGATGAGTAGGAAGCAGAAGTCAGTTGCCTTGAGCACCGCTAAGGTTGAATACATTGCTGCTAGTTTGGCCTCCTGTGAAGCTGTTTGGTTGAGGAAGCTCTTTAGTGAGTTGTTTGGACATGTGTTAGATACCACCGTGATCTTCTGTGACAACTAGAGTGGGATTCGTCTTTCAAAGAATCCCGTGTTTCATGACCACTCCAAGCATATTGATATCAAGTACCACTTTATGCCGGATATGGTACAACGGGGAGAAATAAGGCTCCAACACATTGGGACTGATGATCAGGTCGCCGATATTCTTACGAAGCCCCTGGGGAAGGTCAAATTATTAACCTTTCGTGAACGACTTGGAGTCGTGGAGAGACCCTCTTATGAGGGTTCCGTATGAGATGGATGTTGAGCTCTGGGAGCTCTTGGGGGCTTGCGGTACTTCTTGGAGCGATGAGCGACCATAGGGTGAGTGGTTCACCTTCCCCTGTTGGTGTGCGATGTACAGGGTGAGTGGTTCACCTTCCCCTGTGATACCCCATGGTGGCATATGCATAAGATGAGTGGTTCACCTTCTCCTATGGCATATGAGCAAGATGAGTGGTTCACCTTCTCCTACTGGCACATCCTATCCATGCAGTCTGAGACTCATGGGAAGTACCTCTCATCTGGCCAATGAGTAGGGAAATGAGGATAGGGACCATAATACTACCGATGGGTGCATCTTGTACTACTGTACTCCCTATGCTAGGATGTTGATAATGATCTGGGATCAATGGAAACTAACTTCAGGTCGGTTAAGAGTGGTATGGCACACTCTCTTTTATTGGAGATTGACTTCGGCCCAGTGGAGAATGGTATGATACATTCTTGATCATTTCTTCTTTCTTTATAGTTCAACAGATCATATCAAAGCAGAGCAGTGATGGTACAAATTGTCAGACAGTTTGACAGGTGAAGTTCTCCTTAGTTGATAGTGAGTGTTAATTTTGGCAACTAGGGCCAAACTTCACATTTGACAGCTCATATTTTTCTTGGATTTCTCTCTCCGAGAGGTGTAGGATTGATCTAAATATCATCCCTTTCTGACATGTACAAATGAAATTATGAATTTATTTTGATTATGGATAAATTGTCAAGGTTGGCCAACAAACTCATGTAGGCTCAGAAGCCCAATAGTCACGTTTATTCATCCTCAACGCTTGCCTATAAATACATGATGCCTCCTCATTTGGACACACTTCAATCACTCACATCTTCTCTCTCCTTCATTGATTGGGTACGAAAATCAAAAGCTGCTCTCCACACGTGCGAAGGAAAGGAAGGTTTTTTTGTTCCAGCCATTGACCAGATTTGACCGAAAATTGTAGAAGCTATTTTGATTTGCGTTGACTTGTTTTGGCACAATTTTGGGTGGAGGATTTCTGTTTTAGCAGGCCGCAATTCTGGGCATGAAATCCAAGGAGAATTTGACTCCTGTTTGACCAGCGTTGACTGTGCTAGGGCTGGCCGCATAATTGACTTTTGTTGACCAGGTTTGACTAGACCTTTTCGAATTGTTTTTGGGCTGATTATACTTTTTGTTGGAGGCCAAAGATGACTAGGTTTGACCAAACTGAATTGAGGAAGAATTTTGCCCTGTTGACTATCGTTGACTTTATGGTTAGGGCTTTCTGTTTCTGTTGTTTGACTGATCAAATTTTCACTGTAATTGGACAAGTGAATGTTATACATTGTACTCTCTCTCTATGCTGAACTTTTGAAGAATTATAAGAAGAATTGATCAAGGATTCCCCACATTGGGTTTTGTCCCTTGCTAGTGCCATATCTTGTGTCTTCTTGTCTTGGCTAGTCTTCTATAGTTATTGTTTATGTTATATCTGCATTTTACTATCATGTTGATGTGATTGCTAAACTGGATATATTGGGCTAATAAAGAAATTGAAGTAAAATTGCTCTAAGCATAGAACATACCATTGTTATCCTAAAATTAACAAGAAGGGTAACACAAATTTGGTAAGAATTTTCCCTTTGAGACAAACTAGATTTAGGAATGAGGCAATTAGCCTATTCAATCAAACAATGGTAAGTGAAACAACAATCAACCCCAAAAAGGAAAGAACACTTGTCTAGAGATGAACTTCCTCTATGCCATTTGTGGGATCTATGAAATTTTTATGCATCATTATCTTGAAATGCTTGAGTTCTAATGGATGGAAACTATGAGGGCTCTTTCAAACCTCTTCCCATGATTACAAGCAATTCCTCCACAACAACCCAAAGTTGTATTGAATCCCTTCCCCAAAATAAATTAGTGGGTAATGATTAAACGGCTTTGAAGAACTCATCCTCTAATCCATATCCCAATGTTTATCCTATCAAACATGCCATTTGCATTCTTGCATAGAATGAAACTCACCTACATACATGCTCTCACACACATGGAATGCCCAACCCTAAATCCAATGAAACAATAGAAATACGACCATCATCCATCGGCCCCTTACATATACCTCAACCTACTATTGATCCTCATCCTCATGTTCCTAAAGCATCTTTGAAGTGGGCCACATACAACTTGCATGCAAAAGCCACCTACAGTTACAATCTTATGGATAATCTGGGCACATCTCCCACTATTATATCAACATTAGAAATCCTTCAAACTTTCCCTTCTAAAAGAATTATTTTTTTGTTTGCCTAGGGAGCCATTGGCCCTTCAAATTCTAGGTTATTGGCTTTTGATTTGGATACAATAGAACTTCAACTTCCCTCACCATTAGCTTTTTAAATCCTAGTCTTCATTCAAAACCTTCTCATTCATCAATGCATTGTAGCTGGAGGCAAATTAACATGTCATGTCCTCATGTATTTTGAAGAAAATTATATTCATGAAGTTAATATCATTTGTTGGCCTTTACCCAATGTACTCTGAAGTGATTATAGTTTGGTTTCTTTCCCCACTTTGAAATTACCCTAATGAACCATTGTTTCACCATTTTCATATTTTAAAAGCCTCATTTGCAATGAACCACACTTATTCATTCTTTACAAGGATACACACCTATGGAATATTATTAGTCATTACCTTTAGGTTAGCATGTTCCCTACTTATGTTTTTTAAACCATTTATTCATATATGGTGATCATTTCATCACTATAAATTAAAGAGCAAAAGCATTCTTTTGTTTTTGTTTTTAACCAAAAACACCAAAACAAAAGAAAGGAAAATATAAATTCCAAAAGCTTAAAAAAATTGTTCTAAAAACCAAAATAAGAAAGAGAATCAATTTTCATATTATTTGATCCACCATCTCTTTCAAGTCGCATAATTGTCGAAGTTGTTGAGTTTTCAATTGCAATATATACAAGCACAATATTTCTGAGATATTGATAATTACTTCTAATGATATAGATGTTCTTTTAACAATTCTAGATTATCATAAAGAAATTACATTTCAGAAATTCAACCATAAAAGCAAAAGGATAGTAGAGATCACAATGCACAAAGAGAACACAAGATTTACCCTAGGAAAATCAACTTAGGGGAAAAACCTAGGAACCTTTTTCTTAAAGAAATTCTTAAGTTCAACAAGAGATACATCTAATGTTGCTAGTCAATTATGAGGTCAAATTGACCAACAAAGCATATGGTCAACTTGTTCTGCAACCCTCATGTCAAGTGTTCAAACTGCCCTGGAACTCGACCCTACAACTTTGACCTTGCAACTTCGGCCTTACTACTTTGGCCTTGCAACTTCGGCCCTACAACTCGACCCCGCAACTTGTCCAAAATTCACACGTGCAAGATCTAGAGAGAGAAATGTGAGCTAGAGAGAGATAGATCCTCATTCTTCTTTTTCACCCTTCTTGTCCATCGCTTGGATGCCCATAAACTTCTTTCTTGCATGAGGTCTAATGCCTTTATATATTGTTCTACCTTCACAAATGGTTGTGTCTCTTCACTTGGTCCGACTTGACTATCTTGGAGCCAAAAATTCAAAATTCAAATTTTGAAATTTTTCTCTTTTCAATCCCACATGAAGAACGTGTATTAAATATAATTATTTAAAGGGATAAATAATCAAAATGACAAGAAGAACATGTGTTACAAATTCTTTACACATTACAAGGGCTAAAATATAAATTATGAAGACTGACCATACCTACAAAATTCATATTATGTCACCTAGCTCATATTCTTGTAGGATTCATTGGGTCTTGATCCCTATCCTTCCCCATTTAATTTTACCTTGTCATCTTATCCTGTACATTAAGGCTTGTCCCATATGTTAAGTTTTGTCACTTAGTCACTAAGTCACACTCATCCTCACCGTTGAGAAATCCAAGGAGGTGGCAGTTAAACAATTTCTCTTATTATGACATTATCTTGTGATGTTTTCATTATTATTATTTGTTCTTTAGAATTATCTTTTCTTATCATCAAGACTAATTCCATGCAACAAATAGAAGAGGACACAAGATGTAGGCACACTGCCACTGAAAAACCCCACTCTAGAGGAAAACCCAGCCAAAGTTCTTCCTTTAGTAGATTCAAGATGAGACAACCAAGAACCTTACAAACTAGAGACTCCCTCCATCAAGTCAGCCTTGTGAGTAGCATTGAATTATTGAATGTGTTCTTCCTTGCAATGATAAAACTTGGACACGTTCTAGTAGTATGTTTGATAGCTTGGTCACAGAACACAATTATATCTCAGTTCAACACTGTTGACACCTAATCCGAAACGAATGAGGTGAAGCTGGATAGTCATCTAGAAGATGAACTGATCCGTTGTGTATATGTATAAATAAATAATTGTCTAATGAATAAATCCATCAGTTCTGTCTTGCGCTCATTAATTGCTAGAGTTACCCTGGCCTAACATGGTATCAGAGCACAGGTCCCATAAATAACTCCTGCCTCTGCCAGGTTTCTGCTGCCTCATGAAACCTCTGTCCTAAGCGCCTCTGAAGACTGCGCCCTCTGACCATGAGTAATTGATGTGCGTTTTTTACCTGAGCGTTGATGCGTTTTGAGCGTTGATGCGTTTTTGAGCCTGATGCGTTCATGTATTCCCTGGAACGCTGCGTTGAAGCTCTGCTGTCGAACCATGACTGCGTTTTTAATGGTAACTGCAATGGTGGCTGCGTTGAAAACTGAGGTATCGTTTTTTGTAATGGTGACATGGTATCGTTTTTTTTGTAAAGACTGTGGCATAGACTGCGTTTTTTGAACTGTGGTATCGCTGCGTTTTTTATGAGATTCTATTGAAGCGCATGCTTGTGTATCTATTGGTATCGTAATACTCAAGATTTCCCACTTCAGAACTGTGGTATCGCTGCGTTTTGCATGGAATTGCTGTAACATGGTTGGTATATGAGCAGAGTATTGTCATCAGTATATACAAATGTTTATACATAAGCGTTGTATTGTATTGAAGCTGCGTTATATTGTTTTGAAGTCTGCGTTATATTGAAGAAACGCTGCGTTGTATTGTATAGAAGTAAGCCTGCGTTATATTGTTTTGAAGTCTGCGTTATATTGAAGAAACGCTGCGTTGTATTGTATAGAAACTGACATGGTATATACATTGGTGTTGTGGACTGCGTTCTTTTATTGAAGACTGACATGGTATATACATTGGTGCTGTGGACTGCGTTTTTTTATTGAAGACTGACATGGTATATACATTGGTGCTGTGACCGTGGATTTGAAGACTGCGTTTTTTATTGAAGACTGAAATGGTGACTGCGTTTTTTATTAAAGCTTGAAATGGTGACTGCGTTTCTGACATATTTCTGCTCTCGGCATCGGTTGTTGCCAGAAACTAATTTTTGCGAAAGTTGAATGCTCCCTTACTTTGTATGTGTAGCGGAATGTTGCATGCAGTTTTGAATGGTGGTTATGCGTTGGTAAAAGTTGTGTGTCGGAGACTGTGTGAGTTAATGAAGTTGAGCAATTATAAAAACCTGTCCAAACAGTGTTCTTTGAATGCGCTTGAGTTTTTGAATGCGTTGTTCATACATTAGTTCACTATTTCAAAGTTTTTCCAGTAGTGCTCTATGAAATGTTTTAGAGCCTTTGATGTATGAAGGAAAATGGAACACCATTGAATCTGTTCTCAAGTAAAAGACTGTTTTTAATAACTGATGCATTGTTACATACAGAAGTTACATAAGGCTGTGGCATAAAGTGCATAAAGCTGTGGCATAAGATTTTTTTTCCAGCAGAAGTCTTTTATCAACAGAAGTTTTTTTTTAGCAGAGATTTTTTTTTACAGAATGCATTCAATCATTTCAATGGTCGGAATAGTTCTCACTGGCAAGGAGAACTATTCTGAATGGTCTCGGATGGTAAAACACACCCTTATCTACAATGAGCTGTGGAAAGGAGTGTGTGTCGGAGAAGAAGACAAAGACCCTGTGTAGCCCACATCAGACAAAGAACTCACCATTTGGGAAAACAAGAACAGCAAAGCCTTTGCATTGATCGCAGCATCTGTAAATGAGGAAGTAAGTCGTCATATTTCATCCTATTCCACTGCCTTTGAATCTTTACAAAAGCTGAAAGAACTCTATGATACACATTCTGCACTTGAAGTTGTTCAGCTCATGATTAAACTCTTCACTCTTGAACTGAAAAATAATGATCCTCTTACTCTTGCATCTGAAATAAAGTCTATAGTGCATGATATTAAATCCACTAAGGTTGAGCTGGATATCTCTCTTATTGCCTTTCTCAAAGCACTCTATCCTACCTACTCTAACTATCTTGAGTCTTTACAAGCAAATGGAAATCTTAAAGATATAACCTTTGACACTCTTGTGAAAAAGTTTGCTGAAAGAGAGAAAGCCTTTGGAAAGAAAACAGTTCCTGAATCTTCTGAAGAGACTGTTTGCCTTGCTCATAAAGAAAAGCATCCTGCTCAAGATTCTACAAGAGGAAGAGGTGGACGAAGAGGAAGAGGAAGATACTTCAGAGGCAGGGGGGGCAGACATCCTCAAGCAGAAAAGGCAGATCTGCATTGAATTCGCTGCAAACGAAATGGATCACATGATGCTTCTACATGCAAGCTACCATGGGACAAGGTTGAGCAGAGAAGAAATCAGCAGAAAGGTAAAACTGATGACACAGACAAAGGTAAAGCACCTGAATCCGCTCACTATATTGAGGCACAATGTAACATTGGAGTAAATGAAGATTTGTTTAATGCTTCACTTGCTTCTTCGAAAAATGACTGGTTGCTTGATTCAGGAGCAACCTGTCATATGACTCATAAGAGAGATTTCTTTGAAGATTTCACTGACAATGTTGATGGAGCAGTATACTTTGCAGATCAGTCAAAAATCAAGCCATCAGGGCTTGGCACAATCAGGCTTAAACTGCCTGGTCTTCCAGACTTTCTTTTGGATCATGTTCTATATCTCCCACAGCTGAAGAGAAACTTGTTGTCCCTGGTCCACATCCGCCAGCAAGGTCACTCCATTCACATGTTTGATGGCAAACTTGAGGTAAGAAAGGCATCTGACCACTCACTTGTCATGAGGGGTATAGAAGAAGAAAGACTTCTTAAACTGCAAGGAACCTCTGCTCATGCACAACATTTCTCATATATTTCTCATCATGAAGAAGGTGCACTTCCATCAAGTTTATTATGGCATGCTAGATTTGGACATTTAAACTATGATAGTCTCCGCTTGTTGAAGAAAAATGGTGTTGCTGGTTTGCCTACAATTCCTAGAAAACATAAACAATGTGATGCTTGCATTCTAGGAAAGCACAGCAAACAGTCTTTTCATGATTCACATTCAAGAGCACATAGGAAGCTTGAACTTATTCATTCAGATTTGTGTGGTCCAATGCCTGTTTCTTCTGCAAATGGAAATAAACATATCATGACATTTATTGATGATTACACCAGAATGTGTTGGGTTTATTTTTTGAAGAACAAATCTGATGCTTTTCAAACATTCAAGAATTTTCATAAATGGATTGAAAATGATGCACAATCTCATATTGGGTCTATTCGCACTGATAATGGAAAAGAATATACATCAAATGAATTTGAACACTATCTTCGCCAACATGGGATTAAACATCAAACAACTGTGCCTTATAATCCTCAACAGAATGGTGTAGCCGAAAGAATGAATAGAACAATTTTGAATATGGTACGATCCATGCTTTTCTTCAAAAATGTAAAGACAATGTTTTGGGCTGATGTTGTTCTATGTGCTGCATATATAAAGAATAGATGTCCATCTAGTGCTATAAGAAACAAGACTCCTTATGAATTGTGGTATGGACATGTTCCTTCGGTAAAACATCTCAGGATATTTGGTTCCACCTGTTATACTTTAATACCAAAGGTACATAGAAACAAACTTGGTGCTAGAAGTCGTAAGTGTATCTTCCTGGGGTATTCAAACACATCTAAAGCATACCGCCTTTATGATGAAGTAAATAAAAATTTTGTTTTATCTAGAGATGTCATTTTTCTTGAATCATCCAAATCTGACAGTGTTGTTGAGCGGCAACTTGATCGCTTGGATAGATTCACAAAACCGAAATCATTCCAAGAGTTTGATAATCAGATTCCACATCTTGAAGGGGGGATTCCTATACTAGATCAACATGTGGAATCTTCTTCTGAAGAACAATCTCCCATGCATGACACTCCAACAACGGATGATGCTTTAAGTGATGTAATTGATAGAATTGGGAGACTCAATCTTGATTCAGACCCAACTCAATCAACAGAACAGCCTGGACCATCTCAGAAAGGTCCCCCAAAGTGGCTGACAAAGACACTTGAAAGTGTTCATCCTGATGAAATTGGAAAAACAGGAACCAGAAATACAAACCGACAAGATGGAGGTGATGTAGATAACTCTAATTCACCTGTTGATATGGATGTTACTTATGATTGTGAATTGAACTTGTCTACAGATTTTGAACCAACTTCCTTCAAAGAAGTTACTTCTCATGATGAATGGAAAGAAGCGATGCAGAAGGAGTACGATGCCCTCATAAAGAATGGCACTTGGAAGCTGGTTGATCCTCCATTTGGAACCAAACCAATTGGCTGCAAGTGGGTCTATAAGAACAAGTACAAAGCTGATGGCTCACTTGACAAGCACAAAGCTAGGCTTGTGGCAAAAGGTTTTGCACAGAAGGAAGGGGTCGATTATGAGGAAACTTTTGCTCCCACAGCAAAATGGGCCACCATCCGGACACTCTTTGCACTAGCTGCTCAGAACGGTTGGAAAGTCCATCAAATGGATGTAAAAACTGCATTCTTGAATGGAGATCTAAAGGAGAATGTTTTTATGTCCCAGCCTGAAGGATTTGCTGTGAAAGGACATGAACACAAAGTATGCAAACTTGTGAAGTCCTTGTATGGCCTCAAACAAGCACCACGAGCCTGGTATGAAAAACTAACTGAGCATCTTCTGAAACTCAACTTCAATCATTTTGATCTTGATGATGCAACTTTATTTGTCAAGAAAGTTGGCAAAACAGTTGTATATCTTGTGGTATATGTAGATGATCTTTTAATGACAGGGAACAATGAAAGCTATATTGCATCCATAAAGAAAGAATTAGGAAAAAAAATTGAAATGACTGATTTGGGCTATGTTCATTACTATCTTGGCATTGAAGTAACCCAACATCCAAAGTCCATATTTCTTTCTCAAAAGAAATACATTGGAGATTTGTTATACAGATTTGGCATGACAGAGTGCAATCCCCTTTCTACTCCAATGGAACAAAACTTGAAGCTCACATCTACTGAAGGAAAGGAATTTGAGGATGCAACAAAGTATAGACAGCTTGTAGGAAGTCTCATCTACCTCACTACTACCAGACCAGACATTTCATTTGCTGTTGGAATCCTCTCCAGGTTTATGCAAAGGCCTTGTGAGGGACATTGGTATGCTGCAAAAAGAGTTCTAAGGTACTTGAAGAGAACTCAAGACCTTGGAATCAAGTATACATAGGTGGACGACTTCAACTTGATTGGATACTCTGATTCAGACTTCGATGGAGACAAAGAAACTGGGGTATCTACTTCAGGATATGCTATGAGTCTTGGATCGGGAGCTGTCTCCTGGAGCTCACGCAAACAATCAGTACCAGCAGATTCCACAACAGAAGCAGAATATGTGGCAGCAGCTGAAGCAACGAAAGAAATTGTGTGGCTCAGGAAAATTCTTGAAGATTTGCAGGTAAAACAAATACAATAACACCTCTGCAATAAAATTGGCCAAGAACCCAAAGTTCCATGATCGTACTAAGCACATCAATACTAAATATCATCTGATCCGACATCATGTTGAGGCCAAAACAATCCATCTCCGTCATTGTTCCACAAACGAGCAAATTGCAGACATCTTCACCGAAGCGCTTGGAAGAGAAAAGCTTGAAAGATTCAAAACGATGCTTGGACTCACCAACATCCCTTCAGATTAAGGGGGGGAATGTTGACACCTAATCCGAAATGGATGAGGTGAAGCTGGACAGTCATCTAGAAGATGAACTGATCCGTTGTGTATATGTATAAATAAATCATTGTCTAATGAATAAATCCATCAGTTCTGTCTTGCGCTCATTAATTGTTGGAGTTACCCTGGCCTGACAAACACTGTAACATATATACTTCGGTTCAACAATGACAATGTACTCCTGTTCTTGATCTCCATCACTAAGGTGGAACCAATCTTTATCATTGTAATGCCATTGATCTCCTCACTATAATGACATCGAACTTCTATGACATCACTGAACTGTAATAACATCTTAACTGCTATACTGCAATGATACCTAGCTGTATTCACTGTAATATCACCGAGCTTTGTCCACTATGAAGGCACGAAATTTATCTCACTGTGATTTCCAAAACCATCTCTTTGTGATTATAGAAATTATCTCTAGAATGTGAACTTTTGTTCTATGTTATAGTACCGAAACTTTTTGTCTGAAAATATGAACTTCTAAGGTTGTATAATGCGAAAATATTAGGTTTGTATATATAGTAGTTCGTTCATAAACGAGCTGACATGATAATTATGAAGAGGTGTGTCTCTGTGTAGGCCGACATGAATTATTTTTAGGGAAGCCGACTTGATGGAGAAGAGGCTAACTTGATGGAGGAGTTTTTGACCAAACAACAAATTGACTTTGACCCAAATAAATAATCCTAAAGCCTACAATGGAGGCTTGACCTAAGACAATTGACCCAAGCATGAAACTCATGTTTTAATAAGTTAATTAAATTAATAACAAAAAATTCTTTTGACAAATATTACGTTTTGACTTCAAGTACAATTATGAAGACCGAACCTAGTTACATTCTTCGACACTCCCTCTTAACTAGGGAGGTATTCATATTTACAAATAACGAAAGAGGTACATGGAAGATCTCAAAACACATCATCTACGAAGAAGTTTAGGCACCACAATGCCATGGACTAGATTCCCGACGAGGGAAATCTATCCATTGATCTCTCAACAATTTAGGCACCATAATGCCACGGACTAGATTCCTGACCAAGGAAATCTATTCGGGTGGGAATAAGATGGACTCAAGATTTCAACCTTTCTGGGTACCATCAGGCTTACTTTTTAACCATCAACCCAAGGATCTAGGTGTGTATCCATGTTCGGATCTCTATGGCCCACGCCACCCTCCCTACTTTGGGACCTAGACATCAACACAAAGTGTTGGCGAGATGTCCTCCCAAGCAATGCTTCACTCACAAATCCTCTCCTTGATCCAACAGATCAAGGACAACAAATATCTCCCGATCAAACTGATCGATAACCAACGTGTTATAAAAAACTTCAAGAGATTTAAACACAACCCCAATCAATAATATACTTTCACATATTCATAAATAAACACAAACCTTCGGGGTTTTCCTAATGTTACTTCTCAACATGGTAGGTCTATCAACCGAATCTTTCATTTTCAACTTCACATAAAACAATATATCCTTCAAAGTTCTCTCTCCAATTAAAACTATGCTCTCCCTCTCAACCAGGGAGATTTTCTTTATCCAGGCTCCCTCTTAAACTCAGGGAGATCTCTTCTATCTGGGCTCCCTATTAACCTAGGGAGATTAGCTTCTTCTTTTCGTCATCAAAGTATATTTCATGGCTTCCATCCTTCTTATCAGATTTATGATTACCATTCTCATCATAATTTTTCTTTTGATCATCTTCACCATCTTGGAGATTGTGTACCTGCACAACTTAGATAGCAAGTACAACCAAAACTATAGAAACATGAAGTTAGCCATATCAAAAAATCTTATAATAACGAAACCATTTTACAAACATAATCAACAAGAGACTATACTTTAATACTTCAACTCCTTGCTCAGGTTTTGTTACAAACCCTAAATCAAATTCATAGCTCATCAAGATATCAAACTCATTATATCTAGGGTTTGAATGTTCTTTTAATGACATGACACGATCTTTCATATAACAGAACCTAGAATCAAATCAAATTAATGTATCTAACAATTTTCAAATTTCATATGTTATACATCCTACTAGGATTTCATGTAAACCCTAGATTTTATACATGAGATCCTACAATCAAAACCAATCACAACTAATCAATATCATGAATAGCATCTACTAAAATTTGATGTAAACAACATTATCCTAGAACATCAAACTTAGACTAGGGCTTATTTCCAAACCTTAGGATTCATGATCATTAATAATTAGATCAACATTCATATCTAGGAATTCATTATCATGCATAAGCACATCATATGTCAGACAACATTAATATATTGGACATATATCGACCTAGACCAAGCTTTTCAATCAATGGACACATATATAGCTAGGGTTTTATTCCTAGGATGTTACTTTAAATACATAACAAAGGTTTTTCTTATAGACCTAACAAAAACCTAAGGATCTAGGGTTTCAATTCATAACATAGAAAACCCTACTTTACCAAAACTTGAAAGGTTCGGGATTTCATACAACATCATTTCAACCCTAAAATGTTATGGTTTTCATGGTCATACCAAAACCCCAAACATGACATCATCAACAAAAAACTTCAAATATCATTTCCCAATAACCCTAAGCAGTTTTAGGGTTTCAGAGATTAACATTAGCATACCCTTAGGTTAGGGTCTTTCCAAAGAACCTGTCTAGGGTTCTATAATATCAATTAAGAATATGAGGAGGGTATATTTATGGAGTGATGAATCACCCAAAACAAGAATCATTATGATATAACGCAACTAGACATAACGATGTTAGTAATGTAATGCAAACTTAAAAAATAGGATGATCATACCTTTAAGAGAATCATACCTATATATTGACAAACCTTGGAAGGATTCCTTGAAGTGTCTTCTTTGTATTAAGCCATAATTTTTATACATGTAGTACATAATTGCAAGCACAACATGTGATACCAAGAACATAATTTAATTTCATAAGTTATATCTTCTACATAATCATGGAGGATGGAATCCTATGATAATTTTTCATTCTTTCAATCAATAGTAGGACCTTTTACTTGAGACCCTAGACTACTTGTAAATCCTAGAGGAAGAGGATTAAGGTTCTAATATGTTATCTAGAGAATACACTCTTTATCTTAGACTAGCTATAAACAAGAATTATTGAAAATCTAAAAGCTTATGTACATACTTGCCTTGTGATTACATACATCTGATTTGACACCTCATTAGACTTGCATGTGCATTTTGACAATACTTACTTGATTTTCCTTAAGTTGGTCCCTTGTGCTTGTATTCAGATCCTTGATATATCTCCATAGGCAGTTGTGCCAAGTTCTATTTCTTCAACAAGTGGAAGAAAAAATATTTTTCACTACTTTGATCTTATCATTGTAACACCACTGAGACCTTATTAAGAGCACTGAACTAATGTTATTGTGATACTATCGAGCTGAAGTAATTGTGATGGCTTTAAACTGAGGTCACTATAGTGGCACTAACTGAAATGGTACCCAAACTGTGATACTAAAGTAGCACCAAGTCACCTTGTAATATCACCGAAATTGTGGTTACTGTGGAGGTACTGAACTGTGGTAATACCAAATCTATAGTAGCACCAAATTATGGTTAGCATCTGATCTTATCCTTGTAGTACCATTGAAACTTTGAAATGCCTTGTTCGAACTTCTGTGTAGGTGATGTAAAGTCCTCACCCTTGTAATAGTATCGAGTCACCGTGAGAGTATTATTGTAATAACATCATTGTTACGCATCAAGACCTTCTCACTATGTTGACAACAAAACCTTCTCACGGTGGTGAAATCGAACCCATATCATTGTAGTGGTACTGAACTCTTATCACTGTAGTTACATGTGATTACACCAAAGTAGTATTGTGGTAGCACCAAAATTGTAGCAACACTGAACATGATCCGAAATTGACTTTCTGTGATTGCATTGAGAGCACATTTGTGATATCTGAACTTACTTCAGAAATGATCCAAGCCTTTCCCTGTAATGACACTAAAACATCATCTCCGAGATCTTGCACTGAATTTTCAATGTTATCGAACTTCTTTATTGTGATATATTTGAACCCATCATTAGGACATTCGAACCTTCTCCTTCTAGATGTATTTAATATGCACACTGTAATATTAGTTTCATTAGCCCAGAACTGCCCTTCTTTAAACTGCCTTTGACCTTGACCATAGCTCTGATACCATGTTGATAAATCCAAGGAGATGAAAATTAAATGATTTCTCTTATTATGACATTGTCTTGTGATGTTTTCATTATTATTATTTTTTATTTAGAATTATCTTTTCTTATCATCAAGACTAATGCCATGCAAAAATTAGAAGAGAACACAAGATGTAGGCATGCTACCAGGGAAAAACCCCACTCTAGGGGAAAAATCAATCAAAATTATTCATTTAGTAGATTCAAGATGAGACGACCAAGACCCTTACAAACTAGAGACTCCCTCCATCAAGTCAGCCTTGAGAGTAGAATTGCATTCTTCAATGTGTTCTTCCTTGCAATAATAAATCTTTGACATGGTCTAGTAGTATGTTTGATAGCTTGGTCACATAACATAATTATATCTCAGTTCAACACTTCAACACTATAACATATATTCTTCGGTCCAACAATGATTATGTACTCTTATTCTTGGTCTCCATCACTGAGGTGGTGCCAAGATCTATCATTGTAATGACATCGAGCATCTGACTGTAATGACACCAAAATTCTATGACATCACCAAACTATAATAACATCTTAACTTCTATATTGCATTGAGACCGAACTTTATTCACTATAATATCACCGAGATTTGTGCACTGTAAAGGCATTGAAGTTATCTCATTGTGATTACCAAAACCATCTTTCTGTGATTACCAAAATTATCTCTGAAATGCGAGCTTATGTTCTATGTTATAGTACCAAAGCTTTTTTTCTTCTGAAAATCTAAACTTTTCAGGTGGTATAATGCAAAAATATTAGGCTTGTATATATGGTAGTTCGTTCATAAATGATTCAACATGATAATTATGAAGAGGTGTGTCTCTGTGTAGGCCAACATGAATTCTTTTGAGGGAAGCTGACTTGATGCAGAAGATGCTGACTTGATGGAGGAGTTATTGACCAAACAACAAATTGATTTTAACCCTAATAAATAATTCTAAAGTCTAAAATGGAGGCTTGACCTAAGACAATTGAACCAAACATGAAACTCATGCTTTAATAAGTCAATTAAATTAATAGCAAAAATTTATTTTGACAGATATTACATTTTGATTTCAAGTACAATTATGAAAACTGAAACTAGTTACATTCTTCAACACTCACAATATGATGTAGCATCTTTGTTCCCTAAGATACTTTAAGTAGAACTCACCTCACATTATTCTAGTCAACAATTTATGGTTACTACCATTGCTAGCCTTCATATTATGTTCCATTCAAAGGAAGTCCGATCTCAAAACACTCATCTTGTACTTTTTTCATTCAATTTAGTGGCAATTCATATATCTATCAATGTTCTTCATACCTTGTGTTGGTTAAGAGGGAATCATTATTTCCCTTCCTCTAATGAATATGCTCTTATCTACATTAGCACTTTTTCCCGTAAGAGATCAAATTAGTGGACCTAAGTACATTTAATATTGTTCACATCATTCACCATATTTCTTATATGCACCAAGGATTTTTGTCATTGGTTCTTGATTGTAGAGTTCCTTCCAATGTTCAACTAGAACATATTAGTCACAATGTATTGTTTCATACTTAATTCTATGGTACCTTACCATCACCAATAGTTCATCTTGCATCAAGTGAATCTTTCATTATTTAGCTTTGACAAGATGGTTTCTGCCTACTTAGCCATAGTTCATTATCCCATGGTGGAGAAATCATTTGTTGTGATGACAACATTGTACATTTAGATGACAACCAATTTAAATGTACAACTTTATTTTCAACAATGAATCATCGTTATGGGATTTTAGTAGTGAGATATTAACATGCTTTGATCCATTTCAATGGTCTCTCTTTGCAATAGTGATTAAAATTGGATCATTGTATTGTTTTTCATCTATCTCTATGCTTTTAGATTGAAAAAAAGGAGGGATTGACTTGCAAGGTCATTTTTTACTAACCTGTCCCAATTTGGAGAGTTATGGTTTGAAACATTTTAGAGCCATTTTGAGGCATTAAATGACATTTTTTGTGGTCGAAATTCTCTGAATCAAATGTTGAACCTTATAATTCTATTCTACACTTAGAAACCTTTCCAATTGTGCAATAATTGTGTCAATTGGAGTTCACATGAAAAATTTATGCCCACTGGAAATTGACCTACCATGTTTGACCACTATGGTATGGGCGGATGCGACATCAACCCCTGTTACTCATGCATGTAGGGATAACCATGTGGGTATTGTTACCCACCATTTTGTGGGTGATATCCCTAAGAAAAACAAATTCTCCAATATGGTCCTCAGTCGAAAGCCAATAGTCCCTTGCATCCATCAACTACCTCGTTGTGCCATTTCTTCGCCACATGAGCCAGTCATGTGGGCCCTCACCCATCGGTCATGGTTTTATGTTTGAAGGTCGGCCTCTTGAACCTAAATGTATGCCTTGTCATTTGGTAATTGAGTATTTTAGTTTGCTTATCATGGACACTTCTGGTCATGGATTAATGGGGGGATTCAGTAGAAAGAATGGGCTAGGTCTCTTCTCTCATCCTCTAGACGCCTTTTGGATATTAAATTTTGATTATAGTCCCATGGGATCTCTTGTACTGACCATTTGGATTTAGGGATGGTATTTCATGGGAAACCCTGATTTTGGTTGCATGGTCCCGCTCCCTTATCAACATATATTTCCCCCTTTCCACTCATTATAACCCCATTCATCATTTCTCTTGCCTGGGTCCACATTCCTCCACTGGGCCCACACCTTGGATCAGGCCCTATGTGGGCCCACACCTTGGATCAGGCCCAGAATGATGCCCTGGAGGTTGATGCAGCTAAAAAGAAAAGTAAAAGCACAATTATCCACATTCAATGAGAAAACGTACCACAAAATGCAAAAGATAGTCGGGACAAACATATTTAACGCGTGGGAAAAATCCAATACATGAGCTCTACCCCACCATCATGGCCATCACCCTGGTTCCCACAGGTTCTATGAGCCCCCTTCATGATTAGGAACCCATGATTGTCCCAACCCTTGGTGGGCAATGAAATTCCCTACCTTAAAAGGGGGTATCCACTGCTAACCAACACAAGGTATGAAGAAAAATCATAAAAAGGCAACATGTATATAAAGAAGGGTGGAAAAATCAAGGCCGGGGCACCTCATGTACCACTATTTCTCTCTCCTATAAATTATATACCCAAGTGTGGGCTTCCCTTTTATTAGCTACCGTTGTACCCCAACATGTGGTCCAAGGCTGCCCCTTCTCATTCCCTATTCCATTCACCTCTTTATCACATGGCACCACCTTTTAAAGGATGTACCTTGGACATATTATCCCCTTTAAAAGTATAAACCACCTAATGGGATACTTGGGTAACCCCATTTGGAGTTTGGAGACATTAGCACATGCCAAAGCCCATTATGGAACGGCAGATGATTATGAAGTCCCCACCTGTGGTCCATGGTTTGTAAGCTCTTCTACTCAATTTATTTGATGTCTTGTTGTACTTGAAGGCTAGGGGATGCATTGGATCTATTGTAGCAGCTGCAACACTGTCCAAAATTTTGGCCTGCATCCAATTTCAGAGCCTTCCTTGGATTTTTCCTTGATGTTTGCAAGCACTTGGGTTCATCCCGTGAGCCCGTGTTGAGTTGTTGCACCCTCCTCGCTTGACCGTTCATCGGACATCTTTTTGCATGTTGGTCACAATGTCATGCTTGTAGCCATGTTCTGCCTATGCATAAGGTCCATCTTCATGTGAACAAGTTGTATTTGCTATGTAAACATCCTTTGCACTCAAACACGAAGTTGTATGCATGGTCACGCAATTGTCGTCACTATGGTTCAATGATCTATCACAAGTGTTGCGCTTGTCGCTCGCACCGTCGGTCAATCACACTGAGTGTATGCTGCCTTGATGGTTCAAGGTATCTTGTCGTCGAGTCATGTTGAGTGTGTGTTCACAAGGTCATGCATGTAAGGAGTCACTCGTTCACACACTTAGTCATTTTTCTGAAGCTATGTCGACCAGACCAACCCCAACAACCAGACCTTCGCTGAGCTGCACTGCACAGTTTCAACCCTAAGTGAATAGGTATTGTTGCCTAGAATTGCGCAAAGCTTGAGGCTGCCTCCCAGGTCATCTACACTGCACAATCCTAGAATCAACTCGACTGGCTGTCACCCAGAACAACACAGAAGTTTCCCAGCAATCCATCTCAATCTGCGTTGCCCGCAAAACACATCAACCAAACCTCTAGCTAGTCAACTAGAGAGTTTGACCAAGCAGTGAACCCTGACCTCACTCCTGCAAAAAATTGCGCAGAAGCTGCCAAGCATGCCTGCTTCTATTGACTAAAAAAATATGCTAACATGCCGGACATACATCCGCTTCTTGTCACAGCATTGCTCTAAAAAATTGCGCAGTTTTTCCAGCCAGTCACCTTGTCAACTGGCCTGCTACTCATCCTAAAAATTGCACAGTTTTCATGAGCAGTTTCCCAGTTGCCCAACATCCCTCTCAGCTCAGAAACTGTGTAGGGATGTCCAGCAGGCTAGCCTTCGAGCTCTGCGCAATTTTTGCTAGCAACCTCCTGCAACTTGCTCCCAACTCCCCAGAACAATTGCGCAATTTTTGTCAGCAGACTCCCGCAACCCACTGCCAAATTCCCGAAGAAATTGCGCAGTTTTCAATGCTAGTCTCCCTGTGCTACCTGCACTATCTCCCTAGAAAAAATGTGCATATCTTCCCTCCAGCCGAGCCAGATCCTGCGGAGGGTCACCACTGATCTAGATTGCCCATCTCAGCCTCCTAGTGACCTCTACACAATTTTCACCGACAGTGACTGGAGCCCACATCCGGGCTCGAAATGTGTGCAGTTTCAGAGCCTTGTCCTCTCTCTCGGTCACCTGCATCTAAAAGAAAAAGATAATGCATCATGGTAGACTAGGATATTTTTGTATTTGATGTCATCTCGTCATGAGTGATTGTAGATACAGGTACATGGATGAGACATGACGCGACGATGAATGGGATGAACAAGGAGTGCATGCGAGGAGATTGGTTTGTGAAGGGACAAATAAGCAATGCATGCAAGGAGATTTGTTCACAAACGGATGAATATATGAAGCATGCCAAAGTAAAAGTGAATGAGCGACGTACACATGCAACATCAAGCAAACACCAAGACCATCGAAGACTCTGCACACCTTGCCATACAAAGGTGAAGCTATGATACACCAAGAGCACATCCAACACTTAGCAGCCCTGTAATTCGACACAGACACCACCAGCAGCATGAACATACCAGCACTGTCTAGTCAAGTCGTGTCATGAGTCATCTCAGCCACATCAATACTGTGGGCCATATTGTTGTAATCAATGTAATGTAACATGGAAGTCCAAGAGACCCACATGTAAATTTGAAGAGTCATGTAAAGCTGAAGAGTCATGTAAGTCAAATAGTCATGAGGGAAATCGAATAGTCACGAGGGCCTGTTTCACCCTTGGCTATAAATACCCCTCATTTGTACATGCGAGGGACTTTTCACCTTGGCTCCTCCCACATAACCTTAAGATTCTGTAATCTTTTCTTTGAGGAGCGAGTAGTGGCTCCAATGCCCCACTATCGGGGTTAGTGATGTAATGGTGTACAAGTGTGTCTTGGAACTTTTGCTTAATTCATAAGCTTGTTAATAGGCCAACACATTTTCAAAAATGTATTATATTAGTTTGTAAGACTATTATTTGGATGCTTGTAATGCATGTTTCTTTAACTTGTATTAAGATAGTTGAACTATTTCGGTTGTTTTAGTACATATGCTATTGGAAATGTGTTGTATCAGTTGCTAATGTTGTCTCGCACATGTGGGCTATCCCACCTGACACTCGACAAAATCATTCCCATAAACTTGTTATAATTCCCGTCGCACTTGTGTTGACTATTCCGTTGGGTGTTGTACATGCTATTTGTTCACCTTGTGTTTGTGACTGCCACATCCTTGTGGACTACTCCATGTCCTATTGTGTTGTGTGTCTATAGCAGAGTTGGGACTATTCCCTCTCAACCTGAGACTCACTTCCACCCTCTCGCTCAACAGTGAAATAAATTTGACACAAGCGGCATTAAGCAGTCACCAAGCACGCGAACCTTGTTGTTTGAAGACAAAACAAACCACTCTCATGTGCTAACAAGCAAGAGCTAAGGCATATATTTAAGTTAATGGAAACCGAGCGATTGTACTGGATGAGACTCCTACACCAAACAATGTGAGGTCTAGTTGGGACTTCATACCAGGGGGATCCCCTGAATGTTGGCGGGTCTAGCATCGTCAACATTTCTGGCACTAGAAGGAGGGCCAGATGACAATCTGAGGCTGTTACATCTGGTTTAAATATCTTAGCAAATGGATCATACACAATTCGTGCTCCTAGGGTGTTTCTCTCATTTCTCCCTTTCCGGTCTCAAAGAGGGTGCCCCCTCATAGTGATCGCAAAGCTAAGAAATCTGTGCAGAGGGTACCCCCTCGCAACAGTCACAAAGCTGAGAAATTTGAGCAACAAGTTCCCAACCCATCTTCTCAGTCGTCACCCATGGAGGAAATTCTAGAATGGATCAAAACACCTATGGCGAAGACTCATTCCTCCATTCCGCAAGAGGACATCACCGTTCATAACCCAAGTCTTGAGTATGATCTGCATCTTTGCTATCCTCCATCATGTACAAGCCATGACTCCTTGTACCATGAATCGCTTGATCAATCCACTTCACAAGCTAGTTGCGTGCATTCTCTTGATTCTCAAGCTGCTAGCTCAAGTTGCCGTCATGTGCAAGGCAATCTCATTATATAGGAGGAGGAGAAGGAAGGTGAAGACACTATCAATTTTTTTTAAATTGGAAACTAGGGCCAAACTCCATGTGGGTCACCTTATTTCCGACCATTGATATTTTTCTTGGATTCCTCTCTTTGAGAGGTGTAGGATTGATCTAAAGATCATCCGATTCTGACATGTATTTATGAAGATATGAATTTATTATATCATTTGACAATTTTTCAAGGTCATCCAACAACCAAATAACCCCTAGTTCAACCTCAACATCGCATTTAAATAGAGGAGGCCTCAATTCATTTTTGACACACATCTCTCATGATCTCTCTCCACTCGTTTAGATTTGGTGGAAATTGAGGTCAAGTGGGAGACCTTGGATGTAGCCGTAGTCCTAGAGAGGAGACCTAGCCATTGTCACAAGAATCCTAGCCGCAGTTTATGAATCCCTAGCCACAACAAGACGAGGGGAGATCTAGCCACAACAAAGGAGGCCTAATACGCAGCTCAAAGAGAGACTAAGCCACAGTCATCTAGCCGCAGTTAAAGATGACCTAGCCACAGTCAAAAGAGAGCTCCAATATGTAGCAAGAGGAAGCCCTAATCTGCTGTTCAAATAGGCTCTTATCCGTAGAAAGAAGAAGCCCTATCCAGTGTCAAAAGGTGGCACTAGTTCTACAACAACGAGACCCTAATACACAAAACAAGAAAAGGACAAGACAACGAGGAATGGAACACTGTTTTGGGCATCGTTGAGGAGGCCGAGGTGCTGTCTTGAGGGAAACATCCTATTGGAGGACAATTGTAGCAAGGGGAAGAAATTTTGGGTTAGTTTGAAGTTTGTTAGGGACTGTGATTAGTGCCCTAACCAATCCCAAAATTGCAACAAGTTCAAATGTCGTTACGTTAATGATGGTTGGAAACTATTTTGCAGACATTTTCTTCAAGGGTTGCAATGTGCTAGGCTGCAGGCCATAGCACCATAGCAAGGGCTGCTAAAGGGAAGTCAAGAATGTGTCACATTTTCATATGGAAGACTTATTCAAGTACCCTAACCAGATCAACAAATCAACACTGTCAAGGAAGCTTAGGGCTACTGCAAGTACCCTAATCAAATCAGCTATCTACTATAGAATTTATAAGCAACGTTTGGTATGATTGTATTTATAGTTGCAAGCCAAATTTTCCTAGGTTTGATCAAGCTACCTAGAGGTAAAATTCTGCTGATCCAGGTGGTTGCAGAGACACACACAAGACAAAGAGGGCTTATGAAAGCTCGAAAATAAAAGTGATCATAATGCTTTGGAACTAGGACCAGAGGGTAGATATCGTCTTCCTGATCACAACAATGTGAACGGTTTGTCAATCTGAGCTCGTATGAGGGAGAACGAGCTAGTCAAAGTTTTGGTCAAAGTTGGGTTATGGGCCAGGTTTAAGTGTCCTACGATTTGACTGACCCCGAGGCATGAAACCTAGCTACCAAAACCGGGCGAATTTGTTGGATCGTTAATTTGTTTAATATCCCTTATATTAGACAAAATTGAAACAAATTTGATTGCTATAAAAAATAATATATATATATATATATTATATAGGTGATGGGCCATGACCCCTGCCACTTCCACCAGAATCTGAAACCGCATATCAAAATTTTTATTAAAAATAAGGCCAGAGGCCATGACCCCATCAGAGCCTCCAACCTCCATACCCAACATTATATAAATGTATGGGTCGGCGATCATGACCCCGACCGACCCCAACCAACCCACACTATATGTTAAAACAATTATTAAGGGGGTGGGCGGGCCACCTTCGGTGGACCTGGCCCACACCCCAAAAAACACATGCCATATTAAAAGGAGGGGCTGGTGGGAGTTGAACCCACGACCGGTGGGAGGGCCAACCCCGCCCACGCGGCGTCCTCATATGTCACCCCTCATATAATGCACAACCCACACTCCAAACAAAACCTTTGCCGGTTCCAAAGTTAATGCAACAACCACATTCCATTTAATACCAACCGCACGCCAATTTTAAGCAGTTATAAAAAAAAATCACATGCCAAAATATATTTATATGCTTGCCTAACTTGAGAGGGTCGGGATTTGATCCCCTGACCTCTCTTCAACCAAACACCAAATTTACCAACGTGCCACAACGACTTTGTTGGTAACTCCGCCTAGAATTTATATAAACTCGTCTTTTTGTCAGTGCGCCTGGGTAGCGTGGAGGAGCCAAGAGTGTGCACGTGGATCGAGGCATTTTTTTAAATTAATTTTTAATGTAGGGTGGAACCATGAACTTGAGAAAAACACAGGCGGAACCATGATTGGGCGAAATTTTCAGGAGGGTGAAATTTTTGCAGTGTCCAAATTGGACAAACTTTATGTTGATCCTACACATCTCGGTGACACGAATCCGATGGCGCAGTCATAATTTTTATCTGAGCAGCAGATCTCCAGAGGACCCGGAGGAGGGAATCTTTAAGGAATCTAGGGGGAATCTAAAAGATTCCTTAAGCCCCAGATTTTCACTTTCTTAGAATTCAGAAATTTGACAGTTGATTTTGCACTATTCAACACCAAAAATCTGATGGTGCATTCAGATTTCCTATCTGGTCATTCTATTTTTCGGCCACTTTTCAAAGTGGAGTGCAGGTGTCAGCATTCATGTGCGAGCATTCATTTCCATGCGATTCAACACCACAAGATTGATGGTACGACCAACTTTAGCAGTTTGAAATCCTCTTCTTTAGATGACCAAGATGTGAGGTATATGCAGTATGTTCATGTACTTCTTTTGCTATGAGATGCATTGTGCTGCATAGATCCCTGTTTGATGTTTAATGAGGGATCTTGTTTCTTACTTGTTTTCATGATTCCTGCTTGCTATGATGTGGAATCATTTGTGGGATGTACTTGTTGTCATGATTTGTCATGTCTTGTTTTAGATCCCTTTGTCGTTATGTTGAGTCGCCATGTATGATTGCATTGAGATCCCTTTTATGCCATGTTGGCGGCATGTTCATTATCATCATGCATGAGTTTGTATCATACTGATATGAGTCCTTTTTTGACTAAGAGTTCCTGTAGCGAAACATCTCTTGGAGCCACTCCTGTGTGAGGGAATTTTCCTTGTATGACAACAACGTCACCTCTTATGTACATCATCACTATTGACAACACTTAATGCAACAACATACACCATCTTGACACTGGGGCCGGAGACGTAGTCCCCCCTGGACGAACTCCATTATCAACATCTTGTTATTTTATGTTGCTGATGATTTTCATGTTCCTTCTTCTTTACATCATGCATTTATGTTCCTTTATGCTATTTTCAATGCAATTCTAATCACATCATGAAAGTAAAAGATCTTGGTTAAATCCGGGAGTTGTGTCAACTAAGATCAAGTTTGGTATCAAAGCGGTCTTTGCGTGGATGTGAATTGCAAGTGTGAACAATGGAACATGCAGCGACAGAGGATGAAAGAGCGATGTATGAGACCATGCTCAAAATTTCCAAAAGATTGGAAATAATGTATGAAGCTCGACAAAATGAGACAGAGGAAAAGGAATGATTGCAGCTTCAATTACGAGCCACAGAAGAGGCCCTAGAAGAACTGAAGCACAACAAACAAAATCTTCAAACAGAGTTCGTTGAATTGAAGACGCTTCTACATGAAGAGAAAGAGGAAAAACAAAGCTTGATACAACAACTGCAAGCTAAGGACGAGGTCTTGGAAAAGCTGCAGTGTGACCCATGTGAGGTAAAAAGTAGTTCTATGTCTTCATGTATGTGTTTTGATGATGATTTCGTTGTTTTTGAAAATCATACCATAGGAATTGGCTCCAAACTGTTGAAGAAAATGGGGTATGAAGGGAAAGGCTTGGGCATTAAAGGCCAAGGCATTGTCAATCCCATCAAAGTAGAGGAATTACCCCATCAGGCAAGACTTGGGTATGTCAGAAACGAATTTAGGGAACGTGCCGAGACAACTAGCGAACCACCAACAACAGATGATGAGCAGCCCTCATTATTTCTTTCCAAATCGACAGAGGAGGTAAAAGATGTTGATTTTCTTTCAGTTTCGGCTTCACAGAGTATGATTTCTATTGGAGATGTGGAGATCCCAACTACAGGGAGAAACATGAGGCTCCTTATCAGGACGAGGAACGAGGAGGAAGAAGATCTTGGTGTTAATAACTAAGGCATAACTCAACCATTGGGGGTTAAGCAGAGACCTCGATTTGGAGGCTTGGGATACACCGAAGGAGAATGCTCGAAGGTGTCAGATTCTTCCGAGACATCGTCGAAATCGTCGAGGAAAGAGAATGATGGGAACACATCCCCATCATCCCATGGCAGTGCCCATGGCAAGGAAAGAGCTGAGGCAAGCTCTCATCGCCATAGTCACATCAAAGACGGCAAGGAAAGGTATAACCAGTTTCGATATTCGAATGTTCATTTCAACTTATTATCATGTTGTTAAAGATGAACATAAATCATGGAATCGAAAGACATGTACCTTTTGTGGATTACATAACCATACATTTTCGAAGTGTTGGAAAAGAATAGCACCACACAAAAGGAGGAGGCATGAAAGACCCCCTCAACAACAGGCAAAGAAACATGTTAAGAAGGTGATGCAGGTAAAAACCCCACGATACCCACAGTATGCATATAAAATGCAATTTCCTCATCTGTCCCAGGAATTTCTATGACCTGCTTGGTCAAACCTTCATAAGCTAAGGTTTAAGGCCCTTCATTCAATCTCACGCGGAGACATTTCGTTAGACTTACTATAGTCTAATCCTTCATTAATATTTCTATCGAGACTTTATAACTCAACCCTTCACCCTTTATGGCAACCTTGGTTAATCCTTTTCCGAAACCTTATAACTCAATAGAGTATGCCTTCGGAACTCTTGACTTACGATATGCGACTACCTTCCCCACCGTTGATTTCATTCACCATATCAACGGTTGCTGCAATATCACATCAAACCATCATGTGACTTCGTCGCCTCTTGCATGCGATATGCGATCACAACCGAACTTCAAATAAAATGAAACCGCACCTATAACCTTCCCGGGTCCGCCTTTTCCAATTCCTTTATCACGATCTTTCTCCACTATTGATCTTACCCTCGATCCGACAACTGTACTTCTTCCCAATCAATAAACCAAGCCGACGCTTTATAATCGTTGATCAAGATCTGCTTGTTCCGACGGTCCATAGCGATATCGGGTGGATCACTTACGCGACGTTTAACGCCTTTATGGAGTCGATGAGAACTATAAGTCCTCAATCTATAAAAGTTCGGGTCCGCCCTTACAATTAACACTCAATCTCTTTACGACATGATATCCATTCAAAATGGATTACCTAATCCTTTAGTTATAAATGATAAGCTAATGACACAGGAAGATTACAATAAGAAGATAAGGGAAGTGGCCAGAGATCAGGTAAACACTTCATCCATGAAGGGCATACCAACAGGCAAAGTATTATACCAAACTTTTGAAAACTTGTTTTACCTCCAACATGAGGTAAAACACCTTTTTATTAATAAGCCAACTTTTGCCAAGTATACAGAGGCAGATGAGATATACCGAAAAATGCTCAATATCCAATTACCAGATGCTGATACATGGGAAAACTCAATGATTTACTGTAGGAAAAACATAGTAAAAATATAAATGTACAGTAAAAAGTAAAAGAGCACAGTAAAAGGATATTGACAGGTCAGCAAGGTCAAAGAGTATCAGATGAAAGTGTATCAGATGAAAGGTCATAAGTAAATATGACATCCAGCGTGAAGACCAAATAGCCAAGTAGCTTAAAGGGCAAAAGATCGAAGACTAAAAGACAATAGAACCTAAATAAAAGGGACAACAAATAGTAGTTCAATAGCTGTCTCTATCTTCTTGCATGAAGATATTTCCTTTTCCTAGATTAGTTCTCAATGCAGTTTGAGATATTTTGTAAAAAAATTTGTATAAATACTTCATATTTCGAAGTATTGAGGGTGGATTGCTATACATTTGTAGAGTTATTTTGATCTTAAACTTAAGGGTGATTGTACCATTTTCAAGTCAATAGACTGGAGAAAGTAATAAAAAGATTGCACTAGAGGATTCATGAGATGAGCTATTGCAGTGAAGTATCTTCTTTGTCTGATTTTGTTACCTTCTTATGTGTTTCATAAACTTAATTGTTTTCCAAATTTGAATGAATTAACTGGAAATATCACTCAGAATTTTTTTAAGTACACTTTGTTTTGCACAGTTAGTCGTTTATATGTTTTCCTCTGATACCCAGATTTGAGAACCCTTAATTTCTCTCCCATCCCGGTTGACCTCTTTCACTTCTCTTCATGATCCGGCCTAGGGAACCCTTAATTTCTCCCTGGATCCGATTGGAAACCATTTCACCATCAAGCCTTTGAGATCTGTAGTAACTCCTCTATCTTGCCCTCTAGACACTATTTTTAGAGCTTAATCCAGTCTTGTTTGTCTGACATTCGACCCCATAGTCCAATGGTAAAAGACAACCCTTTTTCATCTAAGTAAGTGATCCCACCACCCAAATTCAAATCAAAAACCCAAAAACAATCATAACTAGCCTAAAATTAATTAACTAAAACAAATTTAAATAAAAAAGAGAGAACCCTCTCTGAGATTAGGAAGGCTAGGTCTTAATCTCCAAAAGTGGTTAGTGGTTACCTCTATCATTTCTTTTTCTGACAACTTTGAAGAAATTTTGGAATGATAACACTACAAACCATTCGCGGTGCTTTCCATTCGTCAAAGTCATTTTAGCTTCGCGAATCGTGCACTTCAGGCTCTGATCCAGCTCCCAAGGAGTCTCGCTTGGTAGTATTGTGATCTCTTTGAATCCAATGATCGACTGCACCTCTGACTTCGGCCTACTAAATTCTTTGTTCAGCGCAATTTGGATATCTGCGATCCCCGCATTCGGATTGTCATTAGAATGCTTAATACACCAGGTTAGCGCGCGATCCTGCAGAGTGCTGACCAGCGTCGCTTTCTTTATATTATCATTTGTAACTCCCTGCGCTTCCCATACAGCTCTTATCACAAACCAAAACTAGTCTGGATCTTCATTTCCTACTCCCTTGAACACAGGCAACTTTATCACGCTTGCCATATTGACTCGTGGTGGTGGCGGAGGTGGTACGGGTGAAGATGGAGGTGAAGCTGGTGAAGCTGGTGGTGGTGTGGGTGGGGGTGGTATGCGCGGAATCCTCTGCCTTATCAAATTGATCGCACTTTGTAGCGAGACCTTCACGAGCTCTTCCTCGTCCCCTCGCGAAGGTGAAATCAAAGGACTATTCTCTGGTCCCTTACTTCCTTCATTTCTATAGGTTTTTCCACTTTGCATAGCTCCAGACATCAAGTTAATTTCATAACCCTCTTTTCACACAATAACATTTTAATCCAAGTATTCAGAGACTTTACGTACTTAACTCGCGGTCCTTTGAGAAAGTGTCACTTTGCCTCGCTATAGCTAACTGAAGTATCCACCATGAACTCAGTAATAAATCCTCATATAATCCGATCGAGCCAGTAATCAGTAGCGTGTGTGATCTTATCCTCTGATGCTTCCAATCTGTGCACCAACTATGGGGTCCACACAATATGATTGTCGAGCTTCCACCTTCCTTGGCTATCTGCTAGCTTCGCGATCCACTCATATAGCTCAGTAGGGAAAGATGTGAAGAAAATTTCGTGGATCTCTGTGTATAGGTAGCAGTCTAACCACTCTTCTTTTGTCAATCGCGGATTCATGTTCTCCTACGTCGCGAACTCGTGAATCCTCCTGTCCAACCAACCTTCAATTTCCTTCTTAGTTGGATTCCAATGATACGACATCAGACATCTCTATGCAGATTCTGATCCCAACAACGGAACCATTTGTTGGCTTGAGGGGGCCTGACCCAGGTTCAGAGTTATTTAGCCAAACAAATCCCTATACTACTAGCCCTTTCGGCAACATCCCGCGGAACGCGGACTGAGGTCTCACCTGAAGCAATATGGGGAGATGCTGGAACCAAGTTTCCGCACCCTTGAGATGTCTGAGGGGTCGGTTTAGTCTAACTGTAAATAACTTTGTGCAGGTCACTTCACTCACTTTCCTGACCCTCAAGGCCTTTGCGCTCTGTTATAATCACCTTCGCACAGCCCTAACCAGGGGTGAGGTGCTTTCGCGCTACTAAAGCAGTGATCTGTGCTATTTCCCCAAGTTACAGCTCGGATCTTACTTATCGTCTTATAACAGTTAGTCATCTTCACGTAAACAAATAGTTTATCTTATATTCGCCTTATCAACACATTCATATAAGTTCGCGCATCATATAAACAACAGAAATGGAATTTATACCCAATACAGTTAATGCATAAAACAATAAAAGATACACAGAAATGATGTAAAACTTCTCTTTATTAATGCTTCAATTGGTTATAGACTCAACCTGCCCTGCGCACTTAGCTGCAGGGGTCCGCGCACTCAGCTGTGAACTACTAGGCCTCTGCACACTCAGTTGCAGAGCCTTCTCCTACTCTACAACCCAAAGACTCGACTTTACACTTCAACTTAGACTCAATGCTTCATCTTCTCTTAGATTGTTCTTTCTTAGATGTCTCTTTACAACTTCGAGCCTCGCTCTATTTATACAATCCCATGGTCCATAGACCATGGGTAGAACTTTCAAGACGACATTACATTTCAAAAGTAAGGGCGAACAACCCTATGACTCAATTATAACTTCGCACTCCGCGCCCACAAACCGCGGAGTCTTTGCATCGAACTTAGTCAAAACTTGGGCTTTAAGCCCCAAAACTTGTCTTGGGGGATCTCGTGCCCAACAATTGTTGAGATTTTTTGTCATCCACAATCTTAAATGGGTTCTCATCGTACATATTTGAGAAGAAAACACTACACAAAATTGGCGACTCCGTTGGGGAATAATTCTGATTCAGAAACCTGGGTCTCTAATACAAAATTGGCGACTCCGTTGGGTTTTATACTTTAGATCGAGAAACCTAGGTGCCATTCGGTTTTTAGCTTAGTGTTTCTTATTTTTTTTCAATTCTCTTAATGTTTCCTAGTTTTTTAACCCTAGATCTGTTAAATTTCTGACTTCTACACGCTTTTTGGTCTTTTCCGCAGGTCACGGGAACTAGCTGCAACAAAGGCGGCACTTTTTTCTGAGATTTTCCGACCGGGATCCACAGAGCAGAAATCACACTTTTTGGCCCAAAAAGTGTGATCTGGAGGCCAGAACGCACTAAATAGCCCAGAAAGTGCGATCCCTACAAAGAAACAAGTTAGTACCTGCAATTTCTGAGTTTTTTTGTTTCTCTCAGATCAGTTTCTGGGTTTTTCTGAGAGATGTCTACTGGGTTGTCTGACCTCTGTCTCATCCCACTTAGGCCTTGATCCATTCTGATTTACTCATTGAAGTCGAATTTAGCCTCCCCTACGGCTTCTACTACACTTCCACCCATGGAAAATTTTAGGAGCGAATGTTCGCCCTTAGGCGAAATTAAGGGGTTTTAAATTTTTAGTGGGAAAATATTTTGTATCATAGTACATTTTTACAAATCACCTCAAATAGCCCACCTTATTTTAAGGGAGAGGATAAAAAAGATAAATTTAGCCCTTGAAATTAGGAGTTACAACGGTTCCATTCGCCCTAATTTTCAAGAATAGGTTTTATTTAAGTGAGTCCTATGGGCCAAATACCATATTTATAAAAGAGGTATGGTAGATTACTAAAAATATAAATAAATGAGAGGTATGGTAAATAAATAAAACATTTTTTATATTTACTCCATAAGTCACCTTATATACATGCAAGGGTGTAAACAAATAAAAATATAAATAAAGTGGAGGTATGGTAAATAAATAAAACATCTTTTTATACTTACTCAAAAGGTATGGTAAATAAATAAAAATAGAAATAAACTAGATATAGGGTAAATAAATAAAACCTCTTTTTATATTTAGTCCATCACCCTCTTTCTATTTATGAAGGCTCAAAAAAGAAGTTTTATTTAAGTGAATCCTATGGGCCAAATACCATATTTGTAAAAGAGGTATGGTAAATTAATAAAAATATAAATAAACGAGAGGTATGGTAAACAAATAAAACATTTTTTTATATTTACTCCGTAAGTCACCTTATAGTTACGAACACTCAAAAAATGTGTTATATTTAGGTGAAACCTATGGGTCAAATACCATGGGCTAGATTATTATTAATACCATGAAAAAAACATTATTAACCCTAATATTAGTATTAATAAAAATAAAAATGGCACATGGTATTGACCCATGGTATTCACGTGGAATGTAGCCTATTTAAATGGGGGATTTAAACCAGCGTAGATCATCTTGACTCTGGATCTACTAAGCCCCGAGAGGGATCAAATATTGTGAGATGCAAACTAGCATAGAGTGAAAAAATATTTGATCCCTTTCGGGGCTTGGTGGATCAAGAGTAAAAAAGGATGTTGTAATTTAATGTATGTTAACCATTTTAACTTGGTTAAAATAAAAAATAAAATAAATATCAATAATCAATTTTATTAATTTTATTAATTTTTATAAATTTTTATAAATTACTAATAGTAATTTTTAAGCTCCACGTTTATGATAACCCATCGTATTCATGTGAGCATAGACTATTTAAAAGGGAAATTCTATCATCTTAGATCCATCTTAATTCTGGGTCTACCAAGTGCTTAGAGGAATAAATAGATTTCATCCCCAGAGTGGTAGATGTGGAGTTAAGATGGATATAGGTTGGTTTTTATGATAATGAAGATATTAAATAGACTTAGGAAATTATATTGTAAAAACGTCTTAAGGTGAATAGTTAAAGCTACATTTAGTCACTTCACAAAATTTAGTAAAAACTACCAATATCTCCATTGATATTAGTTTTTAACTTTTTCTTATTTAACAAAAAAAATTCAAAACAATAAAACCTTATCACTCTTTCCGCATCACCCTCGCAGAAGATTTCTCACCATTTTTCAAACATTCTCAATATGATATCTTCATAAAAAAGTTTAGGTACTGATGTTGGATTAGTTGTTTGACAAATAAGCTAGTTTGTACAACCTTTCATCTTCTATGCTATTCTTAGTTTGTCCTAATGATCTGTAGGGGTTGGAGCCATTGCACCATATTTTCCTAAAAGGTGGAGATTGTTCACTAAAAAGGAAATTAATCTACATGTTACAACGTTGTTAAAAAATGTGAAACCTATGAAGGTAGTGAATTATGCTAATAAGCAATTTAGATTGGGAGAGATGTAATTAAATTTTATTATTTAATTGAAGATTTCCAATTAAAATAATAATAAATCTACATTTATATATTCATATATTGATTGGAAGGATTCTCACAATGGTCACTTCTTTCAATTAGATCCCCTTCAAGCCTTTGGGATACCTAATACTTTTTTATATAATATAGTTGGGGCTTGCTACTTGTTGGCGTTTTGGGGTAAACAAACTTGATGTGTTTTTTTTATCTCGCAATTGGAGTCTATGGAATAAGAAAGAAATTTTATAACTTGAAAAAAGTGGTATCTTGACAAAAGTTGTAGAGAAAAGATTAATCTCTCCTACCTTGACAGAACTCGTTGTCAATATCAACACCTACAAGAACTTTGTTGTGGAATATTATCAAAACTAATAGAAGGATATGAAAGAGTGTATTGTAAGAACCTTGACAAACACGGCCACTGAAACTTGGAACATTGTTTGTAGGAAGAGCAAATTACCTTTCTTTTTTCCAAACATGTATGTTAGTATATTACAGTTTAATGAATATGTTTTCTTATTATCATATATGGTTTCGTACTTTAACAAAACATTCGCCGAGACTTCACAATGTTTTATTATTCAGTAAAATATTTGCCAAGATCTTACAAGATTTTATAATTCAATGAAAGATTCTCCATCACTGTACAAGATAATATAATCTGGTGAGAGATTCGCCAAAAAATCTATATATACATATTATATTATTGATAAAATCGCCTCCCATTTTTTCTATGTATCATGGGGATTAGCCCATTTATTATACATATAAATTTAGGGTGGTTCTTAAAATTTTCCCTACTTCCACCTTTCTATGAGGAGTTTAGCTAAGTGAGTAGTCTTAGTTTCTGTGGCGCTTTCAGCCACATTTTCCATATCTATACCCTTTTGTTTTGGATCTGTTAAGATAGGTTGTTACCATTCATAGTTTCACATTTAAACTTGTTTGGTCATTTGCCTTAGGGTCCCATCAATTTCCCTAGGTGTTTCACCCATCTCCCTATCTTTTTGCAGCGATCTTCCTCTCTGGTTTTTTGTTGTTGCTGCACCACTTTCCAGCAGCTTAGTGTCACTTGATCCCAGTCACACCGACATTCAGATCCCTTAACCGTTTCAGTGTATTTTTCATCGGTTTAGCCACCAAGTAGTACAGTGTTTGCAAACCCAGTTGGGTGGGGTTTAGTTAATTGTTTTGCTATTCATTTTCTATTATTAATTTTAGTATATTTTCAGCAAGATTTTTTCTTTTTTACAAACATGATCTGGGCTTAATCAATTAGTACACTTTCACACACAAGCACACCTTAAGCGAAGGGCGTTTGGTTTACACCACCAAGCCAAGACTTAACATAATAAATTTATCTCCCCACATCAAGACAAATATATATTGTTGATCTCCCTTCACTATTTATGTGTCACGTGTGTCCTACCACCATTGCGCCACTAAGGCATTTATCGCGGAGACTATTAGGCCTTCACCCCCAGTTTCTTTTTGGGGATATTACCCCTCCCCATCGGGTTTGAGTTCACAGCCCTCCGAGTCCCCATACTGACTCTTCTCCAGGTCCTTCTGATTCTAAGCCTCCTTCACCACATATCGTCACCATGTTTGGACCCACAGCTGGTGCAGGAACCCAACCTGGTGTTGGCTTCAGTTCTATCCTGGTGGTCACATCAAGTGGAACAGTCTCAGGAACCATTCTGGCAGCCCCCATGCTCCCCTTTATGGTTGGGTTAAGTCTACCAGATTTTAACCAGTTGATAAATGACCCCATACACCATGATGCTGGTTGGACATCTATGTCGACTAAGCTTCCCTCAGACATCCCAAAGTTTGATGGCAATGTTGGAGAGGATCCTACCAACCATGTTTGATCCTTCCACATGTGGTGTTCATCGAACTCCATAACTGATGACTCCATTCGTCTTCGTCTATTCCAATGCACGCTCACTAGAGACGTTTCAAAATGGTATGTAGACCAGCCCTCCGTATCTCATTTCGTTTTTGCGACGCTTGCTAAAGCATTCCTTTCATATTTCCAATTACCTCTCCGGTACGACACTAGTACGGAGCTATTGACCACATTCCGTCAGTCCTCTGCCACTTACCTTTCTAACCATGTTCAAGAATGGCGTTGAAGGAGGATCACATGTCGTATCTCGACATTCGAAGACCGTGTCTATATAGATTGGTTCCTTAGGAGACTTTTATCTCCCATTGGAAAAGATGTCGCATCCCATTTTCCTCAGACCGAGGAAGAAGCTCTCCAAACATCTCTGATATATGATCTAATTTATGCACAATCTGATTATATCTATACCATAGTTCCAGACCTCCCTCGTCCTAGAAGTGCCAATGCACCGGGGACATCTCACACCGCTGACGGTATCGTTGGATCCCTTTCACACTCTTCGCCATATACTTAGCAAAGTTATGGCTACCCGCAGGGGGGCACCAATTCCTCCAACACTTATGCCTTTCTTGCTAGCAACATGTTTCCAGGGCCCCAACCTATCTACCAAACTCTTGCTCCTCCTTATGCGCACCCTAGTGCTCCAACCCCTCAAGCATTAGCATCGCAGCCTCCCTTGCATCCTTAGCCCCAGCAACCACTATCCCCTCAGGGTCAAGTGTTTGTGCAGCAGAGTGCTACCAATTCCCAAAATTCGAAGAAAAAGAATAAGGGGAAGGGTAACAAGGGTAACCAGGGTAATCAAGGTAATCAAACTACTAAACCCCAGGGGAACAACCTAACACCAACAACCAGCAACAGGTCAGCTAGCCCAATCAGAACAAGTCTATTCGTACGAACAAGAGTTGCTCCACCAGGACATTTCCCTGCACGACATATACTTTTCTTGTTTCCTCCTCCAGGAACCTTTTATGTCCCTGTCATAGCTTTGCTGGTCCTTCTAAACATGACTTTAGGGATACCAGTATGGTACATTGATCCCCTAGCAAGCACTCTGCCTGGTCAGCTAAGACCTTATCATGCTTTGGCCCAAGTTCAACTGGTCCCTACGACCCCTGCCGTTGCTTCAGTTCCATCACAACCTCAACAGGAAACCACTCCTGTTGCGAAATCATCCGGACAGGGGGGGCAAAGCCAATAGGAATGAACATAAAGACAAGGATCCCCATGCTCCTCCAGCCCCTAAGGCCCCAAACCGTCACATCTATGGGCTTTGTGTGAAGTTGTTGGGTATGCCACCAATAATTGTCCTGAACTTCCTCAACTTAAACCTTTGGTTCATGAAGCATTCCTTGAGTCAAATATCCCAGAAGTCCATGTTAACTTACCGGTCCCACCTAAGAAACTCAAAACGCTATGCACAAACCACCCTTGTGCCCTGTGTGATCATCATGGTCACTATTCCCATTGTTTCCCTCGTCTCAATGAATTTCGCGATTTCCTTGGGGTGATTCACGAATACGAGGCCACTTCGTCGTCTCTCAAACTTGAATTTCGTCGTAAAGCAACACTTTTACTTTGAGTTCCACCTCCTCTTAATACTTGTCATACCATATGTCAATATTCGTCATGAGTAACCATAATTTACTCATGTTTTGATGGTCCTCACCAAGCCTAGTCTGTGTCGTAGCGTCATCGAGTCACCCTTGATCAGAGCATCCACGATGAGTCACCCTTGCATTCTTGGAGTCTATTTCATGTCCCATCATATCATGTCACAGTATTCCATCCATATTTGCATATCATTCATCCTGTGTTGCCCATTTTGGCCTCCAGTCATACTGTCCCCATCCCCTCTGAAGTTGAGTCAGTTGCTGCCAGGTCAACCATGCACTTTATGCTCTGACAAGGGTAGTCGTTTGTTTGTCCCTCAGTCCCACTTTTTCCCCATTATCCCTGGTGTCAGTCCATCAGTCACATTACTATTTTCCCTCGTGCTTTAGTTGAGGATCCTCATTGCCTCATCTATCGCGGGCCCTATTCTGTCGACATCAGCTCATTTATTCCAGAAGAACGGCCTAGAGGGTGGTGTATCTTGGTTCCAGCTTCCATTCTTGTTTAGCGCCTTGGATCGAGCAGAGGGTCTCATTATTTCCCTTTGACTTGGTCGTTTCATGTTCGTGATCCATACACTTGATGGTCCAGTGATGCAGCAGATTGTACCAATGATTCCCGAGTGTGTGTGATATGTTTCAAACCTCATGAGGGGGTGGCCCTTCAGGTAGCCCCCCACATGCCTGGATGCATACTTACTACGCTACAACCTCAGATGTTGTTCCACAGAGTTGATGGGTTCGGTTCCTACTGATCGCAATGTTCATAGCATGCACGTCTCCTCCAGATGATCCATTCAGTTTTGCAGAGTCCTTCCTTGTTCAGCAGGGCTTCTTCGGTTGTTCTACCCTCCCTCCCACCCATTTTTTGAGGGAAGGGGTTTTGTATCTCATGTACTCAGACATCATTATATTCAATCCTGGCTCATGTTTTTCCAGGTGAATTATGTATATGGGACACATTGTATTATTTTTTGGCTCTATTATGCCAGCATGCCATGTACCATTCAGCATGTACTTCATTGCTCAGTTTTATATTTCTGGGTGAACCATTATTTTTGTAATAAGTTATCTCGACGGGTATGAGTATGCCTCCCCCGCCTCCATTTAGGTCTGGTACCACAATGTAAAAGTAGATTTGCATTAGTCTCGCCCCCTTTGTCCCTGTCCTCTTACAAATTCAGCTTCATTGGTCTCTCTCTCTCTCTCTCTCTCTCTCTCTCTCTCTCTCTCTCCCTGACTCCCCTGTGTTGTCTAAGTGATTGTGTCTTTACAATGTACTTCGGTCATACATTTTGCTCCTAACACTCGTACATTGGGGGGCAATCTGTTATCACCAAAAAATTGATCATCTAGCCTAATTTACTAGATGGATTGAAGTACACCATGTAAAGCCAATTTTACCATAGTAAAATTGTTTTCACTGTGAGAAATTACCTAATAAACCACCTTTGTTAAGTAATTTATAGTTAAACCCATGAAGAATAATTAAATAAATCATTATTTATTTGATTTTCTTCTAGGAATAATTAATTAAACCATTGTTTTATTATTATTCCTTGTCAAATTTGACCCAATCATGAAAAATAAACAGATAAATCATTATTTTTCTTATTTTTCTCTAATAATAATTAATTAAGCGCTAATTAATTATTATTCTTTGTTAAATTTGACTAAATCCCTTAGGAATAATTAAATAAATCCTTATTTGTTTATTATTCCTTAACTAATTCCTTTAGATGATAAACAAATCATTTATTTATTTATTATTTCTAAATGAAAGTTTAAATACTTTTTCCCTCCTAACCAAATATAATAAAATATTCCAAGTGGTTATTCCAAGAATAGGAATTAATAATATTTTATTATTGCTCATTATTCGAGGATAACTCAATATTTTGTTATAAATAGAAGGGTTTTCCATTCATTATTCACTTTTGATTATTTTCATTGTTGCACTCACTGTTGTAACTCTGGTTATTTTCATTGTCACATACCATATTTTTGTTGGGTTTATGCATTCTAGAGGAGAGAGACTCTACACAAGCTGAAGACTTTTTAGGATAGCCAAGAACCCATCCCATAGAGGGGAACGATAACATTTATCTATTCTCTTCACAGGTGTTATAATAAAATTATTTTTTACATGTCTGGTTTCCATTGGATGATTGAAGTTATTACTCTTTCTTTTTGTTGTTTAACTATGATTGTGGTATAGATCCGACTTTGGTAGGTTTTGTTTCTATCAGTTGTTACAAATCTACAATGTTTAGCAGCCACTTATATTGTTGAGATTGTTTGTCATCCACAATCTTAAGTGGGTTCTTTTCGTACATCTTTGAGAAGAAAACACTACAACACTTTAATCAATGCATCGGTACTTTATTAAACAGTAACCATGTGCAGTAATAACAGAATAAACCATCACACATAAGCAACACACATGAACACCAAGATTTAAGGTGGAAACCTAATGCGGGAGAAAAACCACATGTTATTGTTGTCTTTGTCTTTTATTTAATATAAATAATAAGTTGTTTACAATCTTGTACTGGTGCAGACTCATACCATTACCCAGGCACCCACCTGCAAAAGGCTACAACCTTCTCTCATTCTCCAGCTTCTACTGGAAGGGAGCTACAACCCCCTAGCTCTTGTATTGGCTGATATGTTTACTAGTACATAGGCGTCGGCCTACCACCTTCACTCGTTCTCCTGCTGCTACTAGAAGGAAGATCCAACCCCTTGATCTAATCACCAGCCACTACTGGAAGGAAGCTTTGACTTCCTTACTGAAGGCTCCAACTCTCAGTATCCTCCAGGGACCACATTTCATAAATTTTAAGACTAGATACTCCTGGTACACAACAACACACTATGAAGGCCACGTTTCATCAAATTTTCATATTGGACCCAACAGTAACATTGAAGCTCAAAATCAATCATCACCATAATATAGCCATCAAATACATATGCATCAATCAATCACTGAAACTCAATCATCAATCTTTGATATAACTGAAACCCAATCACAATCTCTGAATCAACCACAACTGAGTCAATCAATCACTGAAACTCATCAACTCTGAAAATTAATCATCAATCTCTAAATCAATCACTCGCTAAAACCTCTGACATAATTGAATCACCTAATCATCAATTCAACCAATCAACTGCAATAGACAAAACACTGCAACCAGCACACATATCTAAACCCAGAACACTACATCAACAACCAGAACCAACTGTAACCTCAAAAATCAGGTGTCGGAATGTATACGCTACTTCAATGAAGCCAACTTGCATGTATATGCTACTTCCTTTAATCAAACCTACGTATACCTCCAAAGATACTGAATCATAAAAACTTCTAAATCAAAATTGTACCAACCAATGACATTCTGAAGATCTACTGTCATATTACAGAGTTCTAAACAAATAGCAGCAAGGATCACCCTTCTTACTCAATCAATCAATCAACTAGACTCAATCTCCTTATACAATCAATTTTACTTTCAGATCTAATGAAGACATCATTGACAAATAGTAGCACTGATCATATAGATCATTCATCCCTGAACAACAAGCTTTTCTTTTGCATATGCTACTTGGAAGTGTCGAACCAGCGTGTATACGCACCTTCACCAAGGCGAACTAGCGTATACATGTGCAAATAAAAACTTATAACTTCGTAGTTATTCCAGACTTCAGATATACCCATATCATAGCATTTAAAGGACAAAACATTTGTTAGCACTCAGATCTAGCCTATCCATTATCAGATCACATAATGATAATTCATTATGATCTTGATCCATCATTAGATCTCATCCATCATCAAACACTCAGGTGCATACGTAGTCTAGATCAAGCAAAGAATCAAAAACCCATAACATGCATAATTTCTTTTGATCTAACACTTCATAAGATATTAATTACTTGTGCACTTAACCTTTTGATCTTCTCCTCCTTATATAGTTTTAGCCTTTCTCAATACCTTGAACCAAAACAACATTTAGAACCTGTGATATTCTTAGATGGGATCAAGTAATTGTTATTCCGCTCAATATTGTGGGCTAATACCATGGTATGGACCCTTGGTATTCTTTAACTTTAATTTACCTTAATTTTCCATCCCATGTGCGCTTTTCCTCTTGTGAAAGTGTGTGCATACGTATATGCTCTTTTTGTACAGTGAACCCGCATATACAACTTAACATACCTGAAAACATTATTTTTCCTCAATTGCTTGATTCTGATCTATAGTCCTTTCTTCCATCATCCTGTTCTTCTATACCATTACTCTGTTACCTCTTAATAGACCTATTATAATGTGATTTTCCATTGTAGATTCTGTTGAACTACCCTGCATTTTGTCACATCTGTAAACACAACTGCCATGCATTCTGTCACATCCTGTTTATACTTTTATCAATTAGTTCATTCATCAAAGAACAATTGTTATCAAGGAAAACACACACTAACAATCTCCCTGTATCAAACCTTTGACCATTATTTTGTTCCATCATTTTGTCACCTCTGATCTGTCTTGTAGATTCATCTAGTTACCATATACTTGTTCTGCTACAAGTGGGTTTCCATCAAGTACAACACATGCATCATAATTCCAACAATACCCCCCTTTGGACTTGATGGAAACTAATTTGATGTTTGGTCACCATAACTTGTAAATAACATCAAGACAAGCACCAAGTTGTTCTAAACATCAAGCTACTCTCCAAACACCAAGCTACTCTCCCCCTTTGAAATCAAGGGCAAAGAGTTGACTGACCAATGTTAAATGAAGACTTCCACATCTGAACAGCTAAATATGAACATTGATCATGCTCCCCCTAGGCACATGTTGAATTTTCTGATTAAACTCCCCCTTAGTACATGTTGAGATTCACTATACCGTCCATGCTCCCCGTGAGCATATGCAGAGTTTGCATATATATTTTTTAAGGAATAACATGACTCTATAACTCAACTATGTGAGTATGACCTTCCTATCACCAATGATTCATACATACATCAATCACCCAATCAAGTGGGGATACATCAAATGACTCAACCACTCAACCAAGTGGGATTACATATTTGACATGATCTCAAAAATTCATACATGACTAAATATGACAATTATTACATCATAGGTCTTTACATGACCTTTACATAAAATGATATACATGAAATTTATAACAAAGACCAAAGATCTAAACAAGACCATGATAGTCATCAGCAACTATCATACACCATATATGATCTGCACCATAAGCATCTGTCAGTAGCATCCAGACCAGAAACTTGTATATGTCCAACATCAGTTTGCAAGATAAGCCAATGTACCTTTAATATCATCAACTTGTGACAAAGTATGTTGCATATAGATATCAACTCATCCTCTTGATCTCATCAAGATCAACTTGCTATGTTTCCTTAGTAAAAAGAGCCTTATCATAACCTTCCATGAATCAACTAAGCATATGTCATATCTCCAAGCAGTAACACAAAATCATTCACATCATATCATATGTATGTGAAAACACCATAGTCATCATCCATGACTATACCATCATCATCGTACCAAGAACTGTATGATCTTTCCATAACATCCCTCAATATATCAACCATTTATCTTTACTAGGGATTTTTCCAACATCCCACATCTGATAAGCATCAACCATGATAATCAACATATGTGAGAATCAAACCTATCATCATAAAGTAAGAAGTCATCATCATTATGTGACTAAGTAAGCCATGTCTCCATGTCTTCAAATAGCTATGTCTTCATGAAACCTGCAATAACACCATTCTCTTGGCCAACCAACAATATTTACCAATGTGTAATTTAAGTAATCATTCATGTATCAGCATAATATGTATCCATCATAGAGATAGCAATATGTATCTAGCAAACCATGAGCTCATAGTCATTTGTCAATCTTTCTTGATACCATCAACAACAGCAATCCTCAACCATGTGAGAGCCAAGAACTATAGGAATCCTCATCCATAATTGCACCATATGAAGTTTATGCATCTTTGAAGGCATGATGACAACAGCATAAAATAAATAAAACTTATCAAATAATGAAGTTGTGTACTCAAGCTTTGTTCTTCTCCTTGTCCTTATGAAGATCACCATGTAAGCAACATACCATATGTATTGTATGCATCATCAAAAGAGTCATCCACAATCATCCATAAATCTGATCTGAATAACAACTATGTGGCTCAAGCAATATAAGTATCATCTAAGATTTCATCATAGGCAACTCATGACTGCAACATAGCATGATGTATCATTTAAACACTTCAACAACATAAGCATCCTCACCATTGATAAGAATCGTTATGTACCAAAGACTTCTAAACATAATGCCAACAATGCATTATTAGAAGCATAGCATATTCTCCCCCTGAACTTGTGCCAACTGTTCACTGTCAAATCTGATCATTGCATATATCAGTAAGGATCATCAAGGCATCATCATCAACTAGTTATACATCAAGTCATCAACAACTTATGAGGGTCAAAATCACTTCTAAGTAACATCCACAGACTATAGTCATCAATCATCTAGACAGAAAAGATAATTGATAATTGTTTGAACCATATCAGACCCTTTTTCTATGAGTCTGTCCCACTGCATCTTCATCAAACCAACATATACGCAATTGTGCAGCTTCTAACTCGCATATATACGCAACTTGTATTCATGATAACTACGTATGAGAATTAGAACACTGAAATTTCATACTTTCAGTTCCTCCTGAGTATGTTCTGTCTATATACTGAGTTATGCCATATTTTTCTAACTATAATTCCTTCTTCTTCCATACCTTGGAGTGTGATGATGTTTTCTCCTTTTAGTATGTTGGCCTAAATTTGCTCCTGAATTCTTTTGCTATATGCCCAAACTTGTTACAAGTATAACCTCTTATATTTTTCATATTCCTTCTATAGCAATCAATGGCTTTGTGACCAAACATTTTGCAAGAAAAACAATGTCCCTTAAAGTACCTAGAAGCTGATGATATTTCTATGTGACGGTTATTAGCTTGAACCATTCTACCTCTGCACCTGGTTGCAACATGTCCAAAATTATGACATATAAAACATTCAACTTTATTCATCAGAGGAAAGAATTGATTATCACTTCCATAGTTAGGAGTAAATTATTTTCTTTGAAGTCTTTCTTTCCTTGGTTGTTGATGGTGTTGACCTCTTATCTCCTTATTGAGCATTTTAGGTTTTGCATTAGAGTTCCTTGCCTTATCTTGTGAGCTAGATTCACCTTCAACGGTTTCATGAAAATCAAGACCAGATTTGATGGTAGGATACCTTTGACTACTAAGAATATTATCCAAAATCTTAGTACTATCTTGAAATCATGATAGTTTACCCTTTTCTTCTAATTTACCTTTTAAGATATTTACCTCAACCTGATATTGCTCTTCCTTTTCAAGATACTGCTTCTTCATGATTTCTTCAACTTTTCTTCCTTCTTCCACTTGTTGCCTTAATTTGAGAACTTCATTTTCTTGTTCTTCAAATGCTTGAAGTAGTTCTTCATTATGCTTATTTGAATTTTTAAGATCTTCTTTTAGAGAGACGACCACAGCTTCAAGACCTTCACAGTAACTGGTTCTTTCTATAAGTTCCTTGGTTGTTGTATCATTTTCATTTACTTCATTTCTCAATGATATTACTTCATCATGCGGTCTTTGACATTTATCTTCCTTTTCCTTATATTGCTTCTTTACTTTGTTTCCTTCTTCCAACTGAGCTTTTAACCTGGTAACTTCTTCTTTGAGGGTACACTCCCTTTTGTCAAATAGATCTTGTTGATCTCTAATTTTGTCTATGAGCCTTTTAACTTTTGCCTCTATATTTCTTTCACTTTCACCCATAAGAGAAAATTCAGTTGTTTCACTATCACTTTCATTATCATCAATATTGCATGAACAGAGAAATGTATCACCAAAAGACCAAAAATTTGTACCTAATAATTCTTTTTCTTGTTCATCTTCAATCTGAAGTGATTCTAAATCTGAATACTTACTTCCACCTAATAGCCAATTGTCTCTCTTGTTGTCACTGTTCCTTTGAGATGTCTTCTTCTTCTGAGGTGCTTTCTTCTTTTGCTTCTTTCCCATTGTTACAACGGATCTCCTTCAAGTGATCAAGCTTCTGCCAAAGGACCTGCTCTGATACCAATTGTTGGGAATAATACTAAGGGGGGGGGTGAATCAGTATTTACAAATCAATAACTTTTTCCATTTCAAAATCATATTTATATGCACTACTTCAGTGAAGGGAATTCGCATGTGCACGCAATTGTTCTTAAGACAACCAGCATATATCTAGTGAAGTTATGATTCGGTTAATTCATCATATGTTGATCTTTAGTCAGTTCATCAGTACTTTATTAAACAGTAACCATGTGCAGTAATAATAGAATAAACCATCACACATAAGCAACACACATGAACACCAAGATATAAGGTGGAAACCCAATTCGAGAGAAAAACCACCTACTAGTGTTGTCTCTGTCATCTTTTTAATATAAAGAATAAGTTGTTTACAATCTTGTAATGGTGTAGACTCATACCAGTACGTAGGCACCCACCTGCAGAAGGCTACAACCTTCTCTTGTTCTCCAGCTTCTACTGGAAGGGAGCTACAACCCCCTAGCTCTTGTACTAGCTGATATGTTTACCATTACGTACACGTCGTCCTACCACCTTCACTCGTTCTCCAACTACTACTAGAAGGGGGCTCCAACCCCTAATCTAATCACCAACCACTACTGGCAATAAGCTTCGACTTCCTTACTGAAGGCTCCAACCCTCACTATCCTCCAGGGACCACGTTTCATAAATTTTCAGGTTGGATACTCTTCGTAGACAACAACACACTATGAAGGCCATGTTTCATCAAATTTTCATACTATACCCATCAGTAACATTGAAGCTCAAAATCACGATAAACAACATTGGCTCTGCGCGCACATTCTGCAGCTGAACCCTGAGGCCCGCACGCAGCGCGCCCTGCAAACTGCGATCTTGCCCGCTCTCGGCCTTTCCGAACCCTGCGGTCTTCTGCATGCAGTGGTTGGGCCGCTGCATGGACCGATCTGCCGGATTCTGACCCTCCCGCTCCTGGGGTTTGAATCTATGGAGGGGTTGGGCTCTCCTCAGGCGGTTCCCCCGCCTCCCCCGCCGAGATCGCCAGCTGAGGCCTTCTCCCAGCTCCTGGCTGGTCTCCCAAAGAAGAAAACAGCAGAAGCAGCGAAGTTTGTTAAAAAACTAGATGATATTCCGGTGATCTCTCTTCCTCCAGAAACCCCGATCCAAGTTGCTCTGTCGTTAGCTGAACGGGCTCTCATCGGCCAGTTCACAGGACTATGGCCGTCTCCAAAATCCACCGAGAGTTGGGTCAACAGAAACTGGGCGCCGCTAATCAAAGAAAATGTCACCTCATATTTCCTGGGGAGAGGATTCTTCCTCTTCGAATTCACATCAAAGGAAGACAAGGACCTGATCTTCCAAAACGGCCCCTACTTCATGGGCCCTCAGGGTTTGTATCTGAACAACTGGACCCCGGACTTTGATCCGACAGTTGATGTACCCAAAGCAGTCCCGGTATGGGTCAGACTACCAAATCTTCCAGTGCACTGTTGGAATTGGGACTCACTGAGACATATTGGAAATGCCTTGGGGAAGTTCATAGACCGAGCAAATAACAAAGATCAATATGACTGTGCCAGGATCTGCGTAGAGGTTGATCTAGAGGTGGGATTACCAGAGGCCATCACAATAAAGGTCAGAAGTTGGACGCATCTACAGAAACTGGATTATGAACAGCTGCCCTTCAAATGCCGGAAATGTCATGTTTATGGACATTTCGCCAGAGATTGCCCGACCAACAATGAGCCTGTGCAAGGGAAGGAGGACGGATGGAACCAAGTCAAGAGATCCAAATCTCACCCTAAGAATCAGAAACCGGGAGGCCCTAACTGATGGAAATAATACTGAGAGGGGGGGTGAATCAGTATTATCAAGTACTTTTAACAAATCTTCTTTAATTATGCTTTAAATTATTTTTGCATATCAGTACCATAAAATAATGAGCATGAACAAGAAAAGAAGATAGTCACACCAAAGAACACCAGATATAAGGTGGAAACCCAATGTGGGTGAAAACCACCTGCTGCAATATGTCTCTATCTTCTTTCAAATTAGAAACTCCTTTTACAATGGTTTTGTACTGGTGCAGTCCTTTACCAGTACGCAGGCTGCAACCTGCAGAGAGCTACAACTCTCTCTCGTTTTCCAGTCTCTCCTGGAAGGGAGCTACAACCCCCTACTTCTTTTCTTACAAGGACCACTTTTCATAAATTTTCAAACTGGATCCATAAACATCAAATGATCATCAAGTATAAGAAAATCACCCAGTCAACTGTAGTAACCAGATCAACAATAATAGAACCAAACCCAGAACACCTTATCAACAGAAAAATACAGCCAAACAAAATGTCTTAAGACAGATACGCAGTTTTTCTTTCTCTGGTCTGCGTGCGTACGCACTTCACCTTCTGCTCCCCTGCGTATACCCGCAGAGACCCTTCTGAAGCACTGCGTGTCCACGCACTGCTTCTTCAACCGCGCTGCGTACTGTTACTGCAGGTACGCACCCAGAGACACTATCGCGCCGCGTACTGTTACTGCAGGTACGCACCCAGAGACACTATCGCGCCGCGTACTTTTACTGTGCGTACGCACCTGAACCTTCTTCTGCTCTGCGTACCTACGCAGCTCTCCTGTTTCTGCTCTGCGTACCCACGCAAATCTCCTGTTTCTGCTCTGCGTACCCACGCACCTGTACCGTAAAAACACCTGCGTACTTCTGATTAGGGCCGAATTGGCAGTCTACCAGTGTGGCACAGTTAGTCAGATGCTCAGATCTGATCATGCGCTCGAGAAATCACCCTTCACAGATTCGCTTTCAACTTCTCTTACATATAGATCAAGCTTTTAAGACCATAACCCAATATTTCAGATCTTAAGATATTCAATTGCAAAAGATACTTAGCCAAGTGATCTCCTTTGCTTTATATAGGCAAGCTCCTCCTAAAATCATGGATCAATACCACGAGCCAAAACCATAATAACACAAATACCGTCGGCTAAATATCAAGGGTTAAACATAAGAAACCCCTCGTGTGCTTTTCTCTGCCTTGAAGTGAGTGCACTGAGGGTACGCACCTTCTGAACGGCTGACCTGCGAGTCTGGCCGCGGTCCCTTCACGGTGTACCTGCGGGTACGCATCTTCTGATCTGTTTTCCTGCGTACTTCTTAATTTTCAACAAATTGAGAGCCTTGCCACAAGTGTTGCCATCAAGTACAACATCTGTAACATAAAGCCATACCAGAAACATTAATGCCAACACTAACGGCAAAGGACCTCACCAGACTACTGCTCACCAGATCCCGACCAAGACTGCGCCTGAAAACAAGTTTGACCCTCTGAGCTCGCAAACAGAGGGCACCCAGGAGATTGAGATACAAAAGGAGACAGAAATGACTCAGGAGACCGAGGTCCATAAAACAGCTCCTTCAGGAAAAGGTACCCCCTCAGCCTCCCCCAAAGGAGCCATCACTGAAGAGCCCAAAGATAAGATTTTAGAAGAGGAGGAAGAAGAATAGGAATCTGAAGAATGAGAAGAGGAAGGGGAAATAGGAGAGTCCCAAACCTCAGTAAGAAGATCTACAAGAGGCTGGAAAACGAACAGAGAAAAAAGGGAGCAGGAGACCTACAAAGAAAAACTTCAGGGCAGCCAACCAACCTTGGAAAAATTGCTAGCTCCAAAGTCAAAGATGTTGAAAAGCCAGATCCAAGGCTCCAAGGGAGCCCACCAGAAACACAAATAATGAAGATCATCTCTTGGAACTGTAGAGGTATGGGGAGTAAAGCTAAGGAAGAAGCTATCAGAAACTTAATCAGAACAGAGACCCCAGACATACTTCTCGTCCAGGAGACAAAGCTGGAAGACATAGTCTTCCTCCAAACAAGTAAGAAACTCTGGTACAAAAGTGAAGCAAGAGAAATCTCTGCCCGGGGAGCCTCAGGAGAAATCAGCACTTTATAGAACGTGAGCAAATTTGTAGTCCTATTTGAGGCTAGAAATACCCACTAGTTGCTGCTGAAAATGCAGAACCTAGACACCAAGGAAATTTTGTCTTTTTAATGTTTACTCTCCAGTCAATGTTGGGGAAAAAAAGAACTGCTGGGACTCCATAAGACAACAAGCAGATTTGACAAACATGGAGAATATTATTATAGCCGGGGACCTCAATCTCATTCTCCATTCATCCGAAAAAAGAGGAGGCAGCATAGTACGTGATCCAGCAAGGGAATGGGTGGAGGACATTTTGCAAGACTGGGACATGCTGGATATCAAATCCTCTTCCGGTAAGTACTCTTGGTCCAATAAAAGATTAGGCCCTGGTCATATTGCTGCCAGGCTAGATAGATTCTTTATTCAAAGCTCCTTCTTGCTGCTAGGCCTAGAACCAAGAATGCATATTCTTCCTAATAGCATTTCGGACCATAAGCCCATTAAACTAGAGCTTCTAGCTCATATTGATTTGGGACCTATCCCATTTCATTTTAGCCCGCTCTGGATTAAGGAGCCAGACTTCATGCAAATTGTCAAGGATTGCTGGAATCAGTCAGTCAAAGGCTCGCCTTTCTATATATGGGAAGAAAAGCTCAGAAGGGTAAAAGGAGCTCTTAAAAGATGGGCTAAAACTCTGTCTAATCCGGCTACAGACAGAAAATCCTTGAAAGCCTCGCTTGACTCCCACCAAAAGAGCATGGAGAAGGACACAATTACTAAGGAGGTGCTAGATCAGGAATCTCATCTCCAGCAGTGCTACCACAAGGCTTGCTTAGCTGAAGAAGAATATTGGAGATTAAAATCTCGCAATCTCTAGCTCAAAGCAGGGGATAGGAACACTGCCTACTTTCACAAACAAGCCCAGGCAAGGAAATGTTTTAACACCATCTCAGAGATCAAAGAGGATAATGACATTCATAAGGATTTTGAGTATATAAAAAAAGCAGCCTTTTTACACTTTCAAAGCTTGTATAGTGAGGACAAGGATCCGAATCAATACTCAGATCTGCTAGATGTTATACCCTCTGTAATATCTCAGCGAACAAAGGAAACTCTTGAGGCCAAAATCACTAAAGAGGAAGTGGAAAAAGCCCTCTTTGATATGGACCTAGATAAGGCCCCTGGGCCGGATGGCTTCTCGGCCAGATTTCTCCAAGTTTGCTGGCCGATTATAGAAAAGGATCTGCTCAAAATGGTGCAAAAATCTCAGAACACTCAGAAAATAGGAGGCAGCACAAACTCTGCCTTCTTAGCCCTTATCCCCAAGGAGAAAGGCGCCAACATCTTCAGCAGATTTCGCCCGATCTCCCTATGTAATACTGGATACAAATTAATCACCAAAATAATTGCAAACAGATTGAAGCCCATCCTTCCCAAAATAATCCTTGAGAACCAAGGAGGCTTCATACAAGGAAGGCAGATCGTGAACAACTTCATTCTCGTCCAAGAGGCAACTCACTCAAGTCTTCTTCGAAAAGAGCAAGGTATGGCAATTAAACTTGATTTAGCCAATGCATTTGATCGAGTAAATCATATTTTTCTTTTAAATGTTATGAGCAAATTTGGATTTGGAGAAAATTTCATTAAATGGATCCGGGCATGCATCTCGAAGCCATGGATATCTCCTCTAGTGAATGGAAGAGCCACTGACTTTTTCAAAGCTTTGAGAGGACCTAGACAGGGGTGTCCTCTGTCCCCTCTATTGTTTGTCATCCAAGCTTCTGTCCTCAGCTTCCTGTTAAACAAAAAGTTGCAAGATCAAGACATCAATGGATTGTGCATTGCAAGAGGAGTAAAAAACATAAATCATGCCTTGTTTGCGGACAACACACTGTTACTGGGACCTGCCACACTCTCTTCTGCTTCAAAATTCAAAGTGGTTTTGGATGAATTCAGTAAGGCCATAGGTAGTGTTGTAAATAAGAGCAAATGCCACATATACAGCTGGAACATTACCCCAAGGGTGTTATCTGATATTTCTAGATGCTTGGGCTTTGCAGCCTCTTCCTCCTGGTCTTCTTTTAAATACTTGGGATTACCTGTTCACCATAAGAAGCCTACAAGAAAAGACTGGCTCCCGCAGTTGGAAAAATTCAAGTCAAAAATACAAGCCTGGGGATACTCTTGGCTAAATACTGCTGGAAAATCAGTTTTAATTAAATCAGTGCTTCACAGTCTCCCTTTATACCAATTCACTGGACTCCTTTTTTTTGTGTAAGTCAGCTTGTTATATTAAAAAAGAAGTATTTATAGTACAAAAAGTCTGCACCTGTAGACAGAGGGCTGCCAGACTGCAAGCCTATCTTCAAAATTGACCAAAAGAGATAACCATACTACCACGAGCACACCGCGCAGGGTGGCAGAGCAAAAGAGCTTTACTAAAAACATACAACTAAACACCTGCCTAACTGAGGCAGCAGACAGACTTCAGAAGCGACAAACCAACTAACCAGCATAGCAGAAAGGACCATAACAGACCAGCCGAAAGAACCCAAAAACCAGCCGAGGCAAAAACAGCCCCTTTACATCTTGAGCACAACATAATTCCTGGATGCCTCCGGAGCTGGTTCAGACATTGAGATGCCTGCCTGCGCAGGCTTGGGATGATTGCTTTGATAATCACCCGTCGGTTCTTCCTTTTGGTTTTCGACTTGCCTTGCATCCTGACCAATAGTTTGCCTTAAGAGTTTGATTAACACCGTAAGCTTCTTTGTAATGATATCTACCTGTTGCTCCAACGCGCTAACCTTGAATTCCAGGCTCTATAAAATCGCTATGTGTTCCTCAGTCTTAGCCTCAGTGATGTGCTAGACCTTACGCATTTGCTCTGCATAGTTGCCCTGCATGCTTAAGGCTTTAGCTAATAGTTTTTTCATTCTCCAGCTTTCTGCTTGTGTCCTCACAAATTGGGTAGCCCGTGTGGTGACAGTTCCTGGATCCTGGAGCCAGTCCACTTCCTCTTCCATTTCTTGCTCTTTTAGCTTCTTTTCTTCCTCAGTTACCATAGCTTCCAGGTCATTAATCTTTCGCTTATTCTTCTGCGATGTGCGAGTTTCATGCATTTCTATGGCCAGCTTGAGATCTCTGTTAGCAGAGGAGTTATGACTACCTTCCCATGCCATGATCGTGCTTTCACTCACTGTATAGTTCTGGGTGCTTTCAGCAGAATAGAGGGGTTCTGGCCTATAACACGATAAAACAGTGCTTTTGCCCCTGCCTTTGGTTGATATTAAATAGAGGTTGCCTGGGATATTACCGGCTGAAGACCGCCTATTCCTTTGCAACTTGCAGGTCATATCATAATTACTTCTGCGTGATGGAGAATTGTTTTGGTAGTGGCTCGCATTCTTTCCCTTACGGTCACCTTTTCTCTCCTGCTTCAGTGCCTGCCAAGTGTCCCACTCCTTGACATGGCTTAGGCGGCGCATATCCTTATTAATCATATCTGATAATATATCATCTTTCTTCTGCTCGCGCCATGAATGCGCCGGATTCGCTTGTCCTTCTTTCCTCTGCCAATCTTTAATGGTGCCTGCATTGCCAGCATGTCTCATCATAGTATGACGTCGTTATAGCCTTCCCACAAATCAATCTCATTCATCGTCACCCAAATCTTGCCTGGAGAGCTGGGTGCACTTTTCTTTTAATTCCGGGCAGTCTACATTCTGCCAACAGCTGTCCCACGTAGTGTTTGGGTGCTCGATTCCATAGTTCGCCAGATGGTCCGCAACCATATTAGCTTTCCGTCGCACAGCCTGAAAAATCAGACCTTTCATCTCTCCCAGCAATACTGCGATGTTGTCTGTAACCTTGGCAAGTCTCCAATGTTTAGTAACCTTACTTGCTTTAGCTCCCACGTAAAGCTTCCTTGCCGCTGTGATTGCCAGCTCTGAATCTCCCTCAACCACCGCTGCGCCAACCTGTGCATCTCTGAGGATTCTGAGTCCTTGTTCCATGGCAGCAAACTCCATCTCGTTATTTGTTCCTTCCCCTAAGGCTCTACTGTAGATGTGTTGAATCTCCCCTGCACTGTCCCTTATGATGCCCCCGATGCCCGCCAAACCTGGATTACCTCTGGATGCTCCGTCGAAATTCAGCTTGAGAAAGCCTGAAGGTGGACGCTTCCAGCCAATTGACGCGGTTTTCGGTTCCTGTTGGCAGTTCGTGGTGACCATGCTTCTGCCGACGTCCAATTTGAAAGCTTTTAAAATGTGTAAGTCTCTAACCGAAGCTTGGTTATCTGGTTCTGCTCTGCATCTTACCAGGATTAATTGTCTTACATTTTGGGTAATTGTATCTAGAGAATGATTTATGTCTCTGTATTCATTCTGAAAGATTCTTCTATTCCGTTCCTTCCAGATGGTCCAGGTTATAAATCCTGGCAAGGTTTTCCATATGCTATTAATTCTTGTATTACTTGAATACCCGCTCTGCCAATTCATAATGGTGTCCTGGATAGAGTCCCTGGTTCTATCTGTCTTTTGCATAATGTTTTCCGCCCAGTTCCACAGGTGACAAGCCCAGTCGCAAGTGTTGAAGAGATGGTTCATCGTTTCTTCAGCCAAATTGCACATGGGGCATCTAGATGGGCCATGAAACCCTTTCTTGCGGAGATTCTCCCAAGTGAGGGTTTTCCTTCGCATCAGGAGCCAGAGGAAGGTTTTAATCTTAGGCCAAAACAGAGAATCCCAAACCTTATTGCTCCATTGAATCACCTCCATTTGCTCTGGATTTTCGAGATGATCTCTGGCTTCCCTGAGCGTGAAGTTACCACTCCCTTTCATGCCCCATCTTAGCTGGTCTTTTTCATCAGCTTTCCTTATCTTCCTTTTGTTTAGCTGGTTGAGCAGATCTCTTATTTTGTTATTTTCCTCAGTTGAACTTTCTGTGTCATTGAACATCCAATCTCTCCATTCCTGGTCCCTACTGCTGTGATTCCAGTACTGATGGACAGTGTTTCTTCCCCTTTCCTGACATTGTCTCTGAAGGGCTGCAAACTCTGGTCCTTCAAGCTTCGGGAATTGCTGCCAAGCATCTTCCCAGAATAAAGTTGTTTCCCCATTTCGAATTTCCCAAAAGCTATGATCCTGCACAATGTCGCGATTCCTTCTTGCTAAGTTCCAAATGGGAGATCCTTCAGGAACCTCCTGCAATCTGATTAGATCCTGAATGTCGCACTCTGGGGTATACTTTTCCTTCCAGTGTCTGGCCCACGGGAGATTGGGTTCCTTCAACCATCTCCACCAAAGCTTGGCTCCACAAGTCATGTTGATCGTAGAAGGATCCACTAGATTTAAGCCTCCTAATTCTTTCGATTTGCAAAGTTTATTCCATGCTACAAGTGCCCATTTTTTTTTTCTGCATTGCCAGTCCAGACGAAAGATCTTTGGATGACTCTTATCTGCTGTAAGACTCCTTTTGGGGCAGGGATAATAGAGAGCAGGTACTGCGGAATGGCTTGCAATACTGCTTTGGTAAGGACTAATCTCCCAGCGAAATTGAGGGCTCTGTGAGTCCAGTGCTGACATCTCTTCTCCATTTTAGCCAGAATTTTCTCCCAATGTTTCTTTTGCCAGGGTTTGTCCGTAAGGGGAGCACCCAGATACTTTGAGGGGAGGCTACCTCTTCGGAAGCCTAGAATACTAGATAAATGTTTTTGAATGGCCAAATGCGTATTGAAAAAAAATATAGTAGATTTCGAAAGATTAATTTCCATACCTGAGGCCTTGCTGAAGAGATTTAGTATTTTTTTAAATCCCATGGCTTCTTTGACAGTCGGCGTCCCATGCAGCATTGTGTCATCCACAAATTGCTGGTGAGTTGTCGCTGGAATGGAAAGAAGGGGTTGTAATCCTTTGATTTTTCCTTCATCCTTTGCTTTGCGGATGAGTCTGCTCAGACCTTCCATTAGGATAACAAAAAGGAATGGAGACAGAGGGTCTCCTTGTCTGATTCCACGGGAGGGAGAGAAAGGGTCGGAAGGGGAGCCGTTGACCAGGATAGAAAATTTAGTGGATTTAATCAGGGCCAGTATCCATTTAATCCACTGTTTATCAAAGCCAAAAGCATTCAGTATGGCTTCAAGGTAGTTCCAGTTGACCTTATCATAGGCTTTAGATAGATCTAGCTGCAACAACATTCCTGCTATTTTCCTGGTTTGAAGAGTGTGAACCATTTCCTGGGCTAGTAAAATATTGTCCAAAATTTGTCTTCCTTCAACATACCCCGACTTCTCTTCCGAGATAAGGCCAAGAAGAATGGGTTTCAATCTGTTGGCGATAAATTTAGATAGAATTTTATATATCACATTGCATAAGGCTATAGGTCTAAATTTCTCTGGGGAGTTGGCCTCTTCTTCCTTCGGAATTAGAGCGAGGAAGGTAGAATTTAGCGACTTAAGGATGGAGCTGGAGTGCCTGGAATCTTCTACTACTTCCCATATTTCAGTCTTAACAAAACTCCAGCAGGATTTATAAAAGTTGATGGTGAAACCATCAGGCCCAGGTGCCTTGTCATTCGGCATGCTCCTAACAGCTTCTTCCACTTCATCCAATGAGATTTCCCTACTAAGAGCTAGGTTTTGCTCATTGGTGATAATTTTAGGAATGGCCTGAGTTAGTTCCTCAATTGCTTCAGTTCTGTCTACTCCCGGCTCCTGAGCTATATGATTAAAGTGCTTTGTGAGCAGTGTTGCTATTTCTTGGTGACTTTGGAGAGTTTCCCCTTTTTCATTGTTGAGACATAGAATTTTATTGGCCCCTCTGTAATCCAGCGCTGACCTATGAAAGAACTTGGTGTTCTGTTCCCCTTCCTTTAGCCATTGTATCCGGGATTTTTGTTTCCACAAAGTCTCTTCCTGTTGACAGCGTAGTTGCCACTGTTGCATCAAGACTTTTTCCTGTTCTGCTGAGTCCTGGTTGTTGTTCCCACTAGTCCAATCCTTGTGAATCTGTTCTAACTTTTCCTCTATAATGGTTTTCTCCTTGAATATGTTCCCAAACTCAGTTGCATTCCACTCTTTAATTTTGTTTTTGATGTTTCTTAATTTGCTTTGAAGTTTATACATTCTGGTTCCTCTGATGTCCATTGGTTCGTGCCACCATTTCTCCACCAGTTGAATAAAATTAGGGTGATTCAACCAAAATTTCTCAAATCTGAAAGGCTTGTTTCTGGGGGTTCCTTGGATGGCCGCTACTAGAGAGATTGGCCAATGATCCGATCCTCCACTTGGAAGAATGTCAGATTCCACTATTATTCCTTCAAGTAGTATGCTTTCAGAAATAAGAAATCTATCTAATCGAGAGGCTATCTGTTTCTCACCTCCTCTTCTATTATTCCATGTGAAAGTTCCACTTTTTGGCTGGATGTCCACTAGTTTGGCAGAACCAATGAAATCAGCGAAGAGCTCAGCATCCTTATTGAGTTTTCTGATCCCTCCTTTCTTTTCCAAAAGAGAGGTTATCATATTAAAATCTCCACCCATGATGATTTTCGAGCTGGGATATCTGAGCTTTAGATTTAAAAGAGAGCGGAGAAATGAGAATTTTTCTTCTAGCTTTTGAGGTCCATAAACATTTGTGCATAAGTAAGTTTCAGAGTTACCTATCATTTGAGTTTCCATGGCTATAAACGATCTTGTTGCTTCTGTCGAGAGGATATTTATCACACAGGAGTCCCATAGAGTTACTAAACCTCCCTCCCAACCTTGACTGGCGACTTCCATAAATTCTATGTATTTACCAAGCCTTTTGCTGACATTCACCATGTTGTTGCTAGCACACTTGGTTTCCTGTATAAACATGATATCCGGTTTCTCTTTTTGGAATTTTCTCTTTAGGAGTCTTTGTTTCACTTAGTTATTAAGCCCTCTTGCATTCCACGATATAACTTTCATTTTTAACTAGATAGATTATTGGTAAGGAGGGAAAGCATCCAGAGCCTTCATCTTACCAGAGTTTAACATTAAAATACCCAGTTCCTGCAGTACTTCATTGTTTGTTCTACGGCCTCTCTTCCTTCTCTGTTTTGATCTGGTTGAAGTGCATAAAAGGCTCTTTGAATGGCTGCCTGTTCCTTTCGCTGTACCTAATTTCTTATTTTTCCTGTCCAGTTCTGCCTTTTGCCTTGCAATGAATAGTTCATTGATCTTTTTAATCTCCTCTTCCGAAATGTTTTCTATTCCTTGAGTTTTCCAGTTTTCTGCCATGACTGGTAAGTTCACCCCTTCCTGCTCTAAAACCTCATTTAGCTCCATCTCCTCACTTCCACCATCACTGGTTAGCATATATGCATCTTCATCTAGCTCTTCTGTTGGCCCCTGCATCTGAACTACTGCATTGAGAGGATGTTCCTCCCCTTCTTTGGTTGTATGATCTATCATTTCTTTGTTCCCTTCATTAGTATTTGATTCCTTATTTTGTTCTTCTGAATCCGTATCTGTCTCTAAGATTTCAAAGGCATTGTTGGTATTTCCTTGTGCTGACCCTGTTCTGTTTGTTCTTTTTCTGTTTGCCCTTTGTCTTGTTTTTGGCCTTATGAAGGCATCCTTTCTCTTTACTACTTTCTCTTTCTTAGGTTCTTCCCCTGTTTTGTTTAATGGACATTCTCTTACTAAATGTCCATGTTCGTGACACTTTCTACAGCGGAAAGGGATTTGCTCATAGTCAATGGCTTGGAAATAGTCTTCATCCCTGTACTCCAGCCACAATCCTTCGTGTAAAGCTCCTGAAACATCCATCTCCACAGATATCCTCGCACAAGAAGTGTATCTTCTTTGCAGCGTGGCTTTCGAGGCTTTGATGAAAGTTCCTAGTTGATCCCCTATCTACTTTAGAGCTGAAAAGCCCCAGTAGTCTATTGGAAGGGAGAAAAGACGGATCCACACTGGGACCTGTGTGAAAGTTTCTCTTTCTGGCACGAAGTTGGGTTTCCAGGGTCTCATGTAGAGACCAGCTGAAGCGAAGAAGTAGGGTCCCCCATCAAATACTCTATCCTTGTCCTCTAAATTCGTAAAAACAACAGTAAAAAAACCTTTCGCTCCTAGGTGTAGTTTAACATCACCTTTGGGTTTCCATTGCTGCTTGATCCACTGACATAGCGCTCTTTCTATTGGCCACAGTCCCATGAACTTGCAGATTACTGCATGTTCTGACATATGTTCTCTGTAGGCTTGTATCTCCGGATCTGTGATCACTACTCTTAGGGCTTCTGCTTTTTTGGGTTTGCATGCTCCTCGTGCTACTCTATCATTGCTGGGGTTTGGTACGATCTCCTTTTCCTCTTCTTCTTTTGATTGATTCCCTTCCTCTCGTTCCCCTTCCTCCTCTGCTTGTTTATCTTTGTGGGTTGTGTGTCTCTGCCCTGCGTTTTCCTTCTTCCCGCTGTTCTCCTTTCCAGTGCTCTCTTTTCCTTTCATTCTTGGGTTGCTGGTTGCCTCCCTGTTCTCCTTTTGTTTCTTCTCCTTGCCTGTACCGTTTTCTTGCTGAAGCTTTCCATACCCTATTATCTTCACTCCCTCCTGCGCTGCTTGTTTCTGCATGACTATTTGTCTGAAGGATGGGGTCCCAATGGACCCCCCGTTTACCATTTGTCGGGTCAATCCTTGTCCTCTTCTGAGCAGTTCCGCTATTCTGATCCTGTGCGCTTCCAGTTCCGATCCTGGTTCTGCAGGCTTGAAGAACTAAACCCTAAACTTCGAGCCAGCTTCGTCCCCTAGGATGATAGAGGGAGCGTGAAAACATAATTCACTGGACTCCTTGCTCTGGCAAACATCATCAAAAAAATGGAAGAATATATTCGGAGGTTCTTCTGGAAGGGAGGAAAACAAAACGAAAAAAAAAAATTCCTCTTATCAGCTGGGAAATCATTACCAAGCCTTTGTGGGAGGGTGGCTTAAAGTTTAAAAATCTCTGCCAACAGAATGTGGCAATGGCAGCAAAGATCATATGGAAAATCATTGCACCCAATCCGGGCTGGGCTCAAGTCGCTCTCTGGAAAAAATACTTCAGGGGATCCCGCACCAGATGTTTGGATAATGTCATTCAAAGGCCTAACTCGGCATTCCTGAAGCTGCATGCTAAGGCTGCCCCTTTAATAACAGCGCACTCATACTGGATTCCAGGTAATGGTAAAAAGGTCAGCATTTGGATTGATAGAATCATGAATAAAGATTCGGTTGAAAGCAGAGCCTCCATCAACACGTTGCGTAGCTGGATGGACAGAGAGGGTCTGCGCACGTTGTGGGATATCTCACTTTGGAACAACGATACCTGGGCAGGTTGGAAACGTATCGATGTGCCGGAGCAACTGTCAAATGAATGGGCCACGTTACTGGATTGTTTGCACGGAATGGCGCCCACTCATAGGAGGAAAAGAGATCAGAAAGGATGGGGAACGAGCGTCAGAGGCTACACAGTTTCCCTGGGGTATAACAAACTGAATGAGCGACCATATGTTCCCCCCAATCCAGCTCCATGGCGAGGTGTATGGCGCACTCCTTCACTGCCCAAAATCGATTTCTTTGCCTGGCAGCTCTGTCACACCAAAATATTAACCTATGACATTCTACAGAAGAAAGGTTTCTACGGTCCCTCCATCTGCTCATTGTGCAGTGAGAACGCAAAGTCAGCAGCTCACTTGTTTCTTGAGTGTAACTTCTCCAAACAGGTATGGACTTCACTTATTCAAAATCCGGACCCAAATTTCAAGCTCCCTGGCACCATGGCGGATCTCTTTTCAAACTGGGCAACCAGTTACCCTGGCCCAGCTCCTAAAAATCAGACCATCAAAACAGTGTGGGCAGTCCTCCCTAAGATCATAAGCTGGCAGATATGGCTTGAACGCAACAGAAGAATCTTCAGGAATACAAAGCAGAACCATAAGATTTTGGAAAACAAAATCAAATGCCAAATCAAGGAGTGCTTGGCTGATATAAAAGATGACTCCAACCTGAGTCAACAGGACATCATTTGGGGATCAATTCTAGGCCTTCAATTCCAGCCAGCAGTCAGAAACACCCCTATCATTAAAGACTGGCAGATAAGGAAGTCTGAAAGTGATTTTCAAGGCTGGATCAAAACGCAAGCAAGACATTCCCTCTTTTTTGACGGGGCAGCAAAGGGTAACCCGGGCAAAGCTGGAGCAGGAGGTGTTGTTTTAAATCCAATAGGAGAAAAATTCCATTCCTATGCCTGGGGTCTCGGATATTCTTCCAGCATTCAAGTGGAGGCCTTAGCCCTCCTTCAAGGTCTCAAGAGCCTCAAAGAATTAAACATAAAAGAAGCCAACGTTATAGGAGATTCCCAGATCATCATAAATGCAATGGCTACCAAATCCCCAGCTCTGGATCTTAATCTAGCAAGACTGATAACCAGAATCAAAGGCTTGGAAAGCTATTTTCAGGATTTGAGATATTATCATGTGCTGAGAACCCATAATAAAGAGGCGGACATAGAAGCCAACAAAGTTGTCCTCCTCTCTGCCGGAACCAAGATGAAAGACGGAAAAGAAACATGGGAACCCATCCCATAATCTGATCGCTGCCATGTTCTACTGCTGGATACTAAATAAATTTGTCTGCATCTTCAAGTGGGGGAAAATCACTGAAATTGATTCCATGGACTCTTTAGCAAGAAAGAATTCTGCAAGCTCCAGCTGCATACTTAGTCACTGCAGTGAGCGGAAACAGGGCAAAGAGATTTCCAATGTAATAAGTTTTTCGGCATTCAGCCCAAGTTGAATACAAACAATCCATAACCATTTCTGTTTAAAAAAAAAAAAAAAAAAAAAACATTGAAGCTCAAAATCAATCATCACTGCAATACAACCATCAAATACATCTGCATCAGCCAATCACTAAAACTCAATCATCAATCATAACTAAAACCCAATCATCAATATCTGAATCAACCACAACTAAGTCAATCAATCACTAAAACTCATCAACTCTGAAACTTAATCATCAATCTCTGAATCAACCACAACTGAATCAATCACTCACTGAAACCTCTGACATAACTACATCGCCTAATCATCAATTCAACCAATCAACTGGAACAAACAGATCACTATAACCATTACATAGATCTGAACCCAGAACACTACATCAACAACCAGAACCAACTGTAACCTCAAAAATCATGTGCCATAATGTATACGCTATTTCAGTGAAGCCAACCTGCATGTATATGCTACTTCCTTTAACCAAACCTTCATATACCTCCAAAGGTACTGAATCATAAAAACCTCTAAATCAAAATTGTACCAACCAATGACATTATGAAGATCTACTATCATATTACAGAGTTCTAAACATATTGCAGCAAGGATCACCCTTCTTACTCAATCAATCAATCAATCAACTAGACTCAATCTCCTTATACAATCAATTTTACTTTCAAATCTAATGAAGACATCATTGACAAACAATAGTAGAACAGTAGCTTTGATCAAATAGATTAGTCATCCCTGAACAACAAGCTTTTCTTCTGCATACGCTACTTGGAAGTGTTGAACTACCATGTATACACGCCTTCACCAAGGTGAACCAGCATATAGATCTGCAAATAAAAACTTATAACTTCGAAGTTGTTCCATACTTCAGATATACCCATATCATATCATTTAAAGGAAAAAACATTTGTTAGCACTCATATCTAGCCTATCCATTATCAAATCACATAATGATAAGTCATTATGATCCTGATCCATCATTAGATCTCATCCATCATCGAACACTCAGGTGCATACTTAATCTAGATCAAGCAAAGCATCAGAAACCCATAACATGAATAATTGCTTTTGATCTAATACTTCATAAGATATTCCTTACTTGTGCACTTAGCCCTTTGATCTTCTCCTCCTTATATATTTTTAGCCTTTCTCAATACCTTGGACCAAAACAACACATGGAACCTGTGGTATCCTTTGACAGGATCAAGTAACCGTTATTCTGCTCAATATTGTGGGCTAATACCATGGTATGGACCCTTGGTATTCTTTAACTTTAATTTACCTTAATTTTCCATCCCATACGCGCTTTTCCTCTTGTGAAAGTGTGTACATACATATACACTATTTTTGTATAGTGAACTCACGTATACAACTTAACATACTTGAAAACATTATTTTTCCTCAATTACTTGATTCTTTTTCTTGTTCTTCTATGCCATTATTCTGTTACCTCTGAATAGACCTGTTATAATGTGATTTTCCATTGTATATTCCTTTGAACTGCCCTGCATTTTTTCACATTTGTAAACACAACTGCCATGCATTCTCTCACATCCTGTTTATACATTTATCAATTAGTTCATTCATCAAAGAACAATTGTTATCAAGGACAACAAACACTAACAATGTCCTTGTATCAAACCTTTGACCATTATTATCTTCTGTCATTTTGTCACCTCTGATCTTTCCTGTAGATTCATCTAGTTACCATATACTTGTTCTGCTACAAGTGGGTTGCCATCAAGTACAACACATGCATCAGAATGTCAACATGATGAAAATCCCTATGTAAAAAAAAAAATCTACAATGTTGAGTGCAAGATTCCAGGTGGGTAAACCTTCTCTTTGAACATATAATAGGCCTAAGCAATGACAGTTGAATAGTGAATAACAAGAGTTGAGGATGTTTAAGTGCCAAATGGGCAGACCTCCTTTTGATCAAATATAAAGAACTAACATGTAGGAGATTAGGTCTAAAGAGCCAAGTCAAGAAGGTTAGTTGAAGAGAAAAAATATAAGGATTCTAATTCAAGTGGTTGTGATCAAGCTTGAAGGTGCAACTAACATCAAATCAAATATCTCGTCACAAGGAACCTAATGGTGCAGACGACACCTCAATCTGATTTTGTATGCAAAACTTATGCTCAGTCAAAGTCTGAGTCAAACTTGGCAAAAGGATAGATTTCAATTGGCGCTAGATAAATTTGGACTAGCGCCAAAGTTCGCAGTCCGGTAAAATTTTGTAGTTGGGGGGGCTAAAGTTAGTGGATCTCAAGATAAATGTAGTCACACTGCTACAGTTGGTGGAAATGCCAAATCTGGTGGCATCCCACTAAAATTGGCAGTAGTTTTGTTGACTCGATAGCATGGGGCCACGTCACCCAAGAAAATGGCATCACATGGCACCCAAATGATAGCTAAACAATCCCATCCTGGGCCTAACAGATTCGATGGAGCACCAAAATTCATTTAGCGACAAGTCAAATTGATCAGCGAAGTCTATTATAGAAATGGGTTGGCGGTCTCCCCAAACCCCAACCATATACGATGGGTATTGTTATAACAAAACACAAGTGGGTAGGCCTGTGGGATTGAACCCTGGACCTCCCCCCAACCAAAACACTTAACATAGTATGCGCTAGTCGTCGGGCCAAAAATTGGTTCTTGGTTAGTTCGCCCACCACAATGTTTAAAAGACCATGCCAAACCCATTTGAATGGAGGAGGAACAAGGCTTATGGGCAGGGAACCGTGACGAGTTAGAACCAAGATGTAGGCCAGGAACCCTCTGGGCATGTAGATTGAGGGGTTTATTCGCATGGAATATTCCCTAAAATATTCCCAAACGATTTTGTTGTGGATTCTTAGAGATTCTCTAAGTGTCTAGAGTTGACAGTTTTAGCGTTTGGTTGAGTTTATACTCATTTTACTAAGAATTTCCCAAGGAGTTCAATGGTGTAGTCAGATTTCATATTTGAGCGGCCCATTTTCAAGTCACTCTCAGAAGTGAGGTATAATGATGTATTTTTTCATTTATCCGTAAAGTATCATGGATATTCCACTGGATAGTTTGTCACAACAGACCTAATAATATTATATTAAAACTCTAAAAATTCTGCACTATTTCAATCTATTAAACTTTAATATCTGTGAGTTTAACTGTAATTAGTGCATGCACGCAAATGGAAATTATGTAGAAAATTAGAGAACGATAAAATAAGCACACACACACAAGACACAAGATATGCGCTCTTGAAAACCCTTTCGAGATAAAACTCAACTGGAAGGTGATGCCTCTCCACTCTCTTTCTCTGTTTGGAAATATGGTTGTAGGTACAAAGAAGTAATATATGTGGCTCATGGGCCGCTACAATGCACAAATCTTCTCTGTGTGCTCTACCTCCTATCTCTCCTAGCTATCTTTTCTCAGCTATGGAACAAAATTCTCTCGAAAGAATGGAATGCCTCTTACTCCTAGTGGCCCAGTTATAACACAGCCCAATAGCTTACTAGTGGTTAAGTTTGACTACATAAACTCTTAACTAGAGTTAAAAAATAGACTCTTGTAGAGTATTTTACATCACAAACATGTGTCTAGCCCCTCCTCCATGAATAATGGGGGTTGACATGACATCCTTCCGAACTATAGGTGTGAAAATAGGAAGTTCAACTTCTGAGTGGCATAACTTTTGCATACGGACTACGATTGACATGCTTCTTATGTCGTTGGAAAGGTCTCTATGTGTAGAATAGCATTAAAAGGTGTGCACTTGTGAAAAAAGGTTTTACCCCCAAAAATCCTCGTTTGATGCCTCAAAACACTCCCGGAAGGTTTCAGACCCCGTTTTGCCAAATTGGGTCCCGCCGGTAAAAATGGTTAGTGAGTTGATTCCTCCACTTTTTCCACTCCAAATGCATTGAGATGGATGAAAAAAAATATATAATAATCCAATTCAAATCACACCTCTCCATTTTTGGAGGCTTTTCGTCCCCAAAATCTTTTACTGAATGAGGTGAGAAAATTTTTCCTCAACCTTCTCTCTGGTGTACCATTCAGCTTTGCCTAGAAGTTGTCCCTTCAACCCAATCTACCAAAGTTCATGCTAGCCCTGTCTTATAGTTTTGGACCTCTTCTGCAAAACTGTATCTTCTATCAACTATGCCTGAGCATCTAGTGCAAAATCCTCCACAAAAGGTAGGACATGTTCCTCTTCCTGATCTAACATGGAAGGCTCATAGAGTTTCAAATTCTCTACATTCACAACCGAGTAAATGCGCATATATGGTGGTAAAATGAATCGATAGGAATTATCACCCACCTTTTCCAGTATCTTAAAGGGACCATACCTTAGAGACTTGATTTTATTACTACACCCCTGCAACCTCTCCTTATTCAACTGTAGCCATACTCTATCTCCCACCTTGAATGATTTCTTTGTTCTGTGTTGATCATGCCTAGCCTTATACTTATCCTGCTACTTTTGCAGCGTTTCTTATACCTATAGATGGATCTACCTAATCTTCTCTATAAATTTTTCATCCCTCAAAACATATCCTGTGAGATCTTCACTCACTCGTCCTTGCTGCCCATATGAAATATCCAAAGGTGAAGGTGGAAAAAATCCAAAACAAGTCTCAAATGGGGACTTTCCTGTAGAAATGTGGATTTCTCTATTATAATAATAATTCATACATACCATTTTCATCCCAGGTCTTCAGATGCTTCTGGTTGTATTACCTCAGAAGCTACACCAAATTCTTGTTGACTACTTATGTCTCTCATTTGTCTGTGCATGGAATGTTGTAGATCTCTTCAACTTTGTGTCCATCTTCTCCCACAATGTAGTCCAGAATGAATTTAGAAATGTTGTATCCCTATCTGAAATGATGCTACTTGGTATCCCAAAGTGCACCCAGGCATGTCCAAAGAACAAGTTTTATGCTTCTTGTCCACTAATGGTCTTTTTAGAGGGCATTAGAACACACATATCTTATTGAACTTGTCAACTACCACGAACAGGTAGTCATGTCCCTTCCTGGTTGTCAATAAACCTCCTAAAAAGTCCATAGAAATTATTTCCCAAGGACGAGTAGGTATAGGTAAGGGATGATATAGACCATGTTTCCTGATTCTAGGCTTGCTGGTACAACAAAGCATGCATCCTCTTATGAACCTAGCTACCTGCTCTTGCATCTTGGGCCAATACACATAACTCTGCAAGTTAGCTATGGTCTTCCCTACACCAAAGTGCCCTACAAACTTGGAGGTGTAAACCTCTCTAATCAGCTACAAACGCTCACCTTTAGGAACACATAACTTATCCAGCCTATAGAGTAACACATCCTAGAGACGGTAGTGAATAGTGTTGTCGCCATCTTGCACATGAGTCTGACTCTACAACTATTGATACATGTTCTTGAAGACCTCATCTTCTAAATATACCTCTCTATATGCATCATGGGTGAATGGCTCCATGTGCATAAGCGTCCCTAAAGCTCTAATCTTTGGTGTGGGTGGCCTTGAAAGCGTATTGGCTAACTTGTTTGTGTTTCCCTTCTTATACTTGATCACCAAATGAAACTGTTGTAGAAACCCCATATAGTTGTAATTCCTGGTCTGTTGTAGCTTATTCTGAGCCTGCAAGTATTTTAACGGGTGGTGATCTGTGTGGATTATTGTCTCCTTTCCCATCAAATAGTGCTTCCACTTCTTCACAACTTGCACCATGTCATAGACCTCCTTATCGTAGGTAGGGTAGTTAAGGGTTGCCCCATGAAATACTTCAGAATGGTAGCAAATGGGCCTTCCTCCTTGCATCAAGACAACTCCCATAGCATACCCACTCACATTTGTCTCCACTTCAAAGGGTCGCTGCAAGTTTGGTAATGCCAGAATTGGTGCTTGACTGATCTTCTTCTTTAGATCCTTGAAATCCTTTTGCTGACCTTTCCCCACTTGAAACTCTTACCACTTGATGTTATGGCATGGATTGGTGCTGCTACCACTGAAAATGAGGCTATGAATTTCCATAGGTATTGTGTTTCCCCAATGAAACTCCTGACCTTGGAAACATTAGTAGGAATCACCCATTACATGATGGCATCCATCTTGGAATTATCTATCTTCAACTCTCCTCCACTGATCACATACCCCAGGTACACCAAAGACTATTCCGAAAACTCACACTTCTTGAGATTTGCTAGCAGCTAATGCTTCTTCAATGTTTCTAGCACCTGCGTCAAATGTGAAATATGCTCCTACCAAGTAGCAGTATATACTAGTATATCATCTAGATAGCAATAACAAATGAATCTATAGTATATCATTCATTAATCTCATAAACGTAGTTGGTGCATTACATAGGCCAAATTCCATAACTAATCACTCATACAAACCTTGCCCGGTTTTGAGGGCGGTCTTCCATGTATCTTATTCTTTGACTTGAACCTAGTGATATCCAAACTTCAAGTCCAGCTTGGTGAAATACTTTGCTTGTTGCAACTGATCTAGCAGATCATATATCCTGGGCAGGGGGTATTTATTCTTTACCATGATTTTATTCAACGCCCTGTAATCTATACACATCTGCCAAGTCCCATCCTTCTTTGGCACAGTGATGATGGGTGACCCACATGGTGATGTACTCGGTTGAATGACACCCTGTTCCAACAGCTGCTACAATTATTTCTTCACCTCACTTTCTTCTATAACAGACTGCCTGTACAACCAATATTTGGCAATGGGGAGTCTGGCGATAGCTGGATCTCGTGCTCCACTTCTCTCTTAGGTGGCAACCCTTTAGGCTCTCAGAACACACCCTTGTATGCATGTAACAACTCCTCCAATTGTTGTTTATGTTTATTAGTACGCCCCTCCAAGGATGCCTTGTCTTATTGACTCCCTTCAGACTTACTTTCTCTTAAAAACAATAAAACATACTTCTTGCTAGAAATAATCAATTTCTTGGCTTGGTTGGCACTTATCAGTGAAATTTTCAACTTACCTTTGTGCGCGTTGACGATGAATGATTTTCCATCCTTGATGAGTCAGTGTTGGTTATCTCTCCTCATGAATATTGCATCACGCATGTACATGTATGGACTCCCAAACATGACTCCACGTACATCAACGGGGACCACATCCAGATCTACTTCATCAATAAAATCAACACTGCTAGCAAATCTAATTTTGCATTGTTTTGTTACCTTCAGCTATGCATCCTTATTTACCCATCCCAATGGATATGGGTTTGGATGATCACGAACTTCCAACCCCAACTTCTTGACCAGTTTTGCTACAGTAAGATTAGTTTGCGATCCTAAGTTATTTTAAAAAAATCATCAATCTTTGTCTTCTTGACCTGTATCTTTATATGGAAGAGTTTGGTCATTTCTTTCTCTTCCTTTTGTTGAAGGCTACTCAGATTCACCTCCTTCTGCATTGATGTACATATGATCTTATCATCCACGTCTGAGCTACTTTCAACTTGTTTCTCAAAATCATGGCCATGAGATTCTTCTTCTTAATGTCTTTCTTCTTGTTCTTCGAGTTTAGCTCTGGATGCAACATCCAACACTTCTCCTTTGTATGGCCATCAATGTTGCAATGGTTGAAGTGGTTGCTAGGATCTTTGCACTATTGTGTTGTGGTTGTTGTATTTTTATATTTTCCCCCTTTTTGCTTCTTCTTCCCCTCCTTAAAAGCTTCAAGTTGATCCTTCTTCTTCGATCCACTTGATTGTGCTCTTTTCAAATCTATGTTATTCAGGTACTATGCCTGTACACAAGCCTCGTCCACCAATTTGGGCTTGAACAACATCAATTACTCACGCAGATGGCAGTGCAGACCCCACAAATACTTGAGGAGTACATATGGGTTCTTTGGAGAGATACCCATCATAATAAGCATCTTTATGAATTATGTGGTGTACTCCTACACGCTTTGGCCCGAATTTTTCCTGAAGCAATGCCATGGGATTCATTGGTCCTCCACGTACCCAATGGGATAAAACTGTGACTTGATGAGGGTTTTGAAATCCTCCCACTTAGTCACTAGAGGTTCTCCCTCCAACCTCAGGGTTTCCGTGTGGATCTCCCACCAAGTCAGTGCATGGCCCTCTAATTTCATCCACGCGAATGAGATCTTTTACCCTTCCTCGATTTGATGGATGGTGAAATAAAATTCAAGTTACTTCAACAGATGGTTCAGCTTCATATACTCGAACTCCCTATGGTACAACTTAATATCAAATTTTGCTTCCATTTTGAACAAGGATTGGTTCACGTCACTCGATCTGGGTTTTACAACTTTCAACCCCGTTGATCTAGATCCCCTGCAAATATCCACAAATGCCCAAAGAAATCAGATATGATACCAAATGATCTATAAACTGTTGTGGATATTCCACTGGACAGTATATTATAAGAGATCTAAAAAAATTATATCAAAACTCTGAAAATTCTGCACTATTACAGTTTATTAAACTTTAAGATTTGTGGATTTAACTGTAATTAGTGCATGCATGCAAATGGAAATTATGCAAAAAAGTAGAGAATAACAAAATAAGCACACACACACAAGACACAAGATATGCTCTCTCGGAAACCCTCTCAGAAGAAAACCCAGCTGGAAGGTGAGGTTGCTTTGCTCTCTTTCTCTGTCTAGAAATATGGTTGTACATACAAAGAAGAAATGTCTGTGGCCCGTGGGCTGCTACAACGCACAGATCCTCTTTGTGTGCTCTACCTCCTATCTCTCTTGATTATCTTAGCTCAGTTGTGGAACAAAATGCTCTCAAAAGAATGGAATGACTCTTCCTCCTAGCGGCCTAGTTATAACACAACCTGATAGCCTCCTAATGGTTAAGTTTGACTACATCAACTCTTAACTAGAGTTAAAAATAGACTCTTTTGGATTCTTTTACATCAAAAACACGTGGCTAGCCCCTTTTCCATCAATAATGGGGGCTGACGCGGCATCCTCCCAAACTATTGGTGTGAAAATAGGAAGGTCAACTTCTGAGTGGCATAAATTTTGCATACAAACTCTTATTGACACGCTTCTTACATCGTTGGAAAGGTCATTGTGTGTAGAATATCATGAAAATGTGAAACGATAAATCAGCAAAGTTTTACCCCTAAAAAAAATCATTTGATGCCTCAGAACGCTCCCGAAAGTTTTTAGACTCTGTTTTGCCAAATTGGGTCCCGTCGGTAAAAACGATCATGTGAGCTTATTCTTCCACTTTTTCCTCTCCAAATGCATCAAGATAAATGGAAAACAATATAATGATCCAATTCGGATCAGTCATGTACTTTCCTTTCTTTTTTCTGAGATGAGTAAAGAGGCATGTCCACTTTGTAACTGGGCCCGAAGCCATAGTTCACACATTGTGACTGAACTTCATTATCAAATATTGGTTCTTCATATTTATGGTCTCTTTATGTGTTTCTTCTTCTTAAATTATCGCATTTATGGTTTTGCGTGCTCTTTTATGCAATTCGGTAATTCTACTAACATTACTGAAGAAAATATGTTGGTATTAAAGTGACGTTCTATTTTATGTGAGTTTCGAGTGTGGATGATAACCAGGGTCAAACTCAAAGAGGGTCAAATACAGAGGTAACCACAAATCTCTTTTAGGCTAAGGTCCTACCCCCTAGCCTTGGAGAGGGCTCTCTCACTATGTTTTCTTTCAGTCAATCTAGTGACTAAAAACTCTTGATCTTAGGCTGGATATAAGGATAAAAAAGGTGAATTTATGTTGTTGTTTGAAGGTAAGTGGAAGAAAGTAGATCTACCTCAAATCAGACCATTGTTTTAGATCCAAGTGAATAAGCGGTGTGATGGAGTTTGAACAGGGGAAATATAGGCAATTTTATTGGTATCAAATCAAATTTTGTTGTAGTAAATGGGTGAGTGCAACATGAGAAAAGATGACAAATAGAACATCAAAACATTGATGAGTTCATATTCCAATATAGAAGAAAAGTAACACATATGATCAACTGAATAAAATCAAAGCACTAGATGAATTCTAAAATATCTCCTTTCAAATTGAACATGAAGAATGTTTACACCATGAAAATATATAAAAACATATCAGAATGTAGCATATAAACTAGATCACAAGGAAATACACATAACAATAAATACTGACACAAGAATCAATGTTGAAATTGCATTTGCCTTCTTCTATTCATTTGGCAAAAAGATACAAAAATGCAAAATTTGCAGACTAGCTTCCTTCCACTCCTAACTAGAACCATTTTGCACGTCTTTTCATCTTTAAATACGATGAGGAATTCTAATTACCACTCTAGGTGGTTGAATTCACTGCATAGAAGTCAAATAGACTAGATTCAATGCATCTACAAAGACATAGGAACTTCTATATCGAAACTATCACAACTTAGAAACATCATGATTTAAAAATTGAATCAATTTAAGAAAGATCATGTTTGGAACTCAAACTAAACTAACTTATCGACACTTATCCAACCAGAAAAATCACTTCTAGAAGGTCCCAAAATACAAGTTTACAAAAATGACCATGACTGATATACTTGCGCAACAGAAGTAAATAACCATGATTGATATACTTGCGCAGCAGAAGTAAATAACCATGATTGATATACTTGCGCAGTAGAAGTTGAATTTTGAACTTGTATTGAATTATCCTGCCCCAAAATTGTTAAGTTATGGTATGTTCTATGCTTATAACAGTTTACTTCTTTTTCTTAATATATTCCACCGATTAGCAATCACATGTACATAAAGTAAAGTGCAGATAGAACATTAAACGATCGACAGAAAACAAGCCAAGACAAGAGACACAAAATGTGGCGGCTAGCCAGGGACAAACCCCACAATGTGTGGGGAAACCCTTTGATCAAATCTTCTTTTATCTTCAATAATTCAGCAGAGAGAAATAGTACAATAAATCTGATTCATATCAGCAGTAGCAAACCCTAGATCAGCAGCATCAGCATTAGCGGCTTCATTATCAAACTAGGGCAGACGATATCTCACAAACCGACCGTCGGATTGACTTCATTCCACCACCAAAAGTTTCGGCTTCTAGAGGAGGTTCAGATGAACCTACAACGTAGTTCAAATGAGGAGATCTTCTAGGCCACGCAAGTCAATCTTTACTTCTGCAGTTTCAGCAGTTTCTGGCTTCAAACTAGGGCAGTCGATATCTTGCAAACCGTTCGTCGGATTGACTTCATTCCACCACCAAAAGTTGCAGCTTTCAAAGGAGGTTCAGATGAACCTACAGCGTAGTTCCAAAGAGGAGATATTCTAGGCCGGGCAAGTCAATCTTTACTTCTGCAGCTGCAGCTTCAAATTCAACAGCTTCCGGCTTCACATGTGTGAGAGAGAGAGACCCATTTCAGCGCAGTAGAGAAGAGACTCATATCTGCGCAGTAGAGAGAGAGAGATGTGATGAGATGAGTGAGTCCAAATGAGGAAATGTCCTCTTATATTTATACACAACGTTGGTGTGTGAATAGATGCGACTGTTGGGCTTCTGAGCCTACATGAGTTGTAGGTCGGCTTGATAATAATTCCATAATCAAAATAAATTCATATCTCCATGAATACTTATCGGAATCGGATGATCTTTATATCAATCCTACACCACTCGACGAGAGGAATCTAATAAAAACATTATTAGCCATGAATAAGATGACCCACATGAAGTTTTGCCCTGGTTGTCAATTTTAACACTCCCTCTCAACCATGGAGAACTTCATCTGCAATCTGTCTATCGGTCGTTACTATTCATCCATCAAATGCACTGCCTTGTACAGCCTGACCCTTGCCCTGCTCTGCTCTATTTTGCCTGTTCTGCTTTGTCTTGTTCTGCCCTGCACTGATCTGTACTGTTTTGTTCTGTTCTGCTCTGCTCTTGCATTGTTCTGTTCTACTCTGCTTTTGTCTGAATTATGAAGAAGAAGAAATGATCGAGGATGTATCATACTGACTCAAAGTCAGTCTCAGAGTATGTACCACTAGTCCCAGACCAGTCTCAACCAACCCAAAGTCAGCATCATAGTGAGTACAACTCCAATGGTCCCAAACCAATATCATCCTCCACTGACTCAAAGTCAGTCTCAGAGTATGTACCACTAATCCCATACCAGTCTCAACCGACCCGAAGTCAGCGTCATAGTATGGTACAACTCCTACCACTGGTCCCAGACCAATATCATTGATCCCAGATCAATGGAGGTCATCCTAGCATAGGGATTACGGTAGTTACAACGATGCGTCCATCGGTACTACTATGGTCCCTAACTTCATTTCCCTGCTCATTAATCAGATGAGAGGTACTTCCCATGAGTCCCAGACTGCATGGGTAGGATGCCTCGACAGGAGAACTAATCAATCTTGTCCTCACAGGAGAACACATCAATCCTGCTACAATTGCCATGGAGAACACATCAATCCAGGCCTCACAGGAGAACTAATCATCCTGCTACACAGGAGAGCGAATCATCCTGTTCCACAAGAGAGCGAATCATCTTGTCCCACAAGAGAGCGAATCATCTTGTTCCAGTGTGCACCACCAGGGGAGGGTGAGTCACCCTGTGGTCATATGTTGCTCCAGTAGGAACCGCAAGCCCTCAGAGCTCCCAGAGCTCAATGTATGCAACATGCAGGACCCTTGTACAAAGGTTTCTTGCCGACTCCAAGTCGTTTGGGAAAATCACAGATTAGATCTTTCCTCGGGGCTTTGACAAGGTGTATCAACTTGTACATCATCTTAATGTGATGGAGCTTCCTTGCTCATCGACGTACCATATCCCAGATGATGTCTATCTGCTGGAGCAATTGACGAATACGGGATTCCTCAATAATCGAATCCCACCTCTGGTTGTTACAGAGAATCACAGTGGTATCCAATGTAAATCCAAACAGCTCACTGAAGAGCTTTCGCAACCAAACTGCCTCACACGAGGTTATGCTAGCAACAATATATCCTGCTTCGGCAGTGCTCAAAGCCACCAACTTCTGCTTCCTGCTCATCCAGGATATCGAAGCAGATCCCAAGGTGAAACAGTACCCGAAAGTGCTCTTACGGTCCACCACACTGCCTGCCCAATCAACATCAGTATATCCAAGTAGTCTCACATCTCCGACAGTGTATCTTAATCCATGAGAGATTGTGTCCTGAAGACATCTCAGAAGATTCCTGGCATCAATCCAGTGAGGCTCAACCAAATATGAGCTCACAATGCTAACTGCAAAACATATGTTCGGACAGAGGTTCACCAAGAACATCAATGTGAATGAGTTTTTGAAACTCAGAGGCATTTCCCAAGTCTGGTCCGACATCACTACCATATAACTTCTAAAAGTTAAGATCCTCGAGGTAGTTACAGGCTTGCAGTCCATCATACCGAATCTTTCCAATATATTTACCACATATTTTCCTTGAGATAGGAAAATTTCCCTTCGCTTCTGCCACACTTCAAGTCCTCGGTCCTTCATTTCAAATTCAGAAGCCATCTCCCTCTTACATTTGTGAATGAGAGGGTTTGCACCTGTTAGAAAGAGGTCATCCACATACAACACCAGTATGAGAGGCTTGTCATCTTCAACCTTAAAGTAAAGGTTAGGATCAGCTTCACTCCTAGTGAATCCCAGCTTCATCAAGTAGCTATCGATCCTCTCATACCATGCTCGGGATGCTTGCTTCAGCCCATAAAGAGCCTTCTTCAACCTGCATACATGAGATTTTCAATCATAAATCTCAAATCCTTCAGGTTGCTCCACATAGACCTCTTCTTTGATAGAACCATGCAGTCTTAACATCCATCTGATGTAGGTTCCATCCTTGTGAAGCCACAAGGGCTATGATCAAGCGGATGGTCGAATATCTGGTAACAGGTGCAAATATCATAGTCTATACCTCCCTTCTGGGATAAACCACGAGCAACAAAACGAGCCTTATACTTTTCTGTGCTTCCATCTGCTGCATGCTTTATCTTGTAAAGCCATTTGGAAGTAACAATTTTCTTGTCTAGGGTCTGGGAACTACTTCCCAGACATCATTCTCCATAATAGACTCATATTCTATGGTCATAGCATCCTTCCATAGTTAATGCTTGATGACATCTAAGAATGATGAAGGTTCATTTTGTATGATCGTGCTCATGATGGTCAAGTATCCCTGATACCTGTTAAATTTCTTACTTTGATGGAAGGTTCCTCAGGGTGCAGCATGTCCTTCAGCATCATCAAGTATCCCCCTAAGCCATGAAGGCCTCTTCCTAGAAGAGGAAGGCTCATGTGGATGAGGATCAATCGGATCCATGGGTTCTTCTACATCAGGCATTGATTCATCATCCTTTTCTTTCGGTTCCCTGGTGTCGGCTTCTTGAGAGATCCTCAAAGTCGGAAGATTGATCACCTTGCTGAGAGCCATATCTTCATCAAAGGTGACATCATGACTAATTATGACTTCCCTTTGACCGGCTACATAGATTCTATAGCCTTTAGTATTTTCACCATAGCCCACGAAAATACCCTTCTTTCCAGATGCTCCCAATTTATTTCTTTTCTCTTTCGGCACATGAAAGTATACAGGGCTTCCAAAAATTTTAAAATTAGAAACATCAGGTTTCTTACCGGTGAATTTTTCTTCAGGAGTCTTGGAACCCAATGCTTGATGAGGGCATCGATTTTGTACATATACGGCAGTGTTTCCAGTTTCAGCCCATAGAAACTTTGGAAGTCTTTGATCATGTAGCATGGCCCGGATAGCTTCCATCATCGTGTGGTTCTTCCTTCCCACCACACCATTCTGCTCAGGAGTATGTGGTGTAGTAGTCTCCCTCTTAATGCCAACCTCAGGTATGCCTGAGTAAACCAATTGTAATATATCGGAGGTCTTGCTTTGGCTTGAGGGGAATGGTCCCCTTTTGAGCTTTCCTTTGGCACATCCCGGACATACACCTTCTTTCTCTACTTGGAATTCGGGCATCCCTGTTACCATCTGTCTTACATCGGGTAGAGCTTTGTAATGAAGGTGGGAAAACCTCCGATGCCAAAGTTCAGACTAAAGAGTTGTGTCACAAGACATGACACCTAGCGGACTTCCATCGACCTGATATAATGAATCAACACTAAACCCAAGAGTAAAGGCATCTTTAACATTATTTTTCCATATACATACCTTGCCATTGCTGAAGGTTACCTTGTAGCCTCTGTCTTCCATTGCCAAGATGGACACTAGGTTCCTTTTGAGGTCAGATGCATTTAATACATCCTAGAATTTCTAGCCTTCTTGAATGCTTGTCCTCTTCCTTGATTCCCAGCTCTCCTCTTACCTTTGTTGTTGAATTTTTCATTCCTTTGATTGCCATCAGAGGGATTTCGAGTTGCACCACTACATACTGTACCATGCTTCTCTAATCATGATTATCATCATGCTGCCCATGTCCATGATTTTATCCATCATAATGCTCATGATCTCATACATAGTGACTTGCTTTATCGCAAATGTAACATCGTCATTTTCTTCTAGCCTTAGGTCCAGCCTTTCCTTTTGATTTAGTCCCGGAATTATTTCTTTTCTTTGCATGAGAAGAAAAGGCAGCAGGAGGACCTTTAGGCATGGGCATTTCTTGCACTTCTTCCCTTGTTTCTTCTTGAATGCATCTAGCCATTAATTCCTCGAAACCAGGAATTACATTATAGTTCAAAAGAGTAGTCCTGAACACATACCATTCAAATGGCAATCCTCCAAGAGTTGTGAGTGCCATTTCTCTGTCAGTAATAGTTTCCCCAATAGATAGGAGATCGTTCTTGATCTCGGTGATTCTTAAGAAGTATGCTTGCATACTTTCATCTTTACCCTTCTTGATTTCCCTCAGCTTATTTCTAAGAAACAAAACTTGATTTGCATCATTAACTTTAAATAAACTCACCAGTCTATCGTAGATTTCCTTGAAGGTGTCTAGATCATAGATGTAGGCCACCAAGCGCTTGTCGATAAAGTCCCAGATGATCTTCTTTGTTTTGACTTCTCCATTTTTCCATTTGTTCCAGGCAACAGCAGATGCATTTGATGAAGGCTCAACAATATTGCCTCTTACATGGTCCAGCACTCCTTGATCTTCAAGGGTTAGATCGATAGACATCTTCCATCTGTGATAGTCAGCTTTCTCACGGAGCTTGTCTTCGGCAGGAAAGAGTGTTGAGGACCCCATAGTTCTTTTAGGATAGCCTTGCCAATCTTCTCTTCAATGATTGCTCTTGCTCTTGCTCGGGCTTTGTCTTCACCTCGGCTCTGATACCATGTTAAGTTATGGTATGTTCTATGCTTATAACAGTTTACTTCTTTTTCTTATTATATTCCACCGATTAGCAATCACATGTACATAAAGTAAAGTGCAGATAGAACATTAAACGATCGACAGAAAACAAGCCAAGACAAGAGACACAAAATGTGGCGGCTAGCCAGGGACAGACCCCACAATGTGTGGGGAAACCCTTTGATCAAATCTTCTTTTATCTTCAATAATTCAGCAGAGAGAAATAGTACAATAAATCTGATTCATATCAGCAGTAGCAAACCCTAGATCAGCAGCATCAGCATTAGTGGCTTCATTATCAAACTAGGGCAGACGATATCTCACAAACTGACCGTCGGATTGACTTCATTCCACCACCAAAAGTTTCGGCTTCTAGAGGAGGTTCAGATGAACCTACAGCGCAGTTCAAATGAGGAGATCTTCTAGGCCACGCAAGTCAATCTTTACTTCTGCAGTTGCAGCTTCAGTTTCAGCAGTTTCCGGCTTCAAACTAGGGCAGTCGATATCTTGCAAACCGTTCGTTGGATTGACTTCATTCCACCACCAAAAGTTGCGGCTTTCAAAGGAGGTTCAGATGAACCTACAGCGCAGTTCCAAAGAGGAGATATTCTAGGCCACGCAAGTCAATCTTTACTTCTGCAGTTGCAGCTTCAAATTCAACAGCTTCCGGCTTCACATGTGTGAGAGAGAGAGACCCATTTCAGCGCAGTAGAGAAGAGACTCATATCTGCGCAGTAGAGAGAGAGAGATGTGATGAGATGAGTGAGTCCAAATGAGGAAAAGTCCTCTTATATTTATACACAACGTTGGTGGGTGAATAGATGCGACTGTTGGGCTTCTGAGCCTACATGAGTTGTAGGTCGGCTTGATAATAATTCCATAATCAAAATAAATTCATATCTCCATGAATACTTATCAGAATCGGATGATCTTTATATCAATCCTACACCTCTCGACAAGAGGAATCTAATAAAAATATTATTAGCCATGAATAAGATGACCCACATGAAGTTTTGCCCTGGTTGCCAATTTTAACAAAAAATATTATGAGTGACCAACCAACCATGTAAATTCACCGTTCATTAGGCATCATACTTCAAACCTTCTAAAACATCGAATTTACAAATTGAATTAAAAAAAAAAAGGGTCATAATTTTTTCAACAAGAAATTGTGGAAAATGGGTCTTAAGTGACACCTGTAATTTCCAAACCGTGACACCCATGCAAAAAAATAAAGACGTTTTTGTTATTTGGCCTATGCTTGACACAAACCTCTTTTATTTTTAAAAAATCACTTCCATCTATTAGAAAAGTTTGCCAAAACAAAATGACTGAAATAGGAGGAAAATATAGAATTTTATTTTTTGAAAAATAGGTCTGTAGAAGCGTTGCATATATCCAAAACCATAACACAAGTGAAAAAAATGAATGAGGATTTTGTTCTTTGGCCCATTCTTGGAAAAAAACTTCTTTCATTTTTTTAAATTCATTTCCATTTGGTCAAAAAACTCTTTTGAAAATGATAACAAAAATAGTGAGTTTCGTAGTAAATTCTTAGCAAGTTCAAGTAGCCCTCCATGCTCGGTATGGTTGCACACCTCCTTTGGCAAAATGGATCAAATGGGTAGGCTTGAAATTTCTGCGTGGTGGTGTAGAACTCTTAACTTAGGCTCTCCAATGCTTGCAGACCTTCAAGATAGCGAACGCGCAATGCCCTCTTTCACGTGAGCTTCAAACACTTCCCTTCGACTATCTGCAAGCTTCTTGGAGCCTCAAACTGATTCAGAGCTCGAATTCTTCTTGAGATAAATGAGAAATGAGGACAGTTCTCGAAAAAAATGAGTTTTATGCCTTTCACATGTCCCTTTCATGTAATGATGGTAAATTTTGAGTGGAGGGAGTGAGGTGACATGGGTGAAATATCTTAATGATGAGAGGCATAACAAACTTTAACTAACTGAAACTAAATGATATGACCCTCAAATGTGACTTTTGATAAAACCTCATGAAATGACCCCTTTTTCCCTCTATGAGTGCAAAATTGAAAAACTGACCCACTCATGAACTTTAGACTTTTACAAATTCGAATTTTAGCATTTGACTATTTTGACCCATATATTTACAAGAATTTGACTATTTTGACCTCTTTACACAAGGGAATCTTTAGACTATGACACATAGTGACTCATAGGCTAAACTTGACCAATAGATCCCCAAGATGAATAGTAAGAGGCAAACACACTTTGATTCCTAGACTATATGACCCTAACATTGGCTCCAATGGGGATGGCATCCTCCTAGTGAGGTGCCAAGAACACTGCAAACTAGTAGCCTAACCATTGGGACATTGAGTCAAACACAAAAGACTAAAACTCAGCTGACTAACTGATTACAAAGCTGAAAACTTTAAAGGAAATAAGAAATTTGATAGCACATCACCAAAGTCTTAGGGCCTTCTCCTTGGGCTTCAAACATTGATGATAATTGTCCACACCTACTAAAGATATATATACACTCATGTGAAATGATCCCTCCAATTTAGCCAATCAAGAAAATGGCTACTTGACAGAATCTGGCATTTGGCTTCTCCATGCATTAAGAAAAATTAGGAAAATGGTGACTCAAAATTTCCACTTAAAATCTTTTCATGATCCATAAATTCCACAACATTCTTCTGTTCGGCTGACTGCAAAAAATTGGTAAAAGGGCCTTCAATAATTTCAATCATTACCCTGCCTTAAAAGTCAACAAAAAGACAACCACTCCCTTTGTTTTCAGCCGCTAGTTGTTCTACATTGTCCAATGCAAGATCTCCATGAAAATGAAATAAAACAACTTGTTTATCAGTATTATCATTTGCATTGGGGAAAATAATAGTGTGTTCATGAAAATATTCAGTTGAGGCAACCACATTATCAACAACATAAATGCCCACATCCACGAGGTCTAAAGAAACCAGCTCTTCTTCATAATTTTCATGCAATTCTGGGTAGTTATCACTGTGAATGATTTCACTGCCTAAAATCTTTATGTGTGCAATTTCATGGATCTTCTTTCCATGATTTTCTTCATGGGCTATAAATTGAGGCAAGGAATGGCATGAATAATAAATTGATCTAATATCATGATCCCTTTCTTGGTTATTTGAAAATCGTCGAATATATTCATCAAGCTCAAAAGAACAAACCTGTTGCACATTATTAGTGGATGAATTAGGATTGTCTTCTTTAGGATTTTGATATACTTCGTTTTCATCCTTTAGAGAAACTATTTCCTCCACCTGAACATTATATAAACTATCCTCCACCATTTCCTCTCGATTTTTAAAAGGATTCTCATACACTTGATCGCGAAAAGGCAGACAAGACTACTGCAAACTATCATCAAACACAAAGGATGGAACATGACTGTCATTATCAAGATCCTGCTCGATTTCATTTTCATCTAAGAGAGAAGCCATCATTTCTTCTTGGCAATGGAAAGAATTCTCAAAGAAATCCTCCAGGATTTCTTCATCCGTGAACTCTTCATAACCATAAAAAATTTCTAGATTTTGAATGAAATTCTCAACATAGTCGCAGCAATTCTCAACCAACGATAAAAAAAGGATGAGATTCTTTGTATTTCTCAAAAAATACTAAATTAAAATCCCTAAGTGAATACAAACTACCAGTTATAAAACCTTCATACTAGGATCTCGCTTTTCCTTTCAGAGTAGCCATGAAAATCTTCATAAGACAATCTTCAAGAAATTGAACCCTCAGCTTGCGTACATGTATGTGAAATTTAACCAGATGCAGAGCAGCATCATATCCATTTTTATCTTTGAATATTGGCATATAGGTTAACCAATCAACATGAGGCATAAGATTTGGAAAGCTGAGAATATGAGACCTATCCATAGGAGCATACCTAGCATTTGTTCTTGCAATTGAACCCATTCTAAAAATGTTTAAGTCACTAGGACTTCTTGAAACTACTGACCTTTGAATAGTGGAGTCACAATTTAAGTTTGATCTTTTGGATCCTTTGGAATTGGAGTCGCCTCGTGAAAGATGTCCAACTGTTGTTCACCACCAACAATTAGATTTGATCCTTATCGTTCACACCTGGGGGAAATTTGACCTCTCACTCCCCAACAACAACGCCAATATGTTAGCACTCCGTAATTTTCCCTACGTTGAGGAGTGAAAACTCAGAGGTAACCACAACCCTCTTTTAGGCTAAGGTCCATCCCCCCTAGTCTTGGTGAGGGCTCTCTCACTATGTTTTCTTTCAGTCAATCTAGTGACTAAAAACTCTTGATCTTAAGCTGGATATAAGGACCAAAAAGGTGAATTTATGTTTTTGTTTGAAGGAAAGTGGAAGAAAGTAGATCTACCTCATATCAGGCCATTGTTTTAGATCCAAGTGAATAAGGCATGTGACGAAGTTTGAACAGGGCCAAGATAGGTAGTTTTATTAGTATCAATCGAATTTTGTTGCAGTAAATTGGTGAGTGCAGCATGAGAAAAGATGATAAATAGAGCATCAAAACATTGATGAGTTCATATTGCCATATATAAGACAAGTAACACATATGATCAGCTGAATAAAATCAGAGCACTAGATGAATTATGAAATATCTCCTTTCAAACTTAGCATGAAGAATGTTTACACCATAAAATATATAAAAACATATCATAAGGTAGCATATAAACTAGATCACAAGGAAACACACATACCAATAAATACTGACACAAGAATCACTATCCAAATTACATTTGCCTTCTTCTATTTATTTGGCAAAAAGATACAAAAATGCAAAATTTGTAAACTAGCTTCCTTCCACTCCCAACCAGAACCATTTTGCATGTCTTTTCATCTTTGAATACAATGAGGAAGTTGAATTACCACTATAGGTGGTCGAATTCATTGCATAGAAGTCAAATAGGCTAGATTCAATGCATCTACAGAGACATAGGAACTACTATATCGAAACTATCACAACTTAGAAACATCATGATTTAAAACTTGAAACAATTTGAGAAACAACATGTTTGGAACTCAAACTAAACTAACTTATCGACACTTATCCAACCAGCAAAATCACTTATAGAAGGTCCCAAAACACAAATTTACAAAAATTACCATGACTGATATATTTGCGCAACAGAAGTAAATAACCATGACTGATATACTTGCGCAACAGGTGCGCAACTGAAGTAAATAACCATGACTGATATACTTGAGCAACAGAAGTTGAATTTTGAAATTGTATTGAATTCTCCTGCTCCAAAATGATTATGAGTGACCAACCAACCATACACATTCACCTTGCATTACCCAACATACTTCAAACCTTCAAAAACTTTGAATTTACAAATCGAATTTCAAAAATTTCAGAATTCTGTCAACAAGAAATTGTGGAAAATGGATCTCCAAGTGACACATGTAATTCGCAAACCGTGACACCTGTGCACAAAATGAGAGAGTTTTGGTTATTTGACCCATTCTCGACACAAAACTCTTTTAGTTTTGAAAAATTCACTTCCATCTGTTAGAAAAGTGCGCCAAAAAAATGATTGAAACAGGAGGAAAATATAGAATTTTATTTTTTGAAAAATAGGCCTCCAAGAGCGTTGCATATATCCAAAACCATAACACATGTGTAAACATTGCAAGAGGATTTTTTTCTTTGGCCCATTCTTGGAAAAACAAACTTTCAATTTTTTGGAAATTCATTTCCATTTGGTCATAAAATTCTTTTGAAAATGATAACAAAAATAGTTAGTGTCGCAGCAAATTCTTAGCAAGTCCAAGTAGCCCTCCATGCTTTATATGGTTGCACACCTCCTTTGGAAAAATGGATCAAATGGGTAGGCTTGAAATGTCTGTGTGATGGTGCAGAACTCTTGAATTAGGCTCTTCGATGTAGGTTTTAACCCCGTACAGAAATTACCTGCATACGAATTCTAAAACATAGAAAATAAACAATGCAAGAGCATAACACATAAAACACATATACACAGAGATTTTCCCCTGGATCCCAAAACCGGGACTACCAACCTGATTTTTCATTATGTTCCTTTCAATGTTACAATACATATTTATACATGCTGAAGCATCCAATACAATGGACTGAAAACCATCACATCCAAAACCATGGACCGAAAACCATCGCGTCCAAAACCATGTGCGAAAAACATGGACAAAACCATAGGTAGGTCCGCCCAACCTAATATAGGGCCCAAAACCAAAATTTTATAGAGTGGGATTACCTACACCCCTCAAACCCCCTGTGACTCCCCCCGCTACGCAATCGGTGCAACGAAGGGCAGGCTCCGCCCCCCTTCTAACCCCTCGGTTAACTACGTGGGCTAGTCGTGGAAAGAATATAACACAACCCAACATTCTCCCACTTGTTGTTTTATTTCCACAGGGGGCCACAAGAGAGCTTAGTCATTTATCCAGCCCTGTAATGCCCATTGTTTCTCTACACCAAGAGAACTTCTCAGAGCTCACAGATTTTGTCAATGCATCTACAGTATTCTTCAAAGTGTCCACCTTTACCAGCAACACCTTTTTGTCTTCTATCATATCCCTCACAAAGTGATACTGAACATCAATGTGCTTTGTCTTTGAATGATATGCAGGGTTCTTTGCCAATAAAATTGCACTTTGGCTGTCACAGCCTATCCTTATAGCTCCCTATACTAACCCCATACTTGAACACAATTTGTGCAACCAAACTGCTTCCTTGCTTGCATGAGTGGCTGCCATGTATTCTGCCTCTGTAGTTGATAGTGCCACTACAGATTGTTTCTTACTCATCCAACTAACTGCACATCCAAATAGGTTAAACACATACCCACTTGTAGATCTTCTCTGATCCAGATCTCCAGCCCAGTCTGCATCAATAAAGCCATGAATATCCAACACTCTATCCAATCCTGGTCTTCCTTGGTAGCACAAACCATAATCACTAGTGCCAAGCAAATACCTGAAAACCCACTTCACTGTTGTCCAGTCCTCCTTCCCTAGTTTTGACATAAAGCTGCTCAATACTCCCACTGCATGTGCAATGTCTAGTCTAGTACAGACAATTGCATACATCAGGCTACCGACTACACTTGCATATGGAACACGAGACATGTCCTCTTCCTCTTCTTGTGTCTTGGGACACTGTTCAGCAAATAAATTCACACCTACAAGAATAGGAACCTTCACCTGTTTACTATCCTACATATTAAACCCCTGCAATATTGTCTTGACATACTTCCTATGGTTTAACCGGAGCTTCCTATTTGTCTGAATTATTTTAATTTCCATGCTCAAAATATAGTTTGCAACACCAATATCTTTCATGTTGTATTTGGAGGACAAATGGATCTTCAAATCCTGGATAATTTCTTTGTCATTTCCAACCAGCAACATATCATCCACATACAAGACCAGATAAGTAACACGGTCACCAATTAATTTAAAATACACACAGTGATCTGCTTTGCTTCTGATGAAGCCAAGTCCCCGTATAAATGTATCAAATTTCTGATACCACATCCTTGGTGACTGTTTTAACCCATACATAGACTTATTTAACTTGCATACCAGTTCTTTCTTACCCTTCACCACAAAGCCTTCAGGTTGCTTCATGTAGATCTCCTCTTCCAAATCCCCGTGAAGAAATGTTGCCTTCACATCCATCTGTTCTACCTCAAAATCAAAAGCAGCAGCAACAGATAAAAGTAGTCTAATAGAAGTTAACTTGGAAACAAGAGAAAAAATATCACCAAAATCAATTCCCGGCACCTGGGAATAACCTTTTTCTACCAACTGAGCTTTGCATTTCTCCACCTTTCCTTCTACATTTGTCTTCTTCTTGAACACCCATTTGTTGCCAATGGGTTTCCTTCCAACCGACAACTCCACCAGATCCCAAACCTCATTTTTGTGCAAAGATGTCATTTCATCAACCATGGCCTCTTTCCAGAGCTTTCCATCCTGTGAATCTACTGCTTCCTTCACAGTTCTGGGATCATCATCAATAATAGATAAAGCAAAATTTGAACAGAAAGCAGATGGACTATACATTTCTAGTTGCCTTCTTTCTCGAGCTAATCTTCTCACACCCGGAGTTTATGGCTTTTCATCTTCTGATTCCTCCTCTGTTGCAAAGTCTGATTCTTCCTCCTTTAGCTCAAACTCTATCTTCTCAGGTTCCTTTGGTTGGACTTCATGTTTAATAACATATTTCACCTCTCTGAACACCACATCTTGGTTGTACACAACCTTCCTTGTTACTAGGTTCCAAAGCTTATAACCCTTTAAACCATCCTTATACCCGATAAAGATGCACTTTTTAGATTTACTATCCAATTTGGTTCGTTTCTTCTTTGGAACATGTACATATGCATCACATCCAAATACGCTCAGATGTGAAAGAAAGGGTTTCTTACCATTCCATACTTCTTATGGAGTCTTATCCTCCAACGCTGATGAAGGTGATCTATTGACCAGGTAACATGCTGTCTCCACTGCCTTTGCCCAGAATTCCTGTCCTAACTCGGAACCACTGAGCAGGCTTCTTGCCCTTTCCATCAATGTCTTGTTCATTATTTCTGCAACTCCATTTTCCTGAAGTGTATATGGAGTAGTATTCTGCCATGCTATACCACACTTCTTACAGAATTCTTCAAATTCCTTACTACAAAACTCTCCACCGTTATCTGTCCTCAGCACCTTTATCTTCTTCTCTGTCTGGTTTTCCGCCAGAGCCTTAAATTCTTTAAACCTGTCAAAGACTTCAGATTTCTTCTTAAGGAAATATATCTATGTATTCCTTGAGAAGTCATCTATAAATGATACATAGTACACAGACTTACCCAGTGATGGAACCTTCACAGGTCCAAACACATCACTGTGCACAAGCTCTAATATATGTTTCCCCCTCTTACCACCAGAGGGGCAACTCACCCGATTCTGCTTCCCATATACACAATTTTCACAGAAATAAAAATCCAAAGAGCTATTACTCATACGTTTACCATGAAGTATTCGAAGGTCCTTCTTTCCAATATGTCCAAGCCTTTGATGCCACATCATGGTCTTCTCTCCAGAGACCACTAGATTTTCTGCTCCACTTTCAGGAACCACAGAACTGTTGCACCCATCAACAACAGTGCTACCTTGTAGCTTGTATAGAGTTCCAATCTGAACTCCCCACATCAATACCAGTGCTCCCCAAACCATCTTGCAAGTATCCTTCTCAAACACTGTTTTTACACCTGCATCATCCAGCTTGCTTACAGAAATCAGATTTCTGGCTAATGCAGGAATATGCAGAACACCTGGAAGTGTTCTAACCCTTCCACCTTGCAACTTCAACTTTACTTTTCCGCGACCAACAATTCTAGCCTTCCTGTCATCCCCCAAGAAGACATCACCACCATCATATTTCTCATACTCGCAGAACCACTCTCTATGGGGAGTGAAGTGAAAGGATGCACCTGAGTCAATCAACTACGCCTCATGATCTACATGTGTACTTGAAGAAGCCAAGTACACATCCCCACCTTCATCTGAGGTGGTTTTCGCCTCTGCAGAAGGAGCATCATCAGATCCCTTTCCTTTATCAGGAGCTTTAGATTTATAGTCCCTTTTGTAGTGCCCTTCCTTTCTGCATTTCCAACACACCACCTTTACAGGTTTTCCTGGAGATTTAGGTCTCCCTCTAGATTTAGATCTCCCACTCGATGACTTATTTTTGTTTCTATTTTGGGACCGTCCTTGTATAGACAAGGCATCACCATTCTCGCTCTCCATATTTTTCTGTCTCATCTCCTCCGTCAGCAAGGATGAGGCTATTTCATCAAATTGCAAGGCAGTTGCATTGTTACCTATTGCAATAACCAGACTATCCCACGAATCTGGTAGAGAACACAACAAACTGATGCACTTATCTTCATCTGAAATTTTAATATCAATAGATAATAACTAACTTACCATAGTATTAAATGTGTTCAGATGTTCTATCACCGAGTCTCCATATTTCATCCTCAGGTTATACAGATTTTTTCGTAGGAACAATTTATTCACAAAGTCCCTAACTTGTCCCACAAAGCCTTCGTCATAGCTTCCCCTGATACATTCAGTAATACTGAATCCGAAACACACAATCATATTGTGCTCTTAGCCTTCTGATCCAACTTCTTCCATTCTTCATCGGACACTCTCGTTGGTTTAGTACCTAGATCTACCGCGATCCACTGATCTTTATCCACCAACAGATCCTCCATCTTGAGTTTCCATAACTCAAAACTCTGACCATTAAATTTATCGATCTTTATCTTTCCGCTACTCGCCATCTTCTTTCACCACCAAAATCGATCCCGCAGATCTCCCACTGAACAGGGTCTACCACAAGCCTGAGCGAAACCCCTCAGCAACAAAGGCGTCCCCTTGAAGCCAAAACAGCTCTGATACCAAATGTAGATTTTAACCCCGTACAGAAATTAGCTACATACGAATTCTCAAACATAGAAAATAAACAATGCGAGAGCATAACACATATACACAAAGATTTTCCCCTAGATCCCAAAACGGGACTACCAACCTGATTTTTCATTATGTTCCTTTCAATGTTACAATACATATTTATACATGCCGAAGCATCCAATACCATGGACCAAAAACCATCGCGTCCAAAACCATGGACTGAAAACCAATGCGTCCAAAACCATGTGCGAAAAACATGCACAAAACCATAGGTAGGTCCGCCCAACCTAATATAGGGCCCAAAACCAAAATTTGCCCCAAGCCCCATAGAGTGGGGTTACCTGCACCCCTCAAACCCCCTGTGACTCCCCCCGCTACGCAATTGGCACAACGAAGGGGGGGCTCCACCCCCCTTCTAACCCCCCGGTTAACTACATGGGCTAGTTGTGGAAAGAATATAGCACAACCCAACATCCAATTCTTGCAGACCTTTAAGATAGTTGAATCCAACTTGCGCAACGAATAGGCAACACCCTCTTTCACTTGAGCTTCAAACACCTCCCTTCGACTATCTACAACCTTCTAGGAGCCTCAGATTACTTCAGAGATTGAATTATTCTTGAGATAAATGAGAAATGATGATAGTTCTTGAAAATTTTGAGTTTTATGTCTTTCACATGTCCCTTTCATGTAATGATGGTGAATTTTGAGTGGAGGGAGTGAGGTGACATGGGTAAAATATTTTAATGACGAGAGGCATACCAAACTTTAACTAACTGAACCTAACTGGTATGACCCCCAAATGTGACTTATGATGAAATCTCATGAAATGACCCCTTTTCCCCTCTACGAGTGCAAAATTGAAAAACTGACCCACTTATGAACTTTAGACTTTTACAAATTCGAATTTAGCCTAAAGACCCCCTCTATGACCCATAGATTTACAAGCTTTTGATTATTTTGACCTCTTTACACAAGGGACTCTTTATACTATGACACATAGTGACTCATAGGCTAAACTTGACCAATCGACCCCCAAGATGAATAGTAAGAGGAAAAAACACTCTGATTCCTAGACTATAGGACCCTAACATGCACCAATAATGAAAAAACTCTCTACATGATGGTCGACACGATAGACAATTTGTTTGCAAATTATGAGAAGAGAGTAGCAAAGAAGGAAAAGAAGAAGAAAGAGAAAACATAGGAAATTATTTAGTAAATCAAGGAAACACAGGATACCCTCTTGAACCTCCATATCCATTTTCTAGTGAATGTTCTTCTTCTTCATCATCTCATTCTCATCATTTAAATAGTCACCATATAGATGCTTCTAAAAAGCCAATTTTTAAGTTAGATGTGAAATTTTATTTGCTTGTTTTTAATGGAGAAGTTAATGCAGAAAATATAAACAATTAGATTAGATAAATCTAAGAGTATTGTTGTATACAACAGATCGAAGAGGATAAGGCAAAATCCAGTTGCCATCTCTCTGACTGGGAGGCAAAACTATTGTATGGTGGGAGAGCAAGCTTTAGAAAGGTAGTCAACATAATGGTAAACTCCTTTCTTCATGGTTTGAGTTTGTTTTTGCATTAAGAGGGAAATTTTATCCATTGGGTTACCGACATAAAGCCATGATGGAATGGAAAAACCTGAGACAAGGCAAAGGTCAGAATGTTCAAAGTTTTACAAAGGAGTTTAGGAAGCAAGCATTGGCATTAAATATTCCTTTAGACTCACCATATACTTTGATGAAATATATTTCCACTTTGCACAATTATCTTCGACATTCATTGTTTTTGTTTCATCCCACTACTTTTGATGAAGCCAGTATGAAACCTATTGATCTTGAAAATAGGGGAAATATTGAACAAGATGACCATGCAAAGTTTTATCGCCTAAATTGACCTCAAGATGAACGGAGACAATTCTAGGGTAACCACAAACCACGCTTAACCTAGTAGCTAGCCCTACTAGGTCAGAAGAGGGCTCTCTCCTTATGGATCTTAGTCAAAATGACTAGATCAAGAACAATATTTTATGCTAGGTATAGTAGCTCAAGGGTTTTGATTGAATTTGTTGGTGTTTTTGCCAGATCAGGAGGAGCTGGGCAATTTGGGTCTGGGAAACTAAGTCAAAATTGCAGGGGATTCTATGGGGCAAGGTAGGTATGATCTTCAGCACCTTAAAGCTTGATGGGGTGAAAGGCTAGACTGGTGAGGAGCTAAGAAGGGCCTGAGCAAGTCAAGAATCCTTCCTAAACAAAAGAAAACATGAAATACTGGTGTTTTCCCAAGGCAGAGCATTAAAACCTAATGTATTCCACCTATCTGACTTGAAAACAACCAATCAGAAGTAATTATATGAAAGATGCATACATAAATAACATGAGAACATATTAACAGAAGAAGAAACACATGCTAAAGGCCATACCACAGGTATCCCATAAAAATAGTTGCAACTTTATTAGTTTCCTGCCAAAACTGCTACAAAATGATAAGTGTTCAGTACATGAGCATCCAACTGAATCCAACCTCACCAAATGACCAAGAAAACACATAATATAGACATCTAAACTACTCATCCTAACCTTCAGGGGTCGAATCCATGAGAAGAGGGGTTGTTTCAACCATTTCCCAACAAAGAACTGGAATATAGGTAGTCAAACAACTTGCCTCTAAAAGAGGGGAAACTGATTCATTTGCCTCAAAACCACCTCTAACTAATGAATCTACCCTCTAACACTATTTTACCATTACATTTACATGCCATGTCATCAATTACATTAGTGAAATCATCAATGAGGAGAGAGAAATCAAATTCATAGTCAAAACAGGCGAATTTTGGCTTCCTGAGCAAAATGGCCCTAAGCGTAGCGCCACTGGTCCTAAGCGCAGCACCACTTTCCACTTGATTTTGGAGGCCTTCCCCTTAGCCAAATTGAGATGGAAAGGTCTTCAAGTCTAGTTTCTGGAACACCTGGAATTTTTGAATTTGGAGGTCATTTGCCCCCTCAAAAATTTAATCTCCCAAGACTGCTTCTATGTGTCCAAAAAGAGGCAGAAAGGTCATTTTTCAGTAGTTTTTGGACTTTTTGGTGAACCAAATCTGCTCCAAAAATGATGAAAATTTCCAAGGTGCATGTCCTCATCATTCTAAATCCAAAAATTTCAACTTTTTCTCCAATGGATGCCCCAGGAAAAAGCGCAACGCCACTTCTGAACAAATTTTCTGTGTTGTGAATTTTAAAATTTCAAAAATACAAAAACTTCTCAAAATTTGCCCAAATTTGGCATGGAGCACCACCATCAAGTGGTTTGGTTGGCCAAAGAGGCTTCAGCCAACATTTTTAGTCTATTTTGCTCTTTCTTGCCCTATAAGTCTCTCCTCAACCTAGCTTTCATCCTCTTCATTCTCATGTTGCAAATTTTGTTCTGTGTCATGTAGTGATAGGCCATGTGCCTCATCATCTAGTTATCTCTGTTGGCCTTCTAAAACAATAGATGGTGATATTGTGAAAGTTACTCCGGCAAGTGTCACCTCATAGTTATGCAAATGAGCCACAAAATGTCTGGCCAACTCATGATGAAACTGAGCTCTTTCCACTAGTTCACAGAATTCAAAACATCCATGGTGTCTGAAACAAGAGACTGCAAGTGGGCAAGCTTGCAATTCTCTTAAACTGGTGGGCTCTTCTCTTATGATTTTTCCTCCCTTGTGAGGCTTTCTCTGCCTATGTCTCTCCACAAAACTATCACTGGCTGTCTCTTCATCATACTCAAAATCACTTCCTCTGTCCATGTTTTAGTTAACTCTCTTAGTTTGCACAGTTTTGACAATGTATGGGATGAATGGTATGTGCAATGGCTTGGAGGAATGGATGTGAGTGAAGCTATGGGAAAAACATAAGAAGGAGGGGGTTAAGGGAGTGATAAATGGCTGGTAGAATGTGATAACAGTGGTGGGGATAAGGTTTTAGTGATGAGGTGAGTGGTGGGGAAAACCAAAGAACTAGGGTTTTATAGTGAAAGTTAGGATTTTATATAGAGAGTAGAAACTTATGAAAATCTTTACATATGCAAACTAAATTGCAAGGAGAGGGATAATACTTACTTGCCAAGTGTGGAATTGGAGGATATTTGACATAAATTTGAAGTTTGGGATCGTTTTTTGGTTGGCTGGCCTAAGCGTAGCGCCACCCTCTAAGCGCAATGCCTGTTCAAAAATACACTAGCAAAAAACTCCCTACGCGCAGCGCCTTGCCCTAAGTGCAGCGCCACCTTCCCTAAGCACAGTGCCACTTCAGGACGACTTTTGACTACCTTCCCGATGTACAAATTGGGCACTGGATAGCTCGTTGGAAAGCTTGTCGAGTCTACTTTCCAGAACGTCTTGAATTTTTAAATTTGGAGTTCATTTGCCCTGTCAAAAGTCCAATCTCCCAAGACTAGTCAAAATGTGCAGAATGAGGCGGCCAAAATCCAAAGTGTTGTTTTAATCAATGTTTGGAGGTCTTCCTGAACTCCAAATTGAGCTCATGATAGCTCATTGGAAATATCTTTGTGTCTAGTTATCATTTGACTCATCAACCAAGTCATTTGGTCAACCCGACTATGAGAAAACTTGCTTTTCCCAAGGTCACTCCAGAAGTGCATTAACTCTCTTATAGCAATTGTAATTTTGAAATTTCTCTAAAACCATGACACCTATGTACAAAATAAAGGAGGTTTTTCTTCTTGGGTCTATGATGGACAAAAACCTCTCTCACTTTTTTCAAATTCATATTTCCTTGCTCAAAGACACAATTTGAAGAAAAATTGTCCCATATGTGTGGTGAATGGCTTGTTCCTTGGAATAACTTCTCGATAAATGATGGAGACCTGATGTTTGATTATATGAAATGGCATCATACCTTCTGATATCTCTCATGCCTCCTCTACTCAGATATCTTTGCTCCCATAGCCAACCCTAGCTCAGTGGGAGAGGAAATTAGGGTTGAGTGCTTGTTCTCTTATGCTTTTGCAGGTGGATTTGTGCTCATGATAACCTGATTTTTGCAGTAGCAGGTGCTTGGAAACATCACAAGATGCTTAGGAGCAGCTGGGAACCAATGTTACATATGGAAACATAAAATTACATAAGAAATGAAGATAAAAACAAAATACTCTGTTTTCACCTCAAAACAAGTTTTGAGGTGAGAACTACATTAGGCTTTCAAAATGATAAATTATGGCTTTACCAATCATTATTGGCCTCCTCATGTCCTTGCTGATCATTATTGGCATGTAATTATTGGATTTGACCATGGTGGGACCCTAAAACCTAATGAGACCAAACCCTAAGACCTAATGAAATAAACTGCAGAGTGAACATGAGCCATGACTGAAATATATGAAAGAAGATCAGCAAGTACAGATCATGAGGGAAAAATTTGAAGAAAACCCTACCATCAGTGAATCCATGACCTAATGAAATGCAAACTCATCAGTATGGGACTCCTACTATGAAATGCAAAAGAGCATATTTTGATACTGATTGCAGTGTGAAACACTGACACTAACACAAAGAATACAATGACAACAAAGAAAAAGGAAGAAAAACCCTTTTGCGCTCATTGTAAGAAACAAGGGCATGATGAGGAGCATTGTTGGAAACTACATCCAAGGTTAAAGCCTAAGCAGAATGGTGGCAAATTGAAGCAGAAATTTTTTTCTACAATATAACATGACTCAGGTTTTGATTCAAGTGATGAGATGAAGATCACAGTTGTTAGTACTACGGGTGTTGGACCAATGATGGGAAAAGCATAAAAGAATGCATGGCTCCAAGAACTTGAGGAGATCAAACAAAGCATTAAAGTAGAGAATGTTGAACTGAGAAGACTATTATAAGAAATAGAAGAGGAGAAGAAGACAATGCACTGTCAGCTACCAGCCATGAAAGAGGCCTTGTAAAAGTTGAAGTATAGTGAAGGCTTAGTGAAGCCATCATCACCCACTTCATAATCGAAAAATAAGCTAAATAATGTTAGTGATTATTTTGTTTCATGTTCTCATTATGATGATTATTTTGGTGCATTTGAAAAGAAAACCAGGGGCATTGGTATGAAGCTAATGAAGAATACAAGATATGAAGGAAAGGGCCTAGGATTTAATGGCCAAGCCATTGTGAATCCCATCTAAGTGGTGGAAGTACCTCAATATGCAGGACTAGGCTATGTCAGAGAGGAATTTGGAAAAAGTTCCAAGGCCACTGAAGAAAGACACTCCAAACCCATAGAGATAGAAGAGTCTTCAAGTGACAAGTCTAAGTTAGTGCAGGATGCTAAGAGAACATCACAACCTTCCAAAGATAGTGATAATTTCAAAGGAAGAACTAAGTCAAGTTCACCTCGTCAGGGTCACACCAAGACAGATGTTCAAGGAAGAATATGTCACCCAGGAAGGAGACATAAAAGAAGGTAAAGAGAGTTTAGATGAAGAAACATTGTTACACTTATTGCAACACGAGAGGACACTAAAAAGTCATATGTTGGAAACTCCATCCAAAACTTCCCCCGAAGAAGAACCATAAGCCTATGAAAGCACCTATGAAGGAACCAGTTGATTTAGCAGTTCAACAAGGAAGCCTGCTATAAGAAGAGAGCCCATTAGCCTTGTTAAGTAAGATATGGGTAGCGTTTTAAGTATTTGAGTATGGCCACCACTGTAAATCACATGTTGTTTCTTAAAGACCCTGTAGATGGGGAAACCTTGTAAAAGTGATGAAGTGTATAACATCACTTGAGTATGCAACATAGTGATAATTGGGCATTTAGTTGGATAGCATAGGATATAGATTCTATCATAAATCAGTGTAAAACTTGAACATGAGTGTTTTATAAACTCTTGGCAAGTAAGGTCTTGCTTGGGGTCTTGCTTGGGATCTTGCAAGTTGTGATACATGCATTGGCAGTTACAGATTTGCACATGGATACAAGTGTTGGCCTCATCAATATGGTTCCAAAGTAAAAAGGTAAAGGAAATGAAAGTGTGGCCTGTCAGAGACATTTGTTATGCATATCAAGAAAATGGGGAGTACAACAACTTGTAGTTCCTCTTTATACTTTTAGAGGACCAAAATATTCCCCATGGGGAGGAATGATCTAGGGGGTTTGCTAAAGGCCTAAAAATAGAAGTCCTCAAAACTCAGTGAAACCAACATCAAATCAAAGATCTCATTGCAAGGAATCCAATGGCACAAATAACACCTTAATTTGAGTTCGCATGCAAAAGTTGTGCTTACTCAAAGTTCAAGACAAAGTTGGTAAAAGGACAGATTTTAGTTGGCGCTGGATAAATTTGGACCAACAAAGCTGGCGGTTCGGCCAAATTTGGTAATTGGGGGGTCTAAAGTTAGTGGAGCTCCAAATAAATGTAATGACACCGCAACAGTTTGTGGAATTGCCACATTTGGCAACATCCCACTAAAATCGACAACAGGTTTGTCGACCAAATAGCATGGGGCCATGTGGCCCAATCAAATGGTGCCATGTGGCACCCAACCAATGGCTAAATAGGCCAAACCTGGGCCAGACAAATTCAATGGAGCATCAAACTTTGTTTAGCGACAAGTCAAATTGATTGACGGAGCCTATTATAGAAATGGGTTGGCGGTCCCACCAAACCCCAACCATATATGGTGGGTATTGTTATAACAAAACGCAAGTGGGGAAGCCCAGGAGCTTGACCCTCGGAACTTCCCCCAACTAGAACACTTAACATAGCATGGTCTAGCCATTGATTTGTTCTTGGTTAGTTCGGCCACCACAAAGTTTAGAAGCCCATGTCAAAGCCATTTGAGCGAAGGACGAACGAGGTCGACGAGCGAGGAATCGTGATGGGTCGGAACTAGGACGCAGGTCAGGAACCCTACAAAAGAACCTTGTAGGCATGTAGATCGAGGGGTATATTCCAAAATAAGATTTCCTTGAATATTCTCCAAAATATTCCCAAAATATTTTGTTTTGGAATCTTGCAGATTCTCTGAGGGTCTAGAGTTGATGATGTTGGAATCTAGTCAATTACTCATTTTACTTAGAATTTCACAAGGATTTAAATGGTGCAATCATATTTGGGATTTGAGTAGACCATTTTCAAGCCACTCTCAGAAGTGAGGTATAATAATGTATTTTTCCGTGTACTTGCCTTTCTTTTTGTTGTGAATAATGAAGAGGCCTCTCCACTTTGCAGTTGGGCCTGGAGATGTGCCTCACATATTGTGAGTTAACTCTATTATCAAATATTGGTGCTTTGTCTTTATGGTCTCTTTATGTCTTTCTTCTTATTAGAGCATTGCATTTATGGTTTTACATGCTCTTTTATGCAATTCTACAAACATCACAGAAGAAAAGATCCTGGATCAAGCAGTTACTGATGACAAATCCAAGGAACAACTTGAAGATGTAGGTTGGTGCCTACAATTTGTTATTTTGGTGCTTAGCTAGGGGGGATTTCCGTATCTTGTAGGTTAGTCCCTACATTTAATGATTTAGTGCTCAACTAGGTGAATGAAATCTCTTATAGGTTGGTGCCTACACAATTTGTAAGATGGTGCTTACTTTGTACAAGGAAGTTTACAAAATATTTACAAAGAAAGATTGTATAAGTGTTTCTAATGTGAATATTTGTGTTTCATGATTTATGTGCATCAAATTTTTTAAATGATAAAAATAGTTAAAAATAATGAAATATTGTTTCACACCTCTCGCCCTCAATATTTCCAACAATTAGTATCACAGTAGGTACCTATAGACACAGCCTAACAATTGGAAGGTAGACCTCTAAGCAAAGAGGGAAAATTCAAGAAGATGTGACTCCAAACCCCCCAAAGAAGTATCCTCAATAACCATGAATATAGAATCTTTTAAAGAAGATGAATACAAACATAAGATTGAATCATATCTAAAAGAAGTTTACACCATTGAAGCATAATTGAGAACAAATAGTGGGGTTAAAAAAAGAAAATGCAAGGCTTGAATAGAATTTGCATATCCTTGAAGAGAGGAGTCATAACATTGATGAAACAAAAGTTGTCTTCCTGAGATGTCAAGCAAAGGTAGAAGGAAAGAGAGAAGAAATGTTGTCAAGTCAACTAAAGGAAAAGGTTGAGGATTATGAGAAGCTAGAAGGAAAAGTTGATCAAAAATTGAAAGAGAAAGAGAAATTTTTTGAAGAAGTCGTCTCCTTGAAAATTTAGCTATAAGAAGATAAGAGAACAAAAGAAGTGATGAAAATCCAGCTGAAGGAAAAACAAGAAAAATGTGAGAAGCTTGAAGTAAAAATTATATGATTAAGGAATGAAGTAGATAAGGTCAACAAGAACTTGAAAAGTTATCAAATGTTTCATGATATTCTCGATAGTCAAAGATCACTATACGACAAAAATGGTCTTGGTTATGTGGGAAAGATTTCATAAAAGGAAGATGCAAACCTGAGGTAACCAGAAAATAATATTAAGGAAAAGCATGAAAGTCATGCTAATATTCTTCAAAGCTCCAACCATAGGCGAAGCAAGGGAGGAAATTAGGATAAGTTTGGAAGAAATACTACACCTAGAAGCTATACAAGTAGTAGTTAAATAAGAGATAATGATCAACAAAAAATTGAATCTTCTCCAAAGCAGAGCAACTTCAAAAGATTTGTTTCATCAAGACAATACTTCTCATCTAGGTATCAAACTGGTCATTGCTTTTCAAGCACAAACTTTGGACATAAAGAAAGGAATTGTAGAGCCTATGACAGGGATTATTATAAAGGCTCTTATCAAACCTCGAAAAATAATATTGCAAGTAATCAAATCAGAGGATCCAATGGCTACAACAATAGAAATCATATTTCATTTGCCCCTTTATTCAAGTATATTACAAAATGTTACAAATTCCACAATTGTGGGCATATAGCATGTGACTGCAGAAGTAGCTTGAGATAGTCTCCTAAACAAATCAAGGAAGAAGATATACCTACCAGGCATAAGGAAAAATACACCAAAGTGTGGAGAAGAAAACAGGAAGAGCCCAAGATGGATCTGTATGCTCAAGACACAAGTATTTATGGATGGAAATTTACAATTGATGCACTGGATCAATGCAATGCGCAGAAGATAACTTCAACTTCCTTAAAAGAACCAGTGCCCACCTCATCATTGAACCAAAGGAGTGGAAAGTTGTTATGTGAAAAGGATGATTGAAGAGCAGGAGAGAGCTCATGAGCTAAGAGAGGAAACATCTAGATAGAGAAGAAGAGGATTGTCAAAGGAGACTTGTGGATTGGAGCCCTCTCTTAACACAAGGGAAGCATTGGACAAGTATCAAGTTGTGTCTCAAAGTTGGAGGTTGTAATCTCAAAGGGTGTCAACAATCATGGAATTCATAGACTTGTCCGAAAGATTCTAGATATTATTTTGCAATGTATTAGTAGAGACGAGGCAACTTTGACAATAACATAAAAGGTTTTTAAGAGATTGTATGAGAATATTTCAAAAATATTACATTTTTCAACCCATGTTGCTATGTTTTTTACCATCCATGATGTTTGCAAATGGGTTTTTAAGGAAGTGACAAACTAGGTTGTTTATTTGGGTGAGGAGGTTGTTTATTTGGGTGAGGAACAAAAATTCAATAAGGATATAACTATTTCAATTATCGTTGAACTAATTAACCTTACAGAATATACCATATATCTTGCTAAACTTATGGATGGAGGACATAATGTTGTGGCAACCGAATTTGCATATTTCTTGTTCGAGCCTATTTTATTCAAGAACCTGGATTTAGTGCATTTGAGGCCTATAATCTTATTGAAGCCCTAGGAAAGGTGGAAAAAAGGCCAGGCTCTCCTAAGTCCTTGACACAATTAATTGAAGATGTAAGAGCTATTTTATCAAATGTAACACCCCTCTCTTCTGTGGAGAACCGTAACTAGATGATCCCCATTTAAATATGTGACACTTATTATTTAAAATTAATTAATTAATATAGTTGAGGAAGGGATAGGCTTACATATCCTTGGTCTGAGGGAAGATTGCTTGCTTACATAATTTGAAAATCAATAACCCATACCCTATTGAAATTGATGTCGCAGTTGCTTGCAAACTTGGGAAGCCATTACCTGACATGTTTAATGAGATGCAATTGGGGTTGAATTTAGTCGGAAAATCCATTGACAGACTTTATGTGATTGGACTGGGGAGGTAGGAGGGCAGATAGTTCCCGTTCCTCTTTCCCTCTTGCAGATAGAGGAGACGGGCCTCTAGAAGACGATGTTGAAGAGTCAAACAACACTTGAGAGAGAACATTTTGGAGAAGCCAATATAGGGCTCTCTTTGAGGTCTGAAGGTAAGGTCTCAAAGAAACATGTAAAGAAGAATAAAGGATACACTTCCCCACCTTAGAAATCATTAACAAACACTCAGAAAGATATATACACCCTCAAAGTGGAGGACACATGACCTTTCGCACTATCTCTTGCTTGTTTTGGTTTAATCGGGCTTTCATATCCATTTGAAAGGCTTCCTAACAAGTTCTAGACATAGTGGAAGTTATGGAGGATAATGTGAACTATTGATAAATGTTGGAGTTGAATATGAGCTTATGCCCTAGAATCTTGAGTTGGTACTTTGTGGCTTTGGGATTTTATTTTTCTAACTATGTTTAAGACCACTTAAATTCCTATGTAAGCTCGTGTTTCCTGTGTAAGGTTTAGTGATTAAATTCAGCTACTAAGTGCTTGCCTTTGGTTGGTGAACCACATAGTTCTTTCCAAATGGGTTGACTAAACCACTAGGTGCTTGTTGTTAAACTAATGAACTACTTAGTTCTTGTTAACTAGCCGATGAACCACCCTCATTGTGGAACCAATCCATGCGTTAAACTACTGGGTGCTTATTGTTGGTTGCGAAACCACTTAGTGCTTTCCAATTTGTTGTTACACCACCTAACTATTGGGTGTTTGTTGTTGGTTGTGAACCCATTTAGTGCTTGTCAATTTTTTGTTAAACCACCAAAATACTGGGTGCTTGTTATTGGCTATGAAACCACCTAGTTCTTGCCAATATATTGTGAAATCACCTACATAATGGATTCAATCCTAAGAAGTTGAGCAACACACCCCCTATGGAATTTGGGTGAATCCATGGATTTTGAAACTCAGGGAGTAAGTGCATCACCATGGTGTTCGATGTATTGTTGTTAAACTACCTGGTCAGTGAATTCCATCTCCTGAATGTTTGACCAAACCATTGGTGTGAAATTATCCCTATGTAAGTATTCCTTCATACTTTAGATCCATCGTGAGGTTGGTGAGTTGCAAGAGAGATTGCAGTGTAGCTAGCCTACAGTTGGGTGGAGAATGGAAGTCCCTCCTTTAGTTGCCAGTTATTCTAACACACTCAAATAAGTAAAATGGTTTATGCATTTTTGAATTATGGATGATGATTATTCTTATTATGTTGTTGGTTGATACATGGTCTTGTTTCCTTCATGAAAGAATGCCTACATCACTATATATCCATAGTTGACAAACTATCCTATTTGTCCATGGTGTTAGTGAATGCTTGAACTATGTGGTTACTTCCACCTTAATAAATTGCAAGTTTCCTAATATGTTTATGAATTGGACAACCCACTAACGTAAATTTGATGGTAGGTCATATTGCATGTTATGAATTTGGTTTATATGATGTGTGTTAAATGTATGGTTAGAAATTATGGTCACATAGTCTATGAATGATGTGACAATTATGTGGATTTATGCTCATTTATATATTGTGTAAGTAAGAGGTGTAATCAATTATGACATAATGGGACTCACTATTTAAGGCATGATATGTAACCCTTTTTAATGGTAACAAAAGCTTGCACGCCTCCTTACTAATTGAATGAAGTCATCCTCCTTGAAGAGATTAGGTAGTCCACAATAATCAGAAGATAAGAGTTTCTCTTAATAATTCACCTTATACAATGTCGATGTTAGTAAAAATGGTCTTAGGAGGTATGCCTATCTCATGGTTATGGAAATAATGTTCTTGGGTCCTACTGGAGCTTGGCGCAGTACTGCCTTTGTAACGTGCAGAGTGTGGTGTTGAGAGATTGACCACCACCCATCACCATTTCTCCTTTAGTAAACATTCAACCATCACAGGAAACAATGCAACCAAGTGACATGACATGGACGTGCTTCCAACGTGAAACCCCTACCACTGTTATCCTCTCTTGGTTCACTATCAATTCTTATTACGGTAGTGTACTCAGGCAACAATGACGTGGACCTGGCTTTAGCATGGAACCTAAACACCACTAGCTTCCCACCACCCAGTTTTAAGATTGGTTAGTAAGGAGAGGCGAATCAATCCAGTTCCATGTGACGTGGGTCTGCATACCCCACCAAAATTGGGATATGGGTTGAAATGCGTTCAATGGCGAAAGTCCCAAAAACACGAGGAGGAGGAACCTATGGGCCCATGCTCGAAATGACATTGTATTGGCCACATGGATGCGACATAGGGACCTTCAATGAAGTGGACCCATGTCAATCTAATGTGGTGGTGCCATGTCAGATACACAAGGATGACACATGGATGCCATGTGGTAGCCCAATGTTGATGTGACCTTATATGATTGGTCAAACTTTAAGGGGGCATAACTTTTCGTTTTGAAGTCAGATTGAGATATATGTTATATCACTGGAAAGATCTTGAAGAGTTGAATGTGATGATTGTCTTAGTTTTGAGATTTGTAGAAGTAGGAAAAGGAGGATTTTGTGACCCCATCTTCATAATAGACCTTTAAGGTTGGGTCAATTAAACAAGTAACACCTTCCACAACCAGAGATAGTACAAGGGGGTGGGAGGGAGTGTTACATCAAATGTAATTGGTCAAAAATAATCTTTAGTTGGGAAAGAGGAGAAGGTTATTCTTGGTTGACTTGGGGCAAATAGGGGTGACAACAAACTAACCAACCGAGATGGTGGATTAGTTGATCCTGTTGGTATTGTGAATAGTTAGGAAGTCTTTTTGAAGACTAGGCTCATATTTATGATCCTCTTAGAGTGAATGACAAAGAATATGATGTTTACATATGATAATTATAGCAATCTGGGATGTTATAGGGAGATGTTATTTCAGACCGTTTCTTTTGTGTCTTAACAGGACTATCTATCCAACATTGTTTAGCCTCTGAAATCTCAATGTCAATTTCTCTTTGAATCCCATCCCAAGAAATGACGCAAGGAATTTCCTTCACATTAATTGATATGTATCTAAAACGTGTGGTTTTGTTGGTTAAGTATTGTCCAATGGACTTAGAAATGAGTAAAGTCAATCTTCTAAAGAAGGTGCTTGCAGTAACTGTGTGTGTCATTCAAAGGAATGAAAAAGACAAAAAAAGTGCATTCCATCCTAGACCTTATTTTTGTTTATTTGTGATCTGGCTTATGGATTCTAACTCCCTTGATCTTGTTCTTGATGCCAACAACTTTCAAGTACTCACTGCATTTGCAAATACTTCATATTCTTTACAACCTTTGATAGTACCTGGTTGGAGTTTTTCTTAGTTGGAATAAAGAAGAAGAGTATGAGGATTTGTATGAAGAAGAATATTTAATTCATGATTTTGAAGAACCAGTTGAGCCAAATAGAAATGAGGATGATTTACAAGGAAAACATGATAGCAATATGCATCAAGAATTACCCTTTAAGGGTGAAATTTTAGTGGTTACATATCATGGTGAACATGAAGTCCATGAGAATGAGGATTCAGAGACCCAGAAGGATGGTTTCATCAATGAGGAAGAAGGTTCAGATAAATTACAACAATCCATTATCTAACAACCTATTGCTTAGGAGGCCACTATGGAGACACCTAGTTTGGCCTTGACGGAGGTAGGCATGTCCAATATTAAAGACACTTTGAATATATATATAATGATCGACTAGATGGACCATAGTTGTATTAGACATGATTTATATACATATGATGTTATGTGCTATGGAGCAAGACATCCATATTCGACCTTGATTGAAAATCCTCAATATGGAGATAAAGATTGGAGTACAAACTCAAGGGGAGCAGCCCTTAGTGACAAAAAAAAGAGGAACATCTATCAAGAAGTGTTGAAAAATGTAAACAAAGGGATCAAACTTTTCTATTGATGCTAAAGGGGGAGATAATGAAGACAAGGGGAGGAATTGACAATAAGTATGAAGAGAATGCAGACAAGGAGAGCAAACATCAAATAAGTAGATATCAACATATTTCCATCAATAATAAAGGGGGAGAAAATGATTGTTATTGATGTCAAATTTTGTCCAAATAAAAGATAAATTTATATGGTCAAATAGCATATTTTGAGACCTTTCTAATGATAGATATCATGCCTTTTAGAAATATTGTTTTTCGATTTTTGATGCCCCATTTAGATACCCTATCATTGAATGTACTTTTACTATAATTACCTAGCTCAAATGGGATCATAATATACATGGTTGGAAAGCTTATTATGAGGCCTTTCTAATGGTATATGGCACTCCCTCTAACTCCCCATGGTTTAGGAGAAAATATTTTTTAAATTGTTCATTATACAATCTGCCAAGTCATGACAGCTAGTGAATAAGTCACCCCAGTTAGTGGGAAAGTCGGTCCTACGTTTGGGGATCAAATAAATTTTATGTAAGTGTTATGTGGAGGAATCTAAGACTCATTAGATCCTAATTTGGGTCTACTTAAGCAAGCGAAGGAGTGGTTCTAAAATTCATACCTCATGAACCAAGTAAAGTGAAGTCGAGTTGCAAAGGTTTTCTATGGGAAGGCTTTTTGGCACATTTTTGTAATAGTTTTTGGCACTCTTTGGGAAGGATTTTGGTCCTGGTTAGAAGGCAAGTTGTAGAATTATTCTAGAGGCTAAGTTTCAACCCTATTGTAGGCAAGTTGTAGCCCTATTGCAAGCAAAACTTCAATCCTATTGAGGCAATTTTTTAGGTCTATTATGGGGGTTGAATTCTAATGTTTGAAGGTTGAGTCTTGGAGTTTTGAAGGCCAAATTCAGGTATAGTTTGAGGGCCAAATTATGGTACATTGAAGACCAAGTTTAGATCTAGTTTGAAGGTTGGTTTCTGATGTTTTGAAGGCTAAGATCATGTCTAGTTTGCGGATGAAGTTGCGGTCGTGTTGTTGAGCCTCCAAAATGCCATCCTCTTTTACCCTCATTTCCATCATTTTACCATATTTCGTAACTCTTTACCATATTTTGTAGCTCCATAACCCTACATTAATAACCATTTTCATGATCATATGGGTTTATCATTATTATTTTCCAAGTCATTTATTTTAAATATTTTAATAGAATTTATGATTAAATATTAGGAAATTAAGATGTTTTCACATATATCTAAAAGTGGTATGAGTTTTATGATATTGTAGGCCTATTTGAAGATTCTAGAAGGGTCATATTTGGCTACTCAACCACAAATTCGAATTTCAATTCCAACTCATGAAGATTTGTGGAATAATTGTAGAAGATTTGGATCATTGACTAAGCACATTCAAAGGAGAAAAATCACATATCTCCTATCAAAACTAAGAGATAATTTTGAGAGGTTTTGTATCTCGTATTTTTATGTGATTGGTTGTAACCACAAGAGATAAATGTGGATTTAGGAGAGATTTGAGGATCTATACTTGTTGATTAATTATCGTAAATTTTTGTATAAATAGGAGTGCATCCTTCATACAAAAAGGTTCCAGATTTCAGAGTTCCAAGTTCCATACAAGATATGTAATTTGTAAAGTGAATATAGAAAGGAAGAGAGTTGAATTATTGTAATATCTTTTGAGATTTTCTCCAACTTCATTTTATGGAATACAAATTGCTGCTTTGATTTCCAAGTTTTGATAATCATTCGGTGTGCTTGCTGAGGAGTGGAGGGTCCCCATCAACCACAATTTGCGCACCTTTTTCATTTTTTATACATATCGGTAACATTGTATAATTATGTTATTTCATTTATTTTCATTTTAAGCAAGTGTGATTTTCAATTCAACAAGTGTGATTTTCATTTTAAGCAAGTATGGTTTCATTTATGCAAGTTTAGCTTAGTTTATTTTATGTTATTTTGATTCATGTTGTTTTGTTAAGTTTGATTCAATTTCTTTATGTTTGATTTGGATAGGATAGGATTGGATTGATTTAATTTGCTTTGTAATTAGTTTCAAGTTTATTGCATTAGATTAATATATTCTAAGAAATAATCACCTAGTACATATAGTACACGTATACCTCATCAGTTCACGAACCCCGAGTTGACAATTTAATGACAGGGATTTAACTCACAATTAAATCACCCAACATTTTGGCACCGTTGCCGGGGAGGTATACATAGGTGCTTATTTTGAAAGTTTAGACAACTCATGATAGTTGCATTCATTCTTAGATGCATGGTTAAAAGCATATTAAAATAATTTATGATGCATATTCAATAATTTTTCAATACTTTGTACTAATCTATGTGCAAGACAGGAAGTATCAACCAATTGGAGTAATTCATAGTTTGAAAGATGTCCTTCCAAGAACTTTCTCGAATCCTAGCAACAATTGGGATATCTGCCTCTCAAGAAGAGTATATTTTAACTGCATTCAAAAACTTGTCTATCTCTCCACCTCCACAAGAAGATCTTCAAGTCTCTTTTGATTCCTCTTGTCAATCTGTTGAAGAGACTAAAGAATCATGGAATACTTTTGATGGGGAGCAACCACTAGAATCTAATATTGAGGAATGCATAATAAAGGAGGATATTCAATGTGATCTAAACCAAGAAAGGAATCAGGAATGTCATAACTTTATTGAAAGATGGTTCCAATCAGGGATCAAGTCACATCACTCTTTAATTCTTCCTTACTTCTTGATTGCATTATCAAAACAACTGGTTTTTCATGCTTTGATGTACTTTAATGCATATTTTTCAAACCTAAGCATGAATATATTTTTACTCCTATTACGCACATGGTTACACTAGAAATATGCATACACTTGAACCAATTTTTCTATTTCCAGTAGAGTAGGATAGAATCAATAAATAAAATTAAGTTTGGTGATGTTTTAAAGTTTTTTTTTTAAGTTATATTTCATTTTATTTGCAATTTTATTTTTGGTGGTGCAGTAAGAGCCACCTCGCTCACTAATTATTTTGCAGGAAGATCTAGAAAGAGAGGAGAACAAACAGAGTTTTGAGAGATAAAATTTAAGGTTTGAGATCAAATTTTTACTTTGTTTTTCAAATTTTAGAATAAAGAGTTAACAAAATTCCTGAGTATGCTCTCTTCTTGCACCTTGTGCGACCTAGAAGATCAGAAAGGAAAATTGAATAAAGTTAGCTTTGAAATTTTGTAATAAAACTCATAGATCTAAAAATTGGATAGGGAATCTAAATTCATTATTCATTCTAAAAATACTCAAAATTTAATCTCCAAATTTCAATTGGATTTGTCTCAAAATTTGCTAAAATAATTTATTTTTCCAAAAAACAAATTTTGCATAAATTAAACTGAAAATATCAAAAACGAGGAACTGGGTTTTTGTATTTTTTTTACAGAAAGTGCATAATATTCTGATGAACAATCCATGCAAATTCAGCCCAATCTGCTTCACGGTTTTTGAGATAATGAAGATCATCGTATACAACCATTTCACTTATATCGCGAGATTTGTGCATTGGACCGATCTGATTTTCAGTGTGCAGAAGCATTAGGACCGTAGGAACCTTCATAAAAAAAATTAGCCCAATCCAACAGATAATTTGTGAGAAAATCACTCATGAATTTTGCTATAACACACCTTGTAGCAACCTGCGAAAAAAAAAAATAATAAATAAATAAATAAATAAAATAAATAATAATAATAATAATAATTAATATATATATATGAGTTGTAGTTTCAATGTTTTCCCAATATTTATAGAATAGATTGGTTGTGAGATCCATTATTTTAGCAATAGGATGAGTTCAAATGAAAATCAAATATTTTGGTGGCATGAAATTGATTGACAATGGCACTTAGATACTTGATTTTCTCCTAAAAATCTTGAATTTTGTTTTGTTGGTCATTTGTCAAATTGTTACCTCGTTAGTCAAATTTGTAGAATGATTAATATTTTTAATTTTAATTGACGTTTTTATGGCTTTTATTTTATAAATTCAAATTGTGGCTTATTGGTAAGCTTTTGAATTTGTAAAGCAGAGGTCATGAGTTCAAATCCAATAAATGTTAGAAGTTGTTAACTATTTTACAATTTTGACAATCCTTAACTAGGGAACAATTTCGCTACCATGTGGTGACATTGGATTGGTCCATGTGGCTGCATATTATTGGTCAACATTACACAGTCATTGCTTCGTTGTCCACCATGTCACCTTGAATAGTCAACTCGCCACGTCTGCATGCCATGTCATCTACCCACTTCAGCATCCACGTGTCACTCTCTAGTGTTGCCACATGGCACCCATGCACAATGTTTTTCTTGTTTCATAAAAAATTCAAATAGTCATAACGCTTTCATACGATATCAGTTTTTGATGATTCAAACACTGTTGGAAAGATCTCGACGAGATATACGCGATGAAAGAGTTTTCATCAACATTTGAAAAAAAAAATAAAAAAAAATAAAGAAATAATCATTAAAAAAATTGAAGAAGTTATCAACAAAACACCAACACGTAGTCCAAGATACCGCTTTCCAAACAGGTAAAAGTGCATTTAATTTTTCTTCCTTGAATTTGTTTTATTAGTACTATTTCTAAATTTTTTGTGTATATATCAGATGAAGAGAGACTAATCATCTCTCTCTCTCGATAGTCTTACATTTTATTGCAGAAAAGTGCTAAGTTTTTACAGGTTCCAAGACGATGAAAGAAGATCACTACATGCACAAGTGCTTTTTAAAGACTAAGTTTCTTTCATAAGAGCATGTTCATTCCATGTCAAATTAGATCCATTACACCATTTCTACTAAACAAGGCCTCTCAGATACCAATTTTACCATTGCTACTCATTCTAAGCCTATAATCAATCCATAAATTTCCATCTCCCTACTGCCAAACCATGATTTCAAAACTCATTTTCCCTTTGCAAACTTCATACTTTCCTGCCTCATTTTCACTCACCCTTAACCCAAAAATAAAGTCATTCAGATCCCTTACAAAGTTGAGTCACCCCATTTTCCTATTCCTTTCTATAAAATAGAACTTGCTTCATAATGCAAATCTTTCATCTATGGTCCTTCAAATTATTATTTTATACTAGCGTTAGATGATGGAGGATTCATTAAGGCCTTCCTTCTAACAAGTCTTGACCCATCAACTCTGACACATCATTTGGGATCAAGACTAGAGATCTTTCAAGTACCTTGAGGCTTGCATGCCTTAATGACAAGTTCTCTCGCCAATAAATAGTGGGAATACATAAATGTCCCTATTTGTCGGATCTTTTAGGTGACTCGACTACGACACATTTATTCGTACCTAGTAAGATGTACTTAGGTATCTTAACTCTCATTGACATCAATGGTGAGTAGTCTCATGTTGGTTAATGGCATTCATTAATGGCCAGTAATCCAAAATTTCTTTTCTATGTTTGACATCGACACATCTATTTACATAGATAAGAATTATGCCATTGAGTGGGAATGAATGAAGACTATATGATTTCAGCAACTTGCAGCAGGACTCAACTCAGGATTCAGCAACTGTAGCAATAAAGATTCCAATTTCAGATCAGATTCATTCTCTATCCATACAACCAAGAGAAAGAAAAAGTAAATCAGATTCTTTTACTTCACATTCCATCATCTAGCAGCAACAGCCACACTCCTCTATATATATAGCTTGTCCACTTTTCAGGTAGGTGAAGGTATGTTGTTTTCTAATCTTTAATCATGTAATTCCTTAAATGTTGAAATTGTGATTTTGGAAAATCCCTCACCAAATTTATATTCCCTTTCTCATTTGCCAAACACTAAAAACACCTTTAGTTGGGGGGAAGAGATATCAATTCATATTAACATTTCATGTCACATGCCACATTTCATTTCATCCTAACCAACATATTTTTCCCAATCAACTATTATTGCATTGAGATTCCAAAAGTTTATATGTTTTGCAATGATCAATTCATAAACACATTAAATCACTGACAACTACTATGGAGCCTTAAAAAAGAATTCTCAATGTTTTCAAGTATTTGATGCAATAAAAATAAGAAAAGTATTGTTACACAAGAACCAATACTCATAAATTTTTTGTTGTCACACAAGAACCAACCATTAAAAATATGTTGCAATCAAATGTATTTCAAAGTACACTTTGCAAAGAGAATAAAATTATCAAATGATATGATTATTCAAAGTTAAAAGAGAATTAATACAAAGCTAAAGTTCATATAGAAGCAAAACATTTCAAGAAGATCAACTTATGATTAAGAGAATCAATGCAAAGTTGCATGAGGACAGACAACATCTTCGGTTGATGGGAAATGTTGGGCCTCCAAAATGTCATCCTCTTTTACCCTCATTTCCATCATTTTACCATATTTTGTAACTCTTTACCATATTTTGTAGCTCCATAACCCTACATTAATAACCATTTTCATGATCATATAAGTTTATCATTATTATTTTTCAAGTCATTTATTTTAAGTATTCTAAGAGAATTCATGATTAAATATTAGGAAATTAACATGTTTTCATATATGTCTAAAAGTAGTATGAGTTTTATGATATTGTAGGCCTATTTGAGGATTCTAGAAGGGTCATATTTCGCTACTCAACCACAATTTCGAATTTCAATTCCAACTCATGAAGATTTGTGGAATAATTGTAGAAGAGTTGGATCATTGACTAAGCACCTTAAAAGGAGAAAATCATGAATGTTTTGATTTGTATCTCCTATAAAATCTAGGAGAGAATTTTGAGAGGATTTGTATCTCATATTTTTAGGTGATTGGTTGTAACCACAAGAGATAAATGTGGATTTAGGAGAGATTTGAGGATCTATATTTATTGATTAGTTATCTTAAATTTTTGTATAAATAGGAGTGCATCCTTCATACAAAAAGGTTCCAGATTTTAGAGTTCCATGTTCTATACAAGATATGTAATTTGTAAAGTGAGGATAGAGAGGAAGAAAATTGAATTATTGTAATATCTTTGAAGCTTTTCTCCAACTTCATTTTATGGAATACATATTGTTGCTTTGATCTCCAAGTTTTGATAATCATTCGGTGTGCTTGCTGAGGAGTGGAAGGCCCCATCAACCACACTTAGTTATCAATCGGAATACTACTCTTACAAATTTATTAGCAAGAAGTGGATCTAAGTCATTTGTTATTTATCAAACAAAATTGATCCAGGAAGCCGTAGATGCACTTCTCGATAATGGTATCTGCGGACAACACACCTTTTTCATTTGTTGTACATATTGGTAACATTGAGCAATTATGTTATTTCATTTATTTTCATTTTAAGCAAGTGCGATTTTCAATTCAGCAAGTGTGATTTTCATTTCAAGCAAGTGTTATTTCATTTATGCAAGTTTAGTTTAGTTTCTTTTATGTTATTTTGATTCGTGTTGTTTTGTTAAGATTGATTCAATTTCTTTATGTTTGATTTGGATAGGATAGGATTGGATTGATTTAATTTTCTTTGTAATTATTTTCAAGTTTCTTGCATTAGATTAATCTATTCTGAGAAATAATCACCTAATACATATAGTACATGTATACCTCATCAGTTCACAAACCCCGAGTTGACAATTTAATGACAAGGATTTAACTCACAATTAAATCACCCAACACCTGTTGTAGACCAAGTTCTAGTATGATCTACGAGGTAGTTGAGCTCTGTTGGAGAATTGTTGCAGAGTCTTTGGAGGTTGATTTTGGTTGGGTAAGGCAATGTTAAGGGAGTTATTAGCTGAAGTAGTTATAACATTAAGGTGATGATAAGGCCAAGCACTATTGTGGGCAGAGGTGCAGTAAGAACATGGCTATCATGGACCATTTTTGTGACAAGCTTGTGGGAAGCATAAAGTTAGCGTTTAATGCAAAGATTTATATGTCGCATGAAGCAGGCCTTCAAGGTTGTAAAGGCCTATTTGGTTCCAACTGAGTTGAAAATATCTATGTAGCATAAAGAAATCTATAGTGTTGAGTCCAAGCTACTAGATGGCAAAACTTCTCTTTGAACATATAATAAGCCTAAGCAATGACAACTAAATAATGAACAACAAGAGTTGAGGAAGTTTAAGTGCGAGAAGGGTAGACCTCTTTTTGATCAAATATAGATAACTGAAATATAAGAGATTAAGTCTAAAGAGCTAAGTTAAAAAACGTGGTTGAAGAGTAGAAGGTTAAGGTGTATAGGTCAAGTGGATGTGATTAAGCTTGAAGGCACAAACTTGAGGGTTACATGGTTAGATGATAACTCACTAAAGAATTCGTTAAGGTACATAAGTTATTGATGACAGATCCAAGCAACAACTTGAAGACGTAGGTCGGTGCCTACAATCTCCTGTGTTGGTGCTCAGCTAGGGGGATTAATGTCTCTTGTAGGTTGGTCCCTACATTTGCTAAGTTGGTGCATAAGTAGGGGAATGAAATTTCTTATAGGTTGGTGCCTAGAAAAGTAGTATATTAGTGCTTACTTTGTACAAGGAAGTTTACAAAATATTTACAAACCAAAAATGTGTAAGTGTTTCCAATGTAAATATCGTGTGTTTCATTATTTATGTGCATCAAATGTTTTAAAAGATAAAAATAGTTAAAAAGAATGAAATGATTCACCCCCTCTCAATATTTACAACTTCTATGTCCTCCTTAACGTCAAGTAGGAATGCATAGAATCCATGCCCATAGGATAAGTCATTTACTTTCTCTTTATTCAAAGGTTTTTGGTTTCTATGGCTACACATTTCTATTTGGCAAGGACAGGGCCAAAGATAAAAAAAACTAACCAACTAGACCCTTTTTAGCAAAATTCAAGGTCGTACACTTGGCTAAAACCTTGGGTAAATGGACTTCAGGAATCTAATCAAAATTTTAACCACTTTTTCCTGCATAGGGGATGGAATAAGGCGATTCATCAATTCCATGAGGTTTTTGAAGGTTGTGGCAACAAGTACTAAATTAGGAGTACAAGTGGGTTGTTCCCCTAGCATGGGGGGCATGGAAACACTATAAGCAAGAGTGTCGGTGCTAATCTAAGGTTTTTTAGAGCGATTATGGGAAGCCATACTTGACAACATGATCTCTCTTAAAACATGGTGAAAAAATGAGAAGTTTTTTTTTTTAATTAACTTTTGAGGATAATAAAAAATAAATAATACATAATAGTAAATCTCTACGTTAAGTGGAACATAAATTTTGGACTATGTAAGAGGTTTAGTACTCAATGTTCCTTTAAAAATCAATATACTCTACATACATTTTTCTATCTACTTAAATAATAAAATTAATATAAAAGATTTTGGTTATTGAAATAATAAAACAAAGCTATCTAAATAATCTTATTTGTGTTTTTGTCTTCTGATTAAATTCATTCATAAATAAAACTAACATATCTAATCTTTACATTGAATCCATAACCTCAAAATGTCATGTATTTACAACATCTCTAATCTTTATAGTGAACTCATAATGTCAAAGAGTGATAACTCTAAATACATGATAATTTCCACAATGAATCTCCCAGAAGTTAACTACCAAAAAATGAAGTCAATATCCTTAATTGCATACATTATATATATGTCAATTATAAGTTGTGCGATGAAATCTAAAATAATTAGGCATTATTTACTGAGGCACCAAACTTGCCTCGGACGACAAAACTCGTTGGAATTAGGCCAGTTTTCCCTCAAAATATTTGAGATTAAGAGTGCATGAATCTTATTTTTTATGGTGAAAATGCGTTCAACACTATCAAAAACTCCTAAGACACACAAAATCATGAAACTTGATAGTTGTAACCTAGATTTCCCAAAATTTCTGCCAAAATTTATAAAAATCTCACTAAAATTTCCATTATTTTCTAGACAAATTTGAAACCAGATTAAACTACAATAATTAATATAAAAATAAAAAATATTGTTAGGAAATGGTACTTAAACCAAAGGCATCTTTGAAAAGGAAGTTAGGTCGGTTGCTTTGGAAAAGTTTTGTTGAAATTGAGGAAGTTGGATGACATTAAAAAAAGCTACGTGGAAAAATAATCCATATATGTGGATTTTGAAATTAGACTGGTGTCAACGAAATGCATAGGGGACATAAATTTCCCTTTACCGAGGTTGTCGACACAATGTTGTCAGCTTGTGAGAATAGACCTTTCCACTTATTCTTATCTTTTGAATATTTAATTACAACCTATCATTTTTATTTTCTAATTATGATTTTGGATAAGCTTAATTATTCCTTTGATTTTGACCACCTATGGACTTTGAAGAGTTTTGATCAAATTTGTGGACTTTGAAGAGTTTTGATCAAATTTGTTTACTTTAAGCGGAGAAGCAATCTTTTAATTTTTAAATATTTTTTTATTATAATAATATTAAAAACATTTTGAATATTCAAATACATTAAAAATATTTGAGATGTTTCATGGTTTAGAAATAATATTAAAAACACTTTAAGGTAATTCTCACATGTTTTATAACTAAGTTTTCAAAGATTCCTCGACCAAAAAAAATTGTTTAAAAGCCAAATCGATCTATATTATTTTCATGAATTTAGAATATCATTTTAATAATTATAAAGAATTTCAAAAATTTAAAGTGTGACCTGAAAATTTTATTACATTATAAATATAATTTATTTATTAAAGTATAATATTAATTTGTTGTAATTTTTAATGTAATTAGTATAGATCTATTTTAAATATGGATCTAACATGAGTTTAGAGGGATTCAAGTTCTTCGAGTGCAATTTTTTTATGAGCTTACATTATTTAAATGTTTTGTATAGTTATTTAATTTTTTTATATTTTTAATTTTATTTTAGTTGATATGAGTAAAATTTTAACTTTGATGATCGACGAACATCGTTACACTTCATACTGGGTTGTAGAATGAGCCTCTCGACTCAAAAATTATATTTAAAATTTCAAATATTTTTATAATAATTAAATTTTATAATGTTAATGGTTATTATTGTTAATGATTTTAAAATATTAATTAGGGGCAACAAGAGTGAGAGGGGTGATAATTTGCCCCTACGAACAAACCAAGATAAAATATGTGTGAGGCTTAGGAGTGGTCACCAATAATAAGGCATAGTTGCTTTCTTTTTGGAACAGATTTGATCTTGCTCTAACTCTCAGAATAAAGAAAATAAATGTAGTAGGGGATTCCTTTATGGTTATTAGAATGTTCACATCCCCAAATCATCAATATAAAGCTATCAAGTCCTCTCTTATCAAAATAATAAGCTGTATTATGCAAAAATTTGAAGTGCTCTCACTCTTCCATGTTCTACGCCACCTCAATAAGGACGCTGATGAGCTAGTGAACCGTTAAGCGCTTCTGGGAGCAGGTATATACAAGATTGATGGAAAAGATTTGGGTCATCTTCCCATACCATAACAAAATGTTGGCGAGGGAGTATTAAAGACCATCATTGATGGTGCTAACAGAAGGATGATGCGTGGAGGTATTTTGGGCATGTAGGACAAGTGGAGGAAGGTCAGAACACAATCAACACTTGGCATCTCTCCAGAATCCCAAGGCAACAAGTTGCAAGTCATGAAGAGGGTATTAGCTCAACTTAAGGTATCGATAGAGGAGCAGTCTTTTCAACGATTTGGGAGGTCTACATATCGCACGAAGAATTAATGGCTAGGGGATTGGGCAAGGACTCGTCTCGTGCCTCAGGGAATTGGCTACAGGGTTGGGTTCGTAGATCCCTCAAACAAGATGTATATTAATGGGTATGAAGATCGACGATCTGCATGTGATAATGGCACGAGAAGTAAGCAATTGTGCGGAGCAAGAAAGCTACTTATTTAAGGATTCACAATCCACCCTTGAATTATCTGTTGTGTCAAGCTTGGAGCGTAGGTTTGATAATTGTGCGGTCTGGAGAGATTGTGGTATGGCTTCACGTGAAGGCCAAGAAAGGCAATCCTTTGAGGATGATTTGGCTCGGTGGAAAAGGGTCATTGAATTCTTATTTAAATCGATAATGGGAAGGTTGTATCTCATTACACGCCGGATAGAGATGTTGGAGAAAGATCATGCTTCCAATGTTGAGTATACTAACACTAACTTTGAGAGTGTCAAGGTGTCCATGGAGCGGAAGATAGTCAATATGGAAATTGACTTGCTCACTTCTAACTCGGATTTGATCAGTGATAGTATATTTGCAGAGGTTAAGTATATCATAACTGTTGAAAATGCAGTAAGAAATTCCTACAGTAATTTCCCCTTGAATTAAATTAGGATAAAAATTGTAGTTCCACATCACAAGACAACTTATACGAGTTAACTAAGTTAATTTGACTTAGTTGGTTCGGTTAATTCTAGTTGAGGGTCTAACTTGAGTCATGTAGAGTGTCTCCTACTTTTTAGGAGCCCTGGTTAAGTTTATTTTGAGCTGTAATTAATTAATTAAGTTTAACTGAGTTAAAGTCAGTTAAACTAGTTCCAACTGATAGAGGAACTAGTAGGAGGCCAGACAGTGGGGTGTTGCTTCATGTGTTCAACCAGTTAATTGATAATTTAGTCATAAATAACTCATGCATGCCAGATCTGAGAGTTACCCCATTGAGATTAGAGTTCAAGGGCAGTGTACTATCAGTTGTATAATTTTCTGAGTTGTACAGATGGTGCATGCAGTTAGAGGAAAAGCCTAAAGGAACTATGCAATCCAATGGAGGAAAATTCCTATTAAATAGGGGCCTAATTCCTTGTTGAAAAACAAAAGGAAGTGGGAGCTTGGAAGCCTAGGAAATTGGCTAAGTGTTGGCCAGAGTCAGTCTAGGAAGCAGTGAGATAGATAGAGATAGTGCAAAGGTTGCTCGGGCTTGAAATCATTCTAATCTTCTCATATTTTATGACTAATGCAATATATAGATACATGGGTTTTTAGTAGTGGCTTTCCCTAGGAAATCATTGTGTAATGTGTCGATTGAATTCTTTCTCCTATATACTTCATGGTTTCTCGAACGATTAATTGTTTTCGCTTATGAGTAGAGTAGATTCAAGTCCTTTCTTTTAGAAAATTACGTAAGAAGTTTGAATGTACAAGGAATTTCTACATCGCATAAGAGCGGAAATCACTCTAGAAGAGAAGAATACGAGTTTGTCCTTGCAAGTGAATAGAATATACAGAATCATTCTTCAAAGCTAGCAGAATGTCACTCTATGGATTGAGACTCGAGTATGCCCTTGAGGGTAGTTCGAATTAAATTTCCTGGAAGGACATGATGGAGGTAGTGTTGGAAGATAATCAGCTGAAGGAATTCATAGATCATGATATCCCAAAGCCTCCAACATCTGATGCTAAAGATCTAGCAAAGTGGAAGAAGAGTGTAGCAAGAGTCAGGAGGATCATCCTGGAGGGTGTAAGAGACCACATATTCTTGAAACTACATGGAAAAGAGACTCCCTTTGCTTATATGGAATACCCTCAATGAGCTATTCAGAAATAACAGTGAAGCCAAGAAACTTGAACTAATGAATAATTGAGGATTGAAGACAATGGGTATGAGGTAGTCTTCAGAGATGGGAAGGCCTACCTCAAGCATCTTGCTTCATGTCAACTCAAGCAATTTGGTGTTAGGGTCAAGAGCCTCTACACATTAGAGGAAGAGGCATGCACAATCTTAAGGAGCAAGGCAAGGATTAGAGATGTTTTTGTTGAGAGGGAGCGTGATTTAGCTCTCAAGAGGAAGCCTCAACCAGTTAACAGTTGGGTTGACCACGAGGATGATGACGAAGAGGATAAGTCAGAGACCTCTAGGAGGAGGAGAGTTCGAGCCAAGTGGGTAGAGGGAGCACATGCAACCATACCTCCAAGTGTGAGGTGGGGCAATGTGAAGCAATAGTCTCAAGAATTGCAAAAATTTGGGCAGGGTCTATTGAGGATTTTTTGGTCTCATGGATCATTACCTTGCTACGAGGGCCCATAGTATTCAGTAGTAGGAGGATCAATGTCAATCAAATACTAAGGACTGTAGAGCAGTGTTGACAACAGAGTAGGAGGCTCAGTAGCAGAGTCAACAACAACACAGTTTTCCCAGTAGACAGGGATCAGTGTCAGTCAGATAGTGAGGAGTGTAGAGCAGTGTTGACAATAGAGAAGGAGACTCAGTAGCAGAGTCAATATTAGCATAATTTTCCCAGTAGATAGGGATCAATGTCAGTTAGATACTAAGGAGTGGAGATCAGAGTTGACAGCAGAGCAAGAGGCTCAGTAGTAGAGTCACCAATAGTACAGTCGCAGACACAATTGATTCAGTTTGTTTGTTTTTTATGATTTTCAGTTGCAAATGTTGCAGTAGCAACAACAACAATGAGAAATGTTGCATGCAATACATTCCAAAGGTGTTGTATCGAGGTAAATGTGAAACCATTTCTTGCTAAAAGGCAGCGTTAAAAATGCAGCAAGAAATTCCTAAATTAATTTTCCCTTGAATTAAATTAGGAGAAAAATTGTAATTCCACATCAGAAGACAACTTGTACAAGTTAACTAAGCTAATTTGACTTAGTTGGTTCAGTTAATTCGAGTTGAGGGTCTAACTTGAGTCATGTAGAGTGTCTCCTACTTTTTAGGAGCCCTAGTTGAGTTTAATTTGAGTTGTAATTAATTAATTTAGTTTAACTGAGCTAAAGTCAGTGAAACTAGTAGGGGGTCAGACAATGGGGTGTTGCTTCATGTGTTCAATCAGTTAACTGATAATTCAGTCATAAATAACTAATGCACGTCATATATGAGAGTTACCTAGTTGATATTGGAGTTCAAGGACAATGTACTATCAGTTGTACAATTTTTCGAGTTGTATAGGTGGTGCATGTAGTTAGAGGAAGAGCCTAAAGGAACTACATTATCCAGTAGAGGAAAATTCATATTAAATAGGGGCCCAATTCCTCATTGAACAATGCAAGGAAGTAGGAGCTTGGAAGGCTAGGAAATTGGCTAAGTGTTGTCCAGAGTTGGCCTAGGAAGCAGTGAGATAGATAAAGATAGTGCAGAGGTTGCTCGGGCTTGAGCAAAGCATTGTAATCTTATCATATTTCTTGTCTAATTCAATACACATATAGTAGGGGTTTTTAGCTGTGGCTTTCCCTAGGAAATCATTGTGTAATGTGTTGATTGAATTATTTCTCTTGTTTTCTTTGTGATTTCTCGATCGATTAATTGTTTCGGTTGATGAGTATAATAGATTCAAGTCTTTTGTTTTAGAAAATTACATGAGCAATTTGAATCTACAAGGAATTTCTAGAATGATGGGGGAGACGACGTTGTTGGAGCTGGACTAAGTGGCCAAGGCAAAGAAGTCAGCGAGGACACAGGGAAGTCGAACTTGGCTAATGTTTTTTTATGTACTATCGTTATGTGTTGCTCTTAGGTTTGTTCTTTCGGATTTATGGTATATATCAATGTTTTGTTATAGTTTATATGGCTCGTAAGGGGAAGAAAATAGACTTATGGTTGTGCTGAGATTGGAAGCAACTACACAGACCGAAGCCTGTTTTGATATAGTGATGTGAGAACAGTTATGGTCATGTAACCCATATTTTGAATACAAAGATTAGGTCCCATTTTAAAAAAATGATTTTAAAATATTAATTATTAATTTTTTATTATAATATTTTTATTAAATTGTAATTTTGAATTATTATAATTAATTTGTTTATTGATTTTCAATGAAATCACAAATTAAGAAGGGAGTTGTCTTTAAGTGCGACTTTTTGGAGTTTCCGTTGGATTTATGGTCGGAATCCGATGGAAATTTTTTATGGTGAAATCTTTATTTATGTTGTTTAAACTAGTTTTTTGACTTCATACATGGATTCAACGCGCTGAAAATCCTTGGGGAACTTCGATTGTACAAAGTTCTCCCATCAAACTTGTGATTTCAATGAATCCCTACCGGATTCTAGACAAATTAGATCTAAAAATCCACTGGAAATTTTTTAAAAGTCACACTTAAAGACAACTCAATTAAGAAGGTTATTATAAACTCCTTGTATTTTATTATGGAAATCATTTTAGTGATAATGCAAGAGACTCTCTACCATGAGAATTTTAAAATCAAAATTTATGCAAATATATGAAAATATGTTTTTGTCCAAAACTGTAATTATCTAGTAGAGTAACATGCCAAGGTTGACAAACCATATAGTACCTATGAAAACTAGAAACTAGCAAACTATCATAAGATCTGGGAAAAAATTGAGGTTCCACCTCAATAAGCCATTCAACGTGTTTATTGGTTGTCGCTGGGCTAAATCATGGAGATAGGGACGCTTCAATGCTCTTCATTATACTCCTTATATCATTCATCTGGAGTTGTGTTTCATTGAGCATGAGAATAATTTAATCCTTAGCATCATTTTGTTCTAGGAGCACCTTGCCTAGTAATGTCTTGATTTTTGAGTAGAGGTCTATAGTGTGAAGATACTTGTTTTGTCATCCTCTAGTATGCCCTATATCAAGAACCCATGCAACAACCTCTGAAATAATTTCAGTATCCGATAAACATTCTCTTTCTTCAACTACTTCATGTTTGACCTCTTGAAGTTCATGTTGAATGTCCGTAGGAATTTGAGCTCGAAGCAACCTTTCCTGAAGAGTCCACTCTAAATTCAACATGGATCACCCTCCTAATATCTATGGTTGTTGGCTCCTCTTTAGCTTTGGCCTCATTGGTGCATCATAGATAACACTAAGAGCATGTATGGAAATAGGGAATGGTTCACGTAGAGGAAGGGGTAACAAGAACCACACAAAAGGCATAAGGAAGGTCAGTCACGAGAATGCAAGCTCATAACCCACTCAAACAACTCTGTTGAGCCTCAACCTTGCACTCACTTAGCTATCTTCCCAATAGTCTTTTCCCATTCACTTCTTCCTTTTTCCATCTTTTCCTCCATTAACTTGTTCAAATTATTGCATTAACATGTCTTTTTATCATGGTTTGTTAACTATGCTAATGTTTGACTGTTTGATTAGAATTTTGGAACATATACAGCAATTCCGCAGCTGATCAGCAATTCCGCAGCTACTCAGAGATTCCGCAGCCTTTTTGTTGTTTGATATACTCCACGTGTCTTCTTAAGGAACGGGCCACATGGGCACGTTGGGATGGATGAACACATGGATCGTATGCTATTGGTTGAGTCAAACCAGTCACGTATGCCCTTGGTCAACGCAGGTGTTCCCTCGGTCAAACAGTCAAGTTCTAGACGGTGGCACGGGAGCCGTGAGCAGCTGAGACACGGAACCGTAGCTGGCACTTCCTCCACGCCACGAGGACAACAAAAGACAGGATCCAAACATAGATTTACTTCCCATGATGATCGTTTCCTCCAAACGTGCACGGAGTTGCCTGCGTGTTGCTGCATAAGTTAATTAGTTAAGACTGCGTGTTGCTGCGTAGTTAATTAGTTAGGCTGTAGTTGCTTAGTTCACGTAGAGGGTAGTTTGCCCCTGCGCCTATAAATAAAGCGTGTGCCAACGCTTATAGATTAGCTTTTTGAATATTGTAAGTGCTGCGCTTATTTTGTTATCAAAACTCTGTTTTAGAAGGCTGTTTCTACAGCACTTGTTCACTGTATTTTGACATGCTGGTTTTATAAAAGAAGACTGTTTCTGTTCACCTTTTCGTAGCTGATCTTTAGCTGGTTGCGTGGATGGAGGGCCCCCATCTATGACAACCTGTGTACATAGTGTTTGATTTCATTTTCCTGCCTTCAGCAATTTTTATTTCTTTCATCATGTATCATAGTGTACAGTTTGATTTCATGTCATTTCATTTCCAACATTTATTTTAAACTGATCAGTATTATTTTCTGCAGGTTTTAGCCCGGGATTATGTGTCTTGTGTATTTGCTTTATATCTGATGGTATTTTCAGTTGTCATATTCATAGGTTGCTGCCTTTACTCTGTTTTTCTAGCTTAATTTCTAGTTTAGTTTCTCAAGCTGTATGTTAACACATTGATGGTCTCCTTATCATAAGTTGTTCATCTTTAAGAGATCAGAATACTAATAAATTACAACTTTCTTTGAGTAGCTTTTGGCTTATATCACTAACTCTTTCTTCACTTGTTACACATAACAATGTATGTTGGAAGCAGAATGCTGGAGAAAGGCACAGTGGTGTTATAATTTGTCATTTAGAGCTTTATCACTTTTTAGACTTATCTCTAACTACTTCCTAATCGTGTTTTACATAGTACTATATGTTGGAAGCAGAGTGTTAGGAAGAGAAGAACATTATCATTGGTCTTTGAAGTGGTTTTTCTTACCTTTTTATTTGCAGCAACATGAGTAGTGACTAGTGCCATTAGAAAGTGGTTCTTTGCTTTCAGTTCATTTCAAGTTATTTATTTCTTTCCATTTCTTTCTTTGCAAAGTTTAGAAGGTAGTTAGGAAACACCAGCTACACACACTCACTCATTTAGAAATCACCTTACACACACTATCACTCATCTGTTTATAAAATTATCACTCCATCTTAGGAAGTTAAATTGACCACAAACAACACCCCCAAACGACAAAAAGATCTAAGAGGTTGCTTAAGTACATATAGTACACCTTCACTTCATCAGCTTACGAGCTCCTGGTTGACAATTTATGATAGCAATTTAGACAACACTAAATTGACTAAACAAACTCCAACAGTGCAAGGCTAAACCATTTTTGGAGAAGGTGAGGGGCAAAAGTTAAAGACTAAAACAAAAATTTATCCACAATAATCCATGGAGGAAGGAAAGGACAAACAATCAAACTGTAGGAGTAAGGGGGAGACTTCAAATCCATAGAATCCTCTATGCCCAAGGAAAGTGAATAAGAGGAGGATATCACCATCAGAGTGATGACTAGGAGTGAATACAACCTCATTATGTTACATGCTAGACATTATTACCACTCCTACCTCTTATGTGAAGGTAATCACAATGATACATGATTTGCCATTCATTGCTTGGTGGGATAACAATCTTGCCTCCCTCCCACTTGTAACATACCTTGTCACCCCACACATGGATGAATTATTGTAATCTTTATTTTTAATGTAAAAATGCATTTAAACTTTATAAATATTCTTTTATTTTTCCAAATGAAAAAACTGTAATTTCATTTATTTATAGAAATGGTAAAATTACATTATGTATATGCACATCATCGGTGCATTCAAAAAATGGTTTGGAAATTTGAGCCATCTTCGACCATAATTACAAAAAATCATATATCATCCATTACAAGTTGTATGTAGAGAGCGGGTAGATGTTGTCTAGATAACTGTGAAGCATAAAGAATTATTCAAAAATAGATAAAACTTGACGCAATAAATTAAGTCCTTGTTGCCCCGGAAGGTAAATCCTTGTATGGTCTGTGACAGAAAACATAAATAGAAATACCCTATTGTTGTTGCATAATATCTCAAGGACTTTATTCCATTAATAATCCTTCTTTTGAGAGGCGGTATGCTTCCTTGTTCCTTTCCCTGTAGATGTGAGAAGATGAAAAGAAATTAAAAGAGATTTTAAGCCATATTGCTTCTTCCAAAATAGGCAAGAGTAAAATATTTTTGCATGTTTGGGTGTTGTTGAGCCAGTTGATTATTAGCATGGAATCACCATATACTTGGATATGTGTACAACCTTTTGCTAAAGAAAATAGAAGCATATTCTTGCAAGTCATGATTTTTTCCATGTTATTAGACCATGTGCCAAAACCCATTTTAACAAGGAAAAAAATGTGATTTTGAGAGGAAGAGAATGAATCTCTTCCACTGTTCTACCCTAAGTTGCTTGAATCCATGTCAAAATAAGCCCATGGTTTAGAATGATCAGGATTTTCTGGTACAATTACTTTGGGAGGGGTGACACCCTTTTCCTAAGGGAAGTGTTCTTAGATAGTTAGAGATTCAACAACACTATACAGTTTAGGAATGGAAGGTCTACCTTGGAAGATGGCTCTATTTCGGGCCAGCCATACCCCCATCTTATGATCAAGGGTAGTGCTTTATAGGCCTGACAAGACAAGTTTGAAATCCAAACCTTCTAGGCCCCCTTCAAATCCTCCCCTACGCATACCCCTAAGTGACCTACAACCTGTTTGCAATCATACCATGCCTTCTAATAAAAGGGACATATCACAAAGATGTTAGTTGCATATTATTCATCATTTTTGCACAAAGAACACCAACCTAGCCCTATTTCTTTATTTCTTTTTATTTTTTTTCTTTGAAGGATGTCCCAAGTGGGAACCTTATTTTCCAACAGACACCATATGAAAAGTTTTTATTTTGCAGAGCACTTGGCTTTCCACAATGCCTTCCACCACCACTTTATAATGACATCATCTTTGACAACCATAAGAGAGATGTGTCCAAGTTTTGTGGGAGAAGATATCTTTTTAAATATTCTTATATTTTGCTATGTTATTATTTAATATTTATAATTCCATTAAAATAATTCTTATCCTAGATCCAGGTGGCACATTGGCGGCAAATCCCTTTCAACAAAGGCATTAAACTTTGACATGATGGCAAGCAATAAGTGGCATCCATGTGACTTCAATGCCCACAGTTTAACAACTATGACAACACCCTTGAATTGTTCAGCTCACTTGCTTTGCATCCACCTTGTGATCTCCCATTATTTCTCTCTGATGCTCCATTCAACTCACGTACCTATCCCTCAGCCTTTACAAACTCATTGGCTTCATGACCCTCCCTTGTTTTATTCCATGTCCAACGCTCTCTTTGTGTGGCTCTGTCATTCTCCTGTCCCTCCCGACATTGTCCTGCACCTTGGTTTCACTCTCTGTATACCTCAGTCTGTTGATATGATCTGAGAACGTAGAAGAGCCAAACCTGGTGGTCATGGTCGAGGGCGTCACCTCAAAATCCATTGATTGATGAGAATGTAGAGCTATTTGACCTCGACATTCTGGATCATATCCATCACACAATCTCTTCACTGGAAATCGAGGAAAGGAGATGCATAGGTGACAAACATTTGGTCATCAAGAATTTTTTTGGCTTATCACTTGTGGACTCAAGAGCAAGCCAGAGAAGGGGAAAATTTGAAAATGGTGGAAGCCAATTCTCAAGTTAGCAATATTCATCAATCTTTGCACCATTTACCTAGATGTATTGTCATTTCCTTTCCACCTGTCCCCTTTCATCTTCTTCCTCTAGCTCACAGGGTGTCTCCGACACCCATTCCTCCTCTCATCCATCTCATTCCCTTTTTCTCAAGGTAGATGTTATGCAACTCCAAGGGCATGTTATTCAAAATGAAAAGAGGGAATCGAATCAGTAAGAATCAAGCTCGCATGGTTGCCTCATTATGGAGGAAAAGTTGGAAGATGAAGCGACTCCTACAACTATTATAAAGGAACAAAAGGTTTCATCAAGCTCCAAAGGCAAGCATGTGGTCCGACCAAACAATCTATGCTTTTCTTGCTCCATCTCTCTTTAGTTTTATACACAACACTTATGTAAACAATCACAAGAAATTTTGTAACTCTATAAACAATTATTTTTGCAATCTTCTCTTGCACTTTGCATGGACTATGCACTATCAGACATATGCTTTCATTGAGGGATCATCCGTTTCCCCTTCGTGAGTAGATGGTCTAAAATTTGCTACTCTTGGCGTTACTATGGCCCTAGGTTTATCAACGATCTCATGCTTGTACGTTATCTAATCAATTTTTGCTAATATAAAGTCTCTCATTTGCTTAAAAACAAAATCTTACCTTAAAAAGGAAAAATATCAATTTTAATTTTCAGTATTTAAAATATTTAAATTACATTCAAAATTTATCTCATTAAATTATTTAAAACCACCATAGATCCATTTGAATTGAGGATTTACCAAGAGTTAAGAGGGATAAAAGATCTCAAGATGCAAACCTTTTTTTGAGTGTAGAACTTGAGGAAACGTTCACACCTTGATAAATTTGATTCTTCTCAATACTTGCTAGATCTAGAATTAAAATGGACATATATTGGTTCTTAATAACATTATTTATATTTTATATAAATGTCACATTCACATCTCTATGTATAGACACATTCTCATTTTTATTTTTATTAAAACTATGACAATGCATACATACATATATTTTGTGGGGTAAATATTTTATTGCCTTCCAAATTGAGATTTACATGGATAAGTTGGTGATTTTAAGCAATCTTTCACTATGGAGATCATACCATAGCCAAAAGTACACTCTTCTATAAGAGGCCAGTGATATTGTGCTTTACAAAATGAGAAGACAAAATGAGAAGAGAGTGCATACAAAGAAATTGACCAGATTGGCCTATAAATATAACTATTTGGTTCAGAAACAAAATGGGCAAGAGCATAACTAACAAGTCTAGGATTCAAAATTTATAACAACCACCTGAATTGGTTCTTCAATGTCATTGGGGGTGTTGCCAACTAGTGGAGGAATGCTTAGATGATGCTTGATGTTGCTCATACTTTGATCAATGTCCCATAGATGCCTATGGAGGTGTTTTAGGGAGTGTAGAATGTCAACTTTGTGCTCAGTATGGTTTAGTAGTATTCTTCCAAGAAGGAACTTCAAATGCCAGTACAAATCAATGACGTGCACATATTGGTTAAAGTTACTACGAGTCTACCCCATATTAGGTATCTGATCATCCAAGTCCACTAAAACTTTAGCGTATGAAAGTTATTGTCAATGGGAGGTCCCTTCCCTTTCCAAGCGAGCCAGTTCCTCCTAGGTTGGTTCTCAGGTGACGTCCTGAAACTGATTAGCGGACTCTTGAAGCCTATGATGTGGATGTATATGTCCTAAAGAGGCATGTTCATGATAATAAGATACCACTTGGTGGATGCGTGCATTGATGAGGCATGCCGCCAAACCAACCACTGAAACCATGACAGACAAAGGATATGGGCATTAACTACAAGAAAGGGAGCCTCAAAGAAAACGGGGAAGGACATGTAACCAAGGATACCAAGTAATTCAATGGAGGGGAGAAGAGAAGCCACTAGCTAGCCACAGGGGGAGTAAGAAGGTCATTTAGAAGGATGAGAGTGGACAATGAACTGGCCAAGGAGGGTGGCATCAGGAGTTAAGCCACTAAAAAATGAGGGGTAGAAGGTTGGGAAAAAAACCAGGATGCAAGGAGGATAATAGAAATGTAGGGTCGTAGAGAGCTCAAAGAGAGAAATGGATAGCTGAAGGAAGCCAATGAATGAGAATTGAAGGAAAGATTAAGCGAAAACCTGAGAAAGCCGAGCCAGGGGGTGCTCAGTAAGTGAATGCCACGTAGGGAGGAGAGGAACTTGCTATTGCCACTTGCTTCAAGCCGAGCATTCCAGTCTGTATGCTGAGAGGATGAGTTCAGGAAATAGAAACATCAACCTTGAGCTTGCCAGCGACAGAGATAAACAAAGTAGCCAAGTAGCGTTGAAACCACTAGATGATGCAACCATTTTTCAACTAGCAGTGACAAAGCCTTACCGCGCTTCACCAAGGTGAGTTGACCATAGCCCTTCATGGAGGGAGCTCAAGACAAATGTTAGAGATATAGACCATAAGGTGTGGTGGTCAGCAATGACAAGCGTATTAGCTCACACCAGAGGGAGGGCCATGTTTATAAGTAAGCGAGTGCAATCCATTTACCATGCAAGGACAAAACCATCCGACTAGAGCAGCTGTGTCGTAAGGCATTTGTAATGCATGGCCTTGGGATTAGTTGGTGTGTAATGCTCACAATACATATATGTAGATACGTATGTGTTTGGCATTTTTCTTTGACATGTTTTATGATTTTTTTAATTTAATTTTTTAATGTTATATGCATAACATTGCTTATATATAGCTTTGAAAATTATAATTATTAAGTTTTTATATGTTAATTAATTAAAAATAATATGAAAATTTGAAATATTATGATTACTAACATGAATATCATCATGAAAAAAGACAAACTAAAAATTGATATTTACAAAACATGGTATGTAAGCAGGCTTAAGGAATTGGGGTTAAGCTGAGAACCCCATTCTCTTTAAGGTTTCCTTTTGCTAGATGGAACACCCCCCCCCACCCAATTCGTGAGGAGGTTTACCTTGTTGTTGTTGTGCATATGAATATGAATAAATGATTCAGAGTGAAAGCTTCCTAACATATTATAGATCCTTTTTACAATAGCTTGGAGGTTGATGTTAGATGGAAGAGAGCCGTTGATGAGGTGAAACAAAACAATGGTAGAGTCACCAATGATAATGAGATATTGAATGTTTCTCTTCATCGCCAAAGAGAGACCTTGCATAAGTGTGTAGGCATTTATTTAGTTGTTTGTGGCAATTCTTAGACCCTAAGAGAAAGGATATTCCCATTGATCACTAGGGTGATGTACGATTTCCACCCAATATATATATATATATAAATAAACATTATTTTATGAAATATAATACTAACAAAAAATAATGATGATACATTATTCGTTATCATTATATTTCATAAAATAATGTTTATATATATATATATAATAAATAATATGAATCATTATTACTTAAATTTAATTTAATGTGATAGGTTTATTATGATTTTTTTAAGAAATGGTTTATAATTTTATTAATAAAAACAAAATTACATTACAATAAGTTAAATTGAATCTATTTTTTATTATCTTTTAAATTTAGTCATTATTACATTTTATTATTATTATTTTTTGATTTAAGACTTCATGATAACATTTTAGGTAACACTTTACTATAATATGTCTCTCATATTAGGCTGTAAAATGCCTCTCAACACCACAAGATGATTTCATTAACCAATTTGGTGTTTAGCTTCCCTATAGCCTTAAAAATAAATTAGAAATAATAAATAATAGTAAACTATTTGATATATAATAACAAATCATTCATAAATACTAGACCTTCTTCTTTGAGGGATAAGGGGGACACATCTTCAAGCAATAATTTGATTGCTAATTTGTTGGGAGCACGTTTTGTTCTATCCTCCACCTAGGTTTCATTTTTGTATAAGGACGTTTCATTTTTGTATAAGGACATATTTGCCCTGTTGTGAAAAATTCCAAAAATAAACAATCCCCTTTTACAACTATATCTTGACTCTTGCTAAATCATAAATTATTAATATAAATAATTATAAATATTTTAATTTTAAATCTCACCATAATTACTCTAATATATTATAAACTACCGCGATCTAAAAAAATAAAATACTCTAGATATTCAATCTCTAACTATAATAACAAAAAAAACATATTCTTATCATTAAACACATTGGAATAAGATGATAAGATTAAAACACATAACACATTTATATTAGGTTACTCGAAGTCTTCGATCCTTGCAATTGTTTTGAAGAAAAAACCAAAAATTTCCCTTTCAGTTTCAATTCCTCGGTCGCTCGATTCTTCAACTATATCGTCACCTTCTTGTCCCTTCCTATATTTGGACACCTAAACCCCCGCATTCCCTATTTTTCCCGGACTCTTTCTTGGTACCTCTTGCAAACCCAAACGTCAAACACACAATTATCATTGAATTTTCAGCCTCCTAGAGTCCTCGAGCACATGAAGGGCCTTGCAAGAGTCAAATTTTAGGTGGAAGCGACTTGTGGGTGCTTTCTTTGGAATTTGGGTGCAGGGATTGTACAGTTTACTTCTGCTTTGAGCATGGTGATACTGTAGAGTTTGGGAGAAAGTGGGAGAGTCACAAACAGTCGACGGAAAGAGGAAGAAAGATGCAGCAACACCCAATGCAGGGGCACCAGATGCAGCCCATGATTCCGACATTTGCCACAGCCAACATCACTACAGAGCACATCCAGAAGGTATTTTCCAGCCCTTTTAGGTTCTAACTTGAAACTTCTGTTTCCCTTAGCTCTAGGGGTAAATAAATTTTGACTCCGCCAGAATTGAACTGGTCACTACCCATTTGCAGATTTTGCTTATTGTATAAGTCATGTGAGTCCACAGGAATTGAGCCGACGGCCTGCGCTGCCAGGACTGGTTTAACTGAATCATCCCTCCCCCCTGTGTAATATATACGGAGTGGAGTCCAGATTTGAACTTTTGACCACTCAGTAATCTTACACAACAATCAAATAATCCACGGTTGAAGGCCTATAAGATTACCACCTCTGAATATAGTTTTATAATGTTCATTACACTGCAGATTTTATGCAAGTACATTGTTTTGCAGTTTGGGCCTAGTCATAACCTGTAATTATGCTTAATGTTGCCTGTAAAGCTCCTACTGTGATACAGAAAATATGAGTAGAAATTGAACGTACGATGACTCCTGCAAGATTGAGAGTAGAGCAGAATAAAGTAATTATTACTGTGGAACACAATCCCATCATAGGGATATGGTACTGTCGTAATAACTTGTAACTTAACATGAACAACAACCACAAGCCAGAAAGGGCTCACAAGGCATAACACCAACACTGTTGGCGAAGTTTGCACCGGAAAGGAGGAGGATTGTATCATGTATCACATCAACCCAGGGACTTGCAACCTGAAGGCAGCGTCTGTGACAGGGGTGAATTTGTCTTATTTCCTAGTAGCAATTCAACATTTTACATAATGGAGTGTTAATCCCACTGCTAATTTGTCATATCACCTTTGCCTCTGATCGTATTATCCTTGATAATTGATGAGAGATTGTGCAAGGACTACTCTTTTATAATTGTCTGTAGAACTCTTTGATGAAATTCGGGGGATTTCCTTTGCTGCAAAGCTATGCCCAGGGATCTATCTGCAAGATTTCTAGCCTAGTTATGTGTAGAGAATGAAAAATAAGAAGACAAGCACATGCTAGTAGCCCTCTGCTACCTTCTCCACATGGGAAAACAAGAAGGAAGGACAGTTTGTTCTCTTACCACCGAATTGTGACTGTTAAACATGGCTGTGTAGGTTTGTTTACGTTTTCTTTTGCAGAAACCGTGCTTAGGTAAGCTCGGTGAAGTTTTATAAGCCCATCAAGCTTTTTTCACATAGGGATAGGGTGTCTAGGACAATTGGTGGATCCTTTGACGAAGCTCATACTGGAAATCAAGTATATGGTGTTTCCTTGTTTTGGGTTGCTCCTTCTGGTTTTTTGCTAGGAATCTAACCTAATTCTCATTATTATGGGTTGCTCCTTCTGGTTTTTTGCTAGGAACCTAACCTAATTCTCATTATTAATAATTAATTATAATATGCACATTGCAGAGTGGTGTTTTCATGTGAAGCCATGTTATTTGTGACATGTATAAGGTGGTCCTCTTGACTCTCAGAATTACCAATCTGCCATGTATCTTTTTTTTTTTCCAAGGGAAATTTCACAGGAAACCCAAGGGATGCTTCCCCACTTTCAAGGATGGCATCCTTTATAAACCTGTTGTATAGACTAGTATGCCTCATCCAGGGTGATTCAATCCAGCCACTTGCTGCCAAGGCACTAGCTAAATGCCTAGTAACATTTGGTGACAAGTTACAACTGGTTGAGCTAACCCCTTGGATTTTCTACAATGTGTCTATGATTATATAAAACAGTTCTGTAATATTTGCATTCTCTACAAATGTTCCAGTATGTGTATCACTGATCCATATCATTTTTTCTGTGTCAACCTGCTTTCTGGAAGTGTTGCTGGAAAAATTGATGGTAACCTAACTATTCACTGCAGATTTCAACCCCAATGAGCTATTCACTCACAAGGGTGCATTGCTTGGGTTTGATTCTAATTGATGCTTGTCTACAGAGGAGTTTTGAAGTCTCTCCCATCAGTGTTGAAATTTACTTTGTGATACACATATCTGCACTTCTGAACAAAATCCTACCTGAAAACTGTCTAAATATCTTTCAAAATAGGAGAAAGTAAATACTCACCAATCTGCACTATAAATTGAAAAGTGCAGACACAGCATAATGCAGACATTCAGAACAGCAAAATGAGTAACCTTAAATATGCACAAAAACACTGTTCTGTAAATTATGATAGTAAGTAGATAGCAGAATTACACATTTCTTTCTATTATTCAAGAAAGAAGAATTACAATGCAATATCTCAAACCCCTTTGTATCTCACTATCCCAGTGGTGCACACCCTCTCTCCTTTACAGACTAGGAAAGCTAGGGTTTACAATAAATGATAACTGCTCCTGTGGTGCACCTAGGCTAGAGAATAACATAAACCTTACCTTAATCCTAATCCGCTAGAGTAGTCTGCCTCATGCATGGCTATCCTTACCTAGGATAGAGTGCCCACTAGAAAAGATAACAAGCATGCATACATACATCACTCTCCTCAGAACCCGTGCCTCTGTTTCTCAAAACCTCCCTCATGCACAGCACACAATCCAAACGTGGATTTACACTTTCTAAACTGAAGTGAAGTGCATCTAACTGGAGATAAGAAAAGAACACTTTCTATATAAAGAAAAAAATTGGCCTTCTATAAACAGCAGCAACTAAAGGTAACCTCTGCGTTCCTAAGACAAGGCATGCATGTTACAAGCATGTGTGCATCTCACCCACAACTTTTTACTTGACTGCTGCTGCATCTAGTCTAAAGCTCCCTCCTTTGTTAACTTTGCCTTGACTTCAACCCTGCAATCTGCACAGGAATCAAGGTGAACAGGAACTGCTGAAGCATGCCAATCTGCTGAACGATAATCAACTTTGGAGCAACCAGGTAAAGGTAACACTCCCTTTTTGTGAGGAAGGTATTCTCCACCAAATTAAGTCCTACCCTCTTCATCTTGAACCTCAAAAATATTTAAGTGTCCTTCCCTTGTTTGAGGACTTCATAAAAAAATACATGCTTGGAAATTTGGAATCAATCACTGGTTCAACAGTGCATTTTGGAACTGTGTTCTAGACATCATACTCTTTTATCATAGCATCTTGTAGTCTTGTTAGACATGCTTTGCTCAATGATAAAAGACATCAGTGTAACATAAGTAGGAAAGTTCTTAGGAGGATGACTCATCCAAAAAGAAGATTTTGTTGTTCTCATAGAGTCCTGTGCCCCTGTAAAGTCTGGGTAAGCCATCTTGGCTTCATGGTTAAACTAGATGTTTAAGATGCCTCTGTTCCTTCACTGGAACTTTGCTAATCTGAATTGTTATACTGTGAGTCCCTTGATAATCACAGAGTCCGAGACCACATTGATATGAATTGTAAACCTTATTTATTGATGAGAAGTTGGCATGATCCATGAATGAGTTGTCAATGAGATCTAGATCTTGAAGTGGTCAAGTTCATGTATTATAAGTTAAGATCATGTGATCAATACAATGTGAGAAGAGAATGGCAGGTAGCCTTTTCAGCAATCTTTTGTCTTGATTGTGCTTGCCCTAATTCTTAACATGGTATCAGAGCCATTTTAGTCTTAAGGGTTTGGTAATTCCATTATAGTTTTTCATGGAAAGTTTGATTTCATAGCTCCATAGCTTGATGGGTCTCCTGGTTTGATGTGCGAAGCTGATTATCATATGTGAAGTTCAGCATTCTATATAGCTGATGGAGCTGCATATTTAACGATGACAAAGAGCACTAACAACCAACACACATGGGCAGAGCTGGATAGTGATAGAGATAGCGATTTGTCTACATTGTATTGACAAATACAAAATGAAGGGATACCCTTCAATCTCAATTTCCCAAGCATGCCTCATACAATCACTGTCAAATCATATGAAGAAAGTTTGAGAATCCACAAGTATTTGGATATTTTTCTTTTGCGGCGGCCGAGGTAGACACAGATCTAGTAATCATTTTCAGCCAATAGAAGTGTTTGAAGCAGTGACAATGTAGTTAATCAGTAAAATACTCACAAGGTTAGATTCATGTTCAATTAATTTCAATCACTCAGATCATTGGATGAGATATCAATGTATGAGACAAATCTAGTCTAGAGCTGCTAGCTTTGCGTGTGAGATGCAGTAGGCCTGTGCATGCTCTTGTTATATTTGTTTTAAAAGCTTTTGGGCATTTTTTTCCAACTTGGAAATTTCTAGATGGTAGTATGTGGAAATGTAATCAATCAATGGTGAATTGACCAATTAAGTTGAAGGGTTGATAATCTTGTTTGCTATCCTGTTGAGACAACTGACAAGGTTGTTCCTCCAAAAATGGATTTGCTTTGTTGCCACGCTCCCAACCATTATATCTACTCAAGCAAAGTTGCAAGGAATCTACCAATGCAGCCTCGTGGAAACTCATGAGGGTTTTCAATAATCAAATGAACCTGTCAGTCTCTGCTTGGGTGTCATGGTGGTCGAGACTGTGAGTGGTGGATCCTTACTAGAGGACTGCACTTAGATTTGTGCCAGAAGCATTATGAGAACCAAACTTCAAATTATGTTGTTGCACCACCAAACCCTTGTCTGATGACGAGAACGAAATGTATTGATTATGAATTGCGAGATGTGACTTTGAAATGTGTAAGGTTGCTCGTTAAACCTTTGAATTTGTTACTTTTATTTTGAAAGTAATCCTTACATCTTCAAAAACGAAGAAGAAGAAAAAACAAAGGAAGTACAAATTAAAGTTGCAAAGTCATAATCCAATTTTATTGATTGGCTTAGTGAAAGCTAAATTTTTTAGAAGGCATTGGAAGCTTGAAAACTGTACCAATCAATTCTATTGAGTTTATATGGATTGATCAAAATGTGGGTTTTATTATGAGATTGGGCAAAGTCACTTGTTTAAAAAGAAAGGGAGTTGGGAGAATCTTTTGCGAAAATTTTGGAAACTTTTAGGGACTAGATATGAAAACTTTGAAGGCTTAGTCACCAAATTTTGCAGAAAGATTTTTACACTTATGTTTTTCCATTAAAGAAATTGTTCTCAAGTGTAAGCATTGATTTTACTAAGAATAATGAAAAAGATCAATTCTTTGGTGGTGAATGTCACCTTAATCAACTCGAAATTGAATAAGGGGATCAGAGGCACAACTTGAGTACATTTGTGATGGTGCATGGATTTTTGGATTCTTGATGCTCATTTTTTTGTTCTATTTTTGACATTAAATCTACAACTACATCACACACAGAGTACAAGGCAAATTAATGCAATACAATCAAAGCACACGCAGTTGAGTAGCTGCAACAATGTCAAATTATCAATCACATCAGCATTCAACAGTGATTCTACATCATTATTGAAGGTAATGGGCAAATGAAGCTTTCAAAATTTGATTGTAACTTGCAATAGTTTTTCTTTAACTTTCTCTAGGTTATTGAGTCAAAGTTGATAGGATTGAGTCTTTGAATTTGTAATTCAATTGAGTACATATTGCAAAACGAACTACTTGAGATGGAATGAGGAGGTCATTGTCATAAATCAATTCATTGTAAAAATCACTTTGGGGTATATTTTTGGTAGCATCCATCACCCTCACCTTGCTGTAAATGAAAACTATTCGAGAATGATATAAAAGAAACAAGTGCAAGTGAGTGTGAACAATGATGCCTAGGATGATGGAATTAATTTCTTTATTGGAAACCTTGCCAGAAACAATTGAGAGCAGTTTGGTCATACCAACCAACAAAACATTAGAAAATGTTATCACATGTTTGCGGGTCATGCAAACTGTTAAAATTGGCAACTAGGGCCAAACTCCATGTGGGTCATTAACATGCTGGATTCATCATCTCGTGTTAGAGATGTGATTATGAGCACAATAATCTTCCACTCCCTTGTACATCTTCATATGTACCTTATCTCTCCTGTCTTGGAGGTGCTAGGGTTTCTTGGAGCCTTTGGAGCATATTGAATACTGAGGTAAGGGTTTGGTCCCGTAGAGAATTGGCGATTAGGGTTTTGTGATGAAATTCTAGGTTGTACTTGTTGAAGTGAAGAAGAAAAGGAGATGTTTTGCCTTGGGGGGCATGCTAGTGTGATGCTTTCTTGTTGGAGCTTGTTGGTTTTGGCTAGGTTTTTTTTTGGGTTTTGGAGAGCTAGAAGATTGCACTAGCCTTCGGATGAAGCTATGGTATGTACATGAACTTCATCTTTCTACATATATGTATGAAGATTTTGGCTGTGCAAAATTGTTTCTATAGCAAATTTGATTTTTAGCCACATTATTCTTCATGATTTGGTAATTTCCAACACTTGTGTGTCTTTCTCAATTGACACAAGTTAACATCGAAATTGTTTAACTGGTTTAAAATTAGTGTTGAAGAAGATATGGCAGATTTTGTGCTGTATTTACAGCTGTCATAAAGTGGATTTCTGATATGTTTTATGCCTGATAAGATGGTGCTAGAGGGCTGAAAGTTGTTGGCACATTTGGTATTTTTTCTCTTGGATTGCCAAGTGGATTCGGGTTGTTAAGAGGTGAAATATTTTCATGTTGCTACTGTTTTATTTATATTTTATAATAACAGCTGTAAACCTAAAATCCACATGGTTAAGATCTAGGAAACCTATAGGAAATTTTTGAATTTTTTTGAGCTGCTTTAATTGTCCCAGTGCAGAAAATTTCTACAATGTGAGAGATGTAAGATGAATGTGATGAGGGGTGAAATGAGGAAATATGAATTGTGTTTACACGGATAAGTGTGTCCATTATATGGTTGGCCAATGAATATCCAAATCTTCATAAATTTGGTGAACTCTAAATGACCCATGTGACCTTCGTGGAGCTATAGCAACCTGATTAATGTTTCTGCAAGTAACAAATAAACAAGTTCATTGCATTTGTTTCAGGGAACTATAAATCTCAATTCACTTGTAAAGGGTTTAGTGTTACTTTTATCAATTAGTTTGAGCATAACCATAGGTTCTTTGTGCATAGTCTCGTGCATGCTAGGAAGTGTCCATCCTCTATGCTTGTCTCCTCCATATGGACCATTTTAGTGCCCCAAAACTATGTACACCAACCCAAGATTGGACATGCAACACCCCTAGCATCATCCTAGGGGCTAAGGGGGCATCGCCCCCATACTCGTAAAACCTCTACAACAGTTGGTGCATTGAATTCCCACTGTGCATGCCATGTTTGAGCCTGCAAACACCCACCTTAGCAACCTGTGTGTCACTGTGTGCTCACCTCAATGGCCTAATGTGCCCTCCTTGGTGGGATGTGCATGCTCACCTTAGTGACATGTGCTTTCCCTCATTCCCCCTAGCATCTTCCCCTATTTAGATATCCCTTTGATGTGTCGAGCCATCTCTTGCTGATTCAATAGTTGTTGAATTAGGCCATCAAAGAGGATCTCTACATATTGTACATTCAGGTCTCTTGGACCTCACCTTTGACGAGCTTGGATTCGAAGCTGTGCTTCTACCTATGGCACTTTTTGGAGTTGTAGGATGGCATCATTGTCCGACCCCCTTACACACACAGACGTTGGATGCATTCTCCTAGGATCTTGCTGGGATAGTTCCAAGTTGGTTCTCATAGACTCCGGATAGAGATAGATCACCATATACCACAGTTTGATAGGATTTGCCAAATGTTCCACCTATATGAGCCCGAGATAGAGGTACACCACATTTTTAGGTGCCCCACAATGTTATTGGCATCGAATCAATGGTCGAACCAGAAAACCTTGTGGACCAGGTACCATTCAGAACTAGACTGGAACCAATAAAAAAATCGATCGATCAAAAACACAGAATATTCAAATTAAAGAAAAACATGTATATTCATGTGCATCCATATGAATCCAAACCATTTATACACATGCAAAAGTTCTCATGTATCTAGCAAGTAAGAGTGCATACAACCAAAATAACACTTTCTGCAAAACATTGCTGAACCTAGATACATTGGGACACATGCTATAATGGCCTCTATAGTCTAAAATAATCATGATACTACAATACTACAATTACAAGTGTTAGCGGCCACCATTAGAATCATCATCCTCATCATCCTTGTGTAGAATGAGTAGCCTCTAAGTCTGCATTGGGATTTCGACTTCATTCCCCTAGCCCAAAAGTTGGTACTTGTGATATATCTCCCTTTGGAGCCTGTGGAGGTGGGTCCAAGTCCAACCAAGAGAGGTCTTCATTGTCAAATGCTTGTGCTTGACTCTCCACAACCCATTCTGATGTTGGATCAAAGTCACCCAAGACTATGTTGCTTGATTTAGGGGTTTTGTTCAACAATTGGTTATACATCAACCTAAGGTTGTACTAAACATAAACCATGTCATTCAACCGCTTTTGCTCCAAACAGTTCCTCTTCTTTGTGTGTTTACACTAAAAAACACTCCAATTCCGTTCACACCCTAAAGCACTGCATATTTGGCTCAATATCCAAATTGCAAATTTTTGCAATTCAGGGCATTGAATACCAAATTGTTGCCACAAATAGGTTGCAAAAAGGGTGGAAGGCAAAGAAGTATTAGCGATTGACTCTGAAATTTGGACTCAACAATTGCAATGAGTAATATAATTTTCAAATTTTGACATTTCTTACCTTAGGGATCCCTTGCTCTATTTCTTATAGACATAAACATGCCAAAGGTACTGGTAATCTCACTGAATTTCAAGAGCTTGGTATGAATCTGATCTTGAATCTTGGGATCTGAGACCATTTGCTCAATGCATCTATATCATCCCATCTATTACCTCCACATATGCCTTAAAATTTGTAGTGTAATGGTACCTTCAAAGTTCAAAAACAAAAAAACTATTCATCAATTGATTTCGAATATTTGATAAAGTTTTTCTAGTTAGTAATGAATGACAAAACTTATAAGCATTGAAATCCAAAATTACATACCTTAGAATTAAGTAGTAGCCAATTGCATGTAAAGGTTTATGGAGTTGTTTGTTCCTTCTTTCATCAATGATTCTTCATAGAGGAATGCACTTCTGCATTGAATACCAAATTGTTGCCACAAATAGGTTGCAAAAAGGGTGGAAGGCAAAGAAGTATTAGCGATTGACTCTGAAATTTGGACTCAACAATTGCAATGAGTAATATAATTTGCAAATTTTGACATTTCTTACCTTAGGGATCCCTTGCTCTATTTCTTAATACTTATAGACATAAACATGCCAAAGGTACTGGTAATCTCACTGAATTTCAAGAACTTGGTATGAATCTGATCTTGAATCTTGGGATCTGGGACCATGTGCTCAATGCATCTATACCATCCCATCTATTACCTCCCCATATGCCTTAAAATTTGTAGTGTAATGGTACCTTCAAAGTTCAAAAAACAAAAAACTATTCATCAATTGATTTCGAATATTTGGTAAAGTTTTTCTAGTTAGTAATGAATGACAAAACTTATAAGCATTGAAATCCAAAATTACATACCTTAGAATTAAGTAGTAGCCAATTGCATGTAAAGGTCTATGGAGTTGTTTGTTCCTTCTTTCATCAATGATTCTCCATAGAGGAATGCACTTCTGCATTCTATCCCCATATGCTAATTTTATTTGTTCTTTGGCTTGATCAATGGCCTCATAAATAAACCCATGGCAGATTTATCACCATCCACATCATTTTCACAAGAGGCTCACTAAATAGCACAATTTCTTTTGCTTTTGACTAAATGTTTCTGTTAAACACTTGGTCAAACATCTCTTTCCCTTTAGCCTTTTTTCTCAACTGAGATTCATTCCATTCATCACAAGAACATATCTTCCTCAAGTGGGATTTTTGTTGAACAAGAGATTGCAATGAAAGAAAGTTTGTTGCAAATTGTGCAATCGCTGATTGAACAAGCTCTTTACCCCCATTGTGCTTTCTCATAAGGTTCAAAACACATGAGTAGTTGTAGATGTACCTAGTTATGGAATTTGCTTTTTCCACACACTTCTTCACCCACTAAATTTTGCCAATATCCTCAAGCATGAGGTCCAAACAATGGGTTGCACATGGAGTCCATCAAATGATGGTGTGATTTTTCTCCAACATTTTTCTAGCTGCAACATAGTTTTTAGGCATTATCTGTGATCACTTGTACAACATTGTCAACCCTTGCTTCCATAACCACTTCATCCAAAAGTCGAAAGAGTAATCGTGCATCCTTCACCTGATTAGATGCATGAACATATTTGAGAAACATAGTACCTTTTGGGCAAGCAATTAAGACATTTAAAATGCTACGAGATGTGCCATGAATCCACCCATCAGACATAATTGTGCAACTTGTTTTGGTCCATGATTGCTTGAACCCTATGATGTACTCATCTATTCTTTGGACCTAGTCTTGTAGAAGTGCCCCCTTGATATGATGAAAGCTAGGGTCTTTGAAGTCTAGTTCACATGAAGCTAAATCATAGGCTGATAATATGTAGAATTAGTGGCATTAAAATGTATGTCTACATCGTACCACCCTCTAACATTGTATTCATATGCAACTTTTTTCTCTATCTTCTTCCATTTAGCATCAATGGTGTGTTGAGAACCAGGGGTGGTGCAAGGTACAAAGAAAGAGTCAATCCCTTTACGCGCCGTTGCCCTCTTCAAAGTAGCTGAACTAGGGCTAGAAATATAATGATGATCATCTCCAACCCTAACAGGGTAATTGGAGGAATCTTCAAAACTGGGCATACATTCTTCAAAATCAGGGTCGCTAAGAGCATCATCATCTTTTTGACTTTTGCCTATTTCTTTTCTAAATCTTATTTTTTTTCTTTTCTGCTTGAAAGGATTCAATCAGAGTTAGCATCTCCGCTTTAAGATCATCATATACTTTCTTACAAAGTTCTACTTACCCTCTCCAATGTGCTAAGTGTTCTTTAATCCTATGAATCCCCCCTTCCTTAACTTCCTTCCCACAATAGTTGCATGTTTTTACTCGATGTTCATTTAAATGGCAATGAACCCATACTGGATCATTCTTGTCTTTGGGGGCCATGATAACAAATAAAAATCTGCGTAGAAAACCCTAGGATTTTGAAATTTCTAGGGCAAGAAAACAATTTCTTAGTGAAAATTAGAAGAGGAATAGAAGCCACAAAATATTGTAAGAAGATCTCCAAATGTTGAGAAGAAAAGAAGTTCCAAATGGTAAAAAATCAGATCTGTGATTGTATAGCAGTCCCCACAAATTTGAAAATTACCCCTTAATTAGCTCCAAAGTCTCCCTTACAAATCTACCCAAGAAATCCCTCATAAAAGCCCTGCAAAACAACAATTGTTTAGAGAAAAATAGAAGAAGATAGGGGCCATAACAACTTTTGCAACAAAAAATAAACTCTGCATAGAAAACCCTAGGTTTTTATATTTCTAGGGGAAAACAACAAATTTTTAGAGAAAAATAAAACAAGAATGGATGCCATGAAATACCTCGAGTTTCCCTCTAAATTTTAGGAAGAAATTAGATTCAAACATTAGAGAAATCAACTTTTTGGCAACCCCACAAAATCTGAGAATTACCCCTTCAATCAGCTCCTAAACCCACTCAACAACTCCCAAATATCTTTGGGAAAAAAACACTTTGAAGCAGCTCCAAAATGTCCCTTAGAAATCAGCCCAACAAGTCCACACAGCTATACAAATCTGCCCAAGAACTCCCTCAGAACAATCTTGCAAAAACTCTTCAATTCTCCTCAAAAAACTTAGTTCAAGAATTTCAAGAGCTTAAATGAATAGTGTGAGTGAAAGAGAGGGGATGTGTCATGTCCCTTCCAAAAATAATTTTGCTCAAGGGGATTCACAAATTTACATTTTTGCCTAATGTGAGGGACCCACGAATTTTTGGGCGAACAATACTTAGGAGAGGAGGTCGAATTACTTGGATAGTGGTGTGTGGGTGCCACCCCTCATGAAATATGCACTCCCTTGGAGAAAAATCGAATTGCTAAGGTGGGGAGGTCAAAATGCTTGATGGAGGGACCCACATGGGGAGGCAAGTCAAAATTATAAATAGAAGGGGCATAGCAGCTATTGGGGTATTTTTGTCAACCTAACTATTCTCTTGTTGCTCAAGCTGTTTAGTTGGGTCACATTGCTGTTTAGCACAGAGCTTTCCAAGGGGAGAGCTCACCCTTCGGTGGACTTTGAGTACCACCCTAGGAAGATCAATTGCTGCTACATTGGAGGGAGATTTGGGGGGATCCTGGGAGCATCTTCAGCCATTTCTCTCAGCGATTTCGTGTTCCAGGAGGACGCAGGAGAGGATCATGTGCCACCTATTTTAGCTATTTTGCAGGGGGTGTTTGTTGGGAGAAATTAAGTATAGCCACTCTAGGGGAAGGTCAAGCCTTGTGAGGAATTTTGGGGCCAGAGATTGCTGCCTTGGGGCAGTACAAATTTCTCTTCTCCAGGGCTTGTGCATAAGACTATTTCTGGGCACACGTGGGGAATTGAGGGGAGGATTTGTGGAGCTGGGTTGTGCAGGGGATTTGAGAAGGTCATCCGGGGAGGTGAAGACCAGGATTTGGAGTGATTGGAGGGCTGCTGCAGTGAATTTCCAGACAGGCCGTATTTTCCAGCTAGTTGAGGGGAGGACGTGGTATTTGGGGGTCATTTTTGAGGGTCAGAACTAGACCAAACCCTTTTTGGGTTTTGGTGGGTTTGTTGAGAGGAGCCCGGGGCTAATTTTGCAGAATTTTCTGAGCACCGGAGGAGGGTCTTTCAGCAACTTCTTTCCAGCAGACAGAGCAGTTTCTAAAGGACAATGCAGGGCATATTTGGGGCAGCTCATTTCCACATCTGGGAGTTGTATTTTTTGACTTGGAACTTGTCTAGCTTGCCATTGTGGCAAGCCCAGGTGCACTCCTTTCATACCCCATTGTACTATTGCTCCATATATAATAAAATGGCTCAACTGGATGGTGTTTTTGGAGATTTTTTGGGTGTCTATTTATATTTCTGAATTTTGTGTGTGCATGTCAGTTTTTGCTTTGTTTATCACTGTATTTCCTAAGTAGGAATATTACAAGGTGTGTGTGTTTAAATAGCTTTAGGAGGGGCCTAGGGCTCTATTAGATGTGGACCATCCAAAAGAAGATAAAAAAATATGCAATTTGTTTTGGCTGGTCCGTGTGTATGGAACTGGTCTTGAACTGGTCAGTTCGGTGAAATAGTCCGGCTCCGTTATGGAGCTGATTGAGCTGGTTCCAACACCCGAACTGGACCGGTTTGGGCCCCAAAAACCGGTTGGACTGGCCAGTTTCACCAGTGACGGTTTGGTTCAGATAACATTGGTGCTCCCTATGCTATGAGATCGAAGGATGCTATCGCAGTCTATGTTGGGATTCAAGATGTTCCCTATCTACCTTGTTCAGGTACTAGCACAAGCAATGCTTAGCCCTCTTCAACAGGGAGATTTTCAACCACAGATGTTAGTTCTTGCACACCATGGGATGACTAGGATGATCACCTCATACTTTCATGTGGATCCATCAGATTGGAACAAGTGACAGGCAGTAGTTCAAGGTGTACTAGATACAAAGGTGAGATCTCAGGTCTCTTCTCAGCCTCCAACCTTGGGGAATTGATGGATACCATTGAGACCAGTTTGGCAATGCCAAACTGCACATCAACTCACATGTCCTCAAAACAGCAGAGGGACTGGCTCCGAACAGCTCCATAGCAGGGCACCCCTGGCTCATCCGATTACCTCCCAGTCTCGTAGGAGTGGCCAAAGATTTATTCATAGTTTCTCTCCTTTGACCTCGATGTTAGGAGCATCCCTTTCTCCTACTCCCCCCTCGGATCATATGGCCGGATGCACCGCTAGTTCCAAGGGACTTCGTCAGTGAGCTAGTGCCCAGTTTGACTCCCTCGCCATCAATCATCAAACTCAGGAGCCCTTGACACCTTTAGTTCCATCGCCATACCTTTTTATCTTTCTTGTTAGGCTATTGATAATTTTGTATTGTGCCACGGTATTTTGTATGCATCTTGCGGCAGCACTACTGCTTGTTTCTTTCTTTCTTTATGTTATTTTCAGCGTTCTTTAGAAGCTGTGTTTGCACTCCCACATTGCATTCATACTGATTGTACTCTTCTTCAGTATCATTGGTCCACTTTTGTGGGTATTTGTTGGACAGTGATAAAATTATCTTATCTTACATGCACACTTATTGTCTTCACTCTTTAGGAATGCCAACTGTTTCTGTTCACCACCAACACATGAATTGCAACAGTAGTGTTTGGTGCACTTGGAGATGAACAATCACTGACAGTTACAAAACCGAACAGCCTTTGGCAGCAAATTGGATATGCTGTAACTAATATGGATTCTATGTTTAGAATGTGGCATGCAAAGCTTCTGCATAACATCTTTCTCTCTTCCCTCTCTCCTTCACACAATGATGTAGATGTGAATACATAGTTATATGTGACTGTTTCGGTGCAGATTGCTTTGTGCACATTTTATTCATTGATCGCTTCATTCTGTTCATGCTTCCTCACCCATAACTTAATCAATGCGATGCTATTTAAGTTGTCCTCTGATCCGCATCTTGGAATCAGATCATCAATAAAACACATGGGGTATTTCTTTAAATAACCTTGATTATGCTTTCTGTTTCTACACATAATTTCACTTTGTTAATGCACTCTGAAAAGGTATTATCATAAATTTCTAGCAGTGTTCTCCCTCTGTATAAAAACCATGGTTTGAGTCATACCAATTTACTGGTTCTGTAAATGGACCAATTACATAAACACCAAACATGATTTTTCTTTGGTAATTTGTATTCTGATTGGAAAACATAGTTTTTGATGTCTCTAATCCAATACAACTGTGCATCCAAGCCAGTATTTTTGAGATAAACAGGTTAACTCTAAAATTGAACCAAACTTGCACCAGAACTATAGGAGTAAGTCTATATTGTGGATATAGTAAGGCTCCAAAGAAGACATAAAATTTGCTGGCAGAACTGCCTTTAAGTTTTAACACAACATTATTCATGCAAGATGCAAATTCAGGGACCAGACTATATCATCAATGCACAAAATCATTGCCCTTGGACATTGGAAGATGGAAATGGAGGCACTTGGAAATTGAATGCTATTATTTTGCTAGATGTTATTTTGAATGTCTTTCTTAACTTTTATCTGTATATCTGGTTTCTCTTATTTTCCTTGTTAACTTAAAGAAGTAAAACTCCTTCCAGGGTTAATCTATATTACAGCTCCATGAGTGCAGTTTGGCTGTTGCTGAGAGTGCTGAAGATGTTGTTTGATTTCCTGTGGGATTGGGATCTGATGAAGAACAACGTTAAAAAAGGCAGTAGAAAATCTTTAAAAGCAACGTTGGATAATAGGCAGATTAAAACAATTCAATGAAAATCTGTCTTGGGCAGATCTTGTCCAGGAGTATTAAGCATGTGGCCTCTCTGTAAACAGATTCATCGCATAAACACTAATCATGGTATTTCTGGAGTAATTTATATTTTGATTGGAAAATTCATCCTCAGTGTCTCCGATACAAATCAACATTCAGGCCTACTCTTTTGGGAAATAAAAAGGTATCTTAATTTGAACCAAAGTTGCACCGTTAGTTGAGGAGTAAGACTAGATAGCACAAATTTTGGCATTTTGTGGATAAGTGGTGGTGGATAGAGCAAGGTTTGGAAGAAAGCTGCTAGTGTAGTAGAAAGAGAACTTTTGTGGCAGAGATGCTTTATACATAACACTATTTCATGCAGGATGCAAACTCAAGGACTAACATTAGGTGCACAAAATCATCAGTACTGATCATGGGAAGATGAAAGTGGAACATTTAGAGATTGAATAATATGGTTTTACTTGATGTCATTATTTATGTCAAGTTCCTTTTTTACTTTTTTATCTGTATATCTGGTGGCTTTTATTTTCTTTAGTATTGGCCCGAAGCAGTTGAACACTTCCTGGGATCATCTACTTTACAGCCCATCATACCTAGCTATGTCTGTCGATAGTGCTAAAGATATCATTTCATTCAGTAACATATTAAGGTTTAAAAATTTTCCCAATGAAATGACATAGCTTCATAACAATAACACTGATAACTTGTTGGATATCACTGTGAGAATGATTTCAATGCTGGCCTTTCTTCTTATACATATAATGAGTGTTATTTGGTTGTGCGAGTTACTTGGTTGAAAGTTGAACCTGCATTATAAATTTTGGTTAATGGCATATTGTTTAAATAATGCATGATGAAAGTATTTCCGCTTGTGTAAGACTCCCCTACAAGTTACAACAAACATAGTATGATCTTATATCAGGGCCATTTTAGAGGATGTATCATATGCATTTTGTAATAAACTAATATCTGTTTGTCATTGTATCCTTTTTGATGTTTTCTCATTGTGAACTCTTGGCTTTTTTAACTGTCATCTGTAATTTATACTAACTACTTTTAATGTTGCCATTTGTGCAGTACTTGGATGAGAATAAGCAGTTAATTCTGGCAATTCTCGATAACCAAAACTTGGGGAAGCTTAATGAATGTGCACAGTAAGTCTTTTTCTAGTGGTTCAATTATATATTTTAGTCGAACTTTATAATTAAGTTTTCATTTTTGTTTCTTTCTTGGTCAAGGTTATTGTTTTCTCTATATGCTGCTTCAGCTCTTTGTATATTGGTGATTGCATGACAGAATTATGTGATATGTTGCAGTGCATTTAGAGATTATACATGATATGTTCTCCTGACTTGAGTTTATTCCTTTGGATATCTACTTGAATTCTTTTAGTGGATGCTTCCCTCTATCTAATTTTCAACAGGTGGTCCTGCATGTGGCTAGACCTATAATATACTGTGTAGTATGCTTGGTTGTGTTTTTGCTTCTAGTGAGAAAGAAGTAAGAGTTGAGCTGATTATGTCATATGTGAGTGCAAAGCTTGATGTATGTCACCTAGGAAAGCTCAGGTGGCTGCTATTTAAGCTATTAAGTCCATCAAAAAGGTACTGATACTACTCTATGGAAAACAGATGTAGAATACCATTCACATGACGGACATGACTACTGCTGATATGGTAGGTTCAACTTTCAAGGTTGCATGGAGTGGAAGCATCATTTTCCAAAAGTCCTCGGGAGTGGAGCATCCCGGGAGCAACTATATATATATAGTTGCAGAATATATGAAAACATGCATATTTGTAAATCAATGAAGATATAAATGGTATCCATAGTACCTCAGTGATTAATCATTTGAACATCAACCATCTAGAATCTAGATTCTATCAATTACAAACAAACGTACAAAATTGTAAGCTATATAATAGAGATTAGACCATTAACTTATGGAATGAAAGAGGTTATCTAGTGTGAAAATTCCTTAAACGCGGGAATCCCTACTGCAGCAACTGATGATATTTCTCCTACTTGTTAGATTTACATGAACATGCTATTAGCAGTTTCCTATGGCAAACATCGAAATAGATACACTGCAGCCTACACCAATTAAATAATATGTCAAAACAAGAAACTAAACAATAGAGAAAGATACAACACAAATGACAATTGTTTTTGGACAAACGTCCCTGGAAAAACCCAATGCGGGAAAACCGGTGCAATAGATCTGAGGGTTTTTATTATTAAGTTAAAGTATTTTTGAATACAACTTCTGGATGCCTTCCTGACAATCTAGTTATAGAGAATATCACTTGGTAGAAGAAAGTAGTGAGATTACCTCGCTCTTCACTGCATATCTGGATTGATCCAACAACTGAACCAACAAGTTCCCCTGCTACTTCTGCACTGCCCCTGCTGGGTCAACATCAGCGTCTAAGGCTCTGCGTCACCATTGATTTCAGCCCTCCTGACACAGGAACGTCAGTCTCCTAGCAAATCTCGGACTTCTACGTAGAGGCTCCTTTGCGTTGCTCTGCGTGGGGTCTGCGTGAGCCCTTCCTGGCTTTGCGTCACCTTCTCTGGCCTCTGTTTTGCCTCCTCTGTGTGCCTCTCTACCTCTCTGCTGAGTATTCTTGGCTCCGGAGAAGATCCTGCAACCAAAACTTTCTCTGCCCCTCACTGCGTGATCACTACAAATCACTGTGCTACCTCTAGCTTCAGCAATTTGATTTGACTGATCAACGCTTTGTGCGTTTTCCAAATGACCCTCAAGCCTCCTTAAATAATCTTCTCGTTTACATTCAACGACCCAGACTAGAAGCTAATTAGTGGCTAAGATCATTTCTGCTCGATCCTCGTCTTCTTCTAGAAGTTACACCCACAGTTAGATTAATACCCATTAATTATTTTAATTTCCTAAGTTTAGACTTAGGGTCACATCAAAAATAATTAATTATTTTAATAAAACCGTCTCTGAGTGGAATTTCCGAAAATGCTTTCTGGGTTCTTTGGAATACATGTGCCCAAGCCTCCCTGCAAAATTTGAGACTTAGAGCACATTCGATGCTACCAGAAATCAACATCTAGCAACCATCAACAATAACACACCAAAGTCAAAGGAACTTAGCTCAATTCGTATGGTTCACGATTTGTGTCCCAAGTAGCGTGGGTTCAAGTCTCTGGAGACATGTTGACCTTTGTAGCATTTATGAAATATTGGTTCTACCAGGTGGAATAGTGGCAACCGTTTCTACAAAGTTACCAATTGTGCCTAATTGAATGTACTCATTACTTAAAAAAAACAATAACATACCAAATAGTTATGTTTTCAAAATAGGCCATCTGTATTCTGAAATATGATGATCGAATGTCCAGACTCCAAAATAATAAATTGAGCTAGTTGCTAAACTCTTCTCTATATAAGTGTTCACGTATTGTGAAAGCACTCATGTTGCCAAATGTTGTAGATGTGGGTTAGCTCCTCCATGTATGTTCCACCACTCCTTGACAAGCAATGTTCCACCATTGCTTATATTGGAATCCTCATCATTAGTATCTTTTCTTTCTTTTCCTCTCGTATAGCATTCGCTTCTTTCTTGATTCTCTAGGGACATCAGTTGACATCATCCATTTGATGAAATTGCCTTAAAATATGGTAGAAAAAGCTCAACATGCTTGATCAATGCTTTTGGTTTGTTGTGTGAAGGGTACATTTTTGCTAAGGCCATGACAAATGTGTCTGACAATTAACACCACCAACACTGGGATGCATACAGGGCTTGTTGCTCTTGATTAAATACCAATCACATACCTTCATATGTGATTGAATCCAATGAAATGTCGCATCTCATTGATCTTGAAATCTTGAAAATTGTTAAGTTTGTTAAATTTTGAATGGGACATGAAATTCTATTTTCTCTATATGAAGTTTGATGAGGTTGGAACTGCTTTCAAACATCCTGAAACAAATAATGGTAAATGTTATAAATTTAGGTAAAAAATTTACTTTAAGAATTTAACATTGCTGTTAGGGAGCGTCAAAGGTGATAAATGCTTGGCAATTACTGAGAGGGGGGGTGAATCAGTGATTGTAAGTTTCCAATTATTTAGCTCAATTGAATACCCTTTTTCGAATATCTTCTTATGCAACTAATGACTTATGCATATGTTCAATTGTTGATTGTTTATTTTGCAGTTACTAGAGAGAGACATTTGCGTATGTAAATATTCAAAATTCAAGAGCATTCACACAAGTGGACATTCAACAAGTGACACATGAAGACACCAGATATAAGTGTAAACCCATAAAGGGAGAAAGCCACAAATTTTTGGCTGAAAGTGTTGTGAAGCCAAACTACTACTCCCTTATTACATCAAATTTTTTGTAGGCTCCAACCTACAAGAGGCTGCTACTTGAAGGAAGCTCCAACTCCCACAATTTTTTTGCAGGGTACAACCTGTTCTTTATCAATCTATAACTTGAAAGGATATTGCAATCTCCCAATCACAATACAAGATCAAGTTTGCTAGTTACCTGATATTAATTTATGTCCTCATGACCGCTGCTCATCTTCTCTGCTTCTCTTCTTCAATTCTTTTCCTCTTCTGCTACTTTTCTCTTTTTCTTCTCACCAGGGTGCTGCTCATAAGCGCTCTCATACAAGTTTCTCAACTCACCAAAAAAATTAATGCTCTTTCAACAATGCATATTTTATAAGCATAAATTATTGACGATTTGTACTCTATGCAGGAATATGAAGTGAGGAGTTGTCTCTTGGTCTTCTAAGGCTGTTCACAATCTGCCTCTTCATTTCCAAATCTGAAATTCAGTTCAAAGATTTTTGTAATATAAAGAAGAGTTGAAATAATATAGGCCAACAACAATGATTGCAAAAGACAAGTCTTAAAAACGTTTTAGATTTGCATTAGTTACAGTTTTAGTTCTATTTCAGATTTGTATCATCCACATGTTAATGCCTGTGAGAATTCTTTTGTAATGTCTTTACTTAGGCTTGGTGTCTTAGCATGCGGGAGATGATTTGCCTCTTTAAGTGCTTTCTCAGTGGAGTAAGTGATTTATGTCTTCTTTCTTAAGTCTAAATTAGGAAAAAGTACAATAATTAAAGTCAATTAAATATTGTGGACTATTAAGTCATTTTCTAAGGATAAATAACTTAATTATTTAAGTGATTTAGAAATAATCTCAACTGTTGATCTCCAAGATGTTCTAGAAGGGAGATTAGGGTTAGGGATTTGAGCTTAATGAAGATTATAAAGGAAGCTTAATGAAGAGGTGAAGACACAAGAGCCCAAGAGAGCAAGTCATCACAGTGAAGGTGATTTTCTCTAGTGTGAGTGACTCAATGGACTGGAGCACAAAGGAGGAGAAGTACGAGAGAATTAAGGGCGAATCTAGGAGGTCGAGTCGAGGAGATTGCAAAACCGAGTTGCTAGGGGAAGGTCGATTTGATTTGGAGAACGCTGAATTATTGGGGGTTTGAGTTTTTCCTGAGGCACAGTGATAACGCACAAGGAGGGCACGAGTCCATTTTCCAGCTAATTAATTGGGCCGAATTTCTCTAGGCCAATTTCTTTGAGAACCCGATTTCCTTGGGCTGAATTCATCCCGTGGGGGCCGAGTTACATGTTCCAGTTATTGTAATTTTCCTTGTATCTCAGTGGGTTGAAAACCCAGATTTTCCATATTAATAGATGACGAAGAATTGTTGTGGGTGAATTATTTTTGCAATGTGTGATTGATCTCTTTGATTTAAATTTCGCTGCATATGTTCATTTCTAGAAGTTAGGCTAAATAAATAATTTGTTGTGAATACAATTGAATGCCGTGAGAAGATAAATTTGGTTGGTATTTCAAAAATTTAACAGTTGGAAGTTTGATGTATGCAATGCAAAACTAGTGAGGGAGCATTGGACAACAATAAAGAGAGTTTTCTTGTATCTGCGTGACACTACTCATTATGGATTGTGCTACCAAGGAAGACTAGGACTGGACAAAGTGTTTGACATACATTGCTTTATTGATGCAAATTGGGTTGGTGATCTGGATTGTAGAAGATCTACAAGTGGGTATATGTTTAATCTATTTGGAGGAGTTGTCAGTTGGATGAGCAAAAGACAATTTGTAGTGGCACTTTCAATTACAAAAGCTGAATACATGGTAGCCACTCATGCAAGAGAGGAAGCATTTCGGTTACAAAGATTGTGTTTAAGTATGGGGTTGGTACAAGAAGCTATAAGGATAGATTGTGACAACCAACATGCATTTTTCTTCGTGAGGAACCTTGCTTATCATTCTAAGACAAAGCATATTGATGTTCAATATCACTTTGTGAGAGATATGATTGAAGACAAGGTGTTGTTGGAAAAGGTGGACGCTTTAAAGAATGTTACATCTGCATTGACAAAATATGTGAGCACTGAAAAGTTCTCTTAGTGTAGAGAAACAATTGGCATTTCTGCCCTGAACTGTTGACTGTGTACTCTTGTGGTCCCCTGTGTGCAAAGAAAACAATGAGTGGGAGAATGTTGGGTATGTGTTATATTCTTTGCACATATTATATGCACCACAAACAAAGGGGGGTTTGATTTTTTGGCCTTTTTCAACCTACGGTTTTGTTGAAAATGGTCTTGTAGCACATGGTTGTTTTGCCCATGATTTGGTAGTTTCGGTTATGGAACTATGTTTTGATTAGCGGTTTGTATGCTATGGGATGTTGTTGTATTGTAATATATTGTACAAAAGATATAATGAAAAAAATCTTGCTGGTTTTCCTGGTTTTGGGTCTCTAAGATAAAATCTGTGTGTAAATTTGTATGTGTGCGATTGTAGCTTTTTTGTTTTCATTAAGAATCTGTTTCCAACAATTAATTGTACAGGGTGTACTCTAGGGTGTCAATCCTCATATGGAATCATCAAAGTGCCCAACGCTCTGCTCTAGAGGGGCAACACTTCATCTGCAAGGTCATCATTGCTCTTTGTAAGGTGCAAAATGACCTGGACATGCTTTGCAGTGGAGTGATGTGAGTTTCCCTCAAAGGCCTCTATTGATGTGTGAAAAACAACCTGACAAAACCTTCTCAAGATCAAGTGAAAGTGACCACTCACTAGTGACAATGACCATGGATGCATCACAATGAACCATACTTAATTGTTAGGGGCATAATAACACTTCAAATTGAGATCACCTTCAAAAATCTAACTAGACCAATTTCTGTAAAAGTGTTCCCTCCTTGTGTTAGGGATGGCTAGATAATCAACCCTATTTGGTGTTTCCAACCCCTAAGGGGAGGTGACTAGTCTTAGGTCAACTTTTCAATCCATAGGTGCTTGTGATAATAGTGGCAATGGAGGGGAAGAACTTAGGGACAAGGTGTCGTGGCCATGGTACCAGTGAATGGAGGTCCATCATCTGGAGTGTATAGATGTAAGGAGGGAGCATTCATGGAGGCATGAGATACCCCTTTCCATGACTTGCTTTTTCCACCCCTGTGGTGCGTCTTTTACTTCTTTTTGACAATGCTTTGAATGAGAGCATAACTTAAGAGCCCAAACTTTCTTTTAATAATTTAGCATTTATTTATCCCTTAATGACGAGTTAGTTTCTCGCTCATCAGGGTTGGACATGCAAGGGTTTCTTTATTTTGTGATGGAGCATCTAGTGCTTAAGGAACCAGGTGATGGCTACTGAGGGGAGTAGAGCTCATGCTAGGATTTTACCCACACGCTAATTAATGTCCTGACCATTTGTTTCAGTTTACATTTCTTTTTCTTTTATTTTGGCCATTTTATGCTTTTAATGTTCTTTTCGCTGTATCAACCTCCAGAGTAGTTTTCGGCCTAGACTCAAGGATGAGGATAAGAGGGTGCCAATTCCCAATGAACCAATGACCACAAGCCCAAAGAATGGAGATGAAATTTGGGGAATGATAGAAAGTGGTAAGTATGAAATCTTATGGACACACTATTTCAATCCAAGTCTCCCAAGTTCTACCACTCCTATGTCCCTAAGGTCTCAGTGGAGGTCCCACTAGACTAGGGTCAAAAACTAACCTCCCTTATAAAGTGAGAGAACAGGTTTACAGTCAAGATCAATCAGTCATCCAAATCACCCCTTAATCAAATAGAAGGTTGTCCCCTAGGCCCTAACCTTGACACAAAGAAAAGTGAGGACGTTGAGGGGTCGAACCTTATGGAATGTGAGCTTGAGGATTGGCTTTCCCCTTTAGAAATAGGTAACTAGGTTTGGTCTTCATAAATATGAAATGTGTTTTTGATTCTTGTATATTGTAAAAAGAAAGAAAAAATATTATTATTATTTTTGTAGCATGGGTTTAATGCTCAAGGTCAATTTATTTGTAGGTCAAGCACCCATTGAGTGCTTCTAAGATTTGTCATAGAGTCAAGAATTAAATTGATTCATTGCCATATATGAAAGACCCATTGGGCACTTTGTATCATGTAAATGAAATTTATTCAGAGTCAAAAGAGTCAAAGGTCCTCCTCCAAGACCAAGTCGGCTTGCAAGAAGGGAAGTCGGCCTACAAGTGACAAGTCGGCCTCATGAAGAGAAACTCAACCTCACAAGAAGCCTATATATATAGGAGCTCGACCTCATTTGAAGGGAGTATCTAACATGTTCGATCAAGGATAAGAAGGAGATCTAGAAGGAGCGAAGAAGAAGAAAGAAAGAAAAAGTCGAAGTTTTTTGAAGCTTGTTTTGGGTTACATAATTGCACACATGTAAAGTTTTTAGGGCACATATTGCAACTACAAATCCGAAATTTCAGACCTCTAGAGAAGCCGAATTTTGGAGTCATACAGTTCAAGTGTGCAAGTCGAATTGCCAAGGAAGAAGAAGCAATCCTAGTGAAGGAGAAAGAAGAAAGTTTCACCATCTTTTCTCACACGTGCGAGTTAGGGTTTCTACAACAGAGGCCGAAAATTGCAGTCCTGGAGAAGCAGTCGAATTTCTGAAGAAGAGGCCGAAATCTAAAGTTCTGAAGGAGGTTGATTTTGTGAGAATTTGGTTCATCAAGAGGAGGTTTGACTTCGTCTTGGAGGGGTCTTGGTATTGGGTCATAGGTCTTGGAATTCGTCATTTGAAGATTCTTTTAGAAGAGAAGACTTCTTGTGGGGTTTCCTCTCAAGAGGACAGGTTTTGGCCCTGGCTTGCAACCTATATCTTGTGCCCTCTTGTTTCATTGATCTTCATTGTTTGGTCGCTGTTTGATGATAAAGAACACTATAATAATCAAGATAAGAAGAAGCTAACTACAAGAACATCTAGTTAATTAAAAGAACTTCATAAGCAATTATGAAAGTAAGAGAAATCACTTTAAACTAGTTGCCCTAGATTTCTCAACATGGTATCAGAGCTAAGGTGACAACAACAAGGAAAGGAAGCTTGAAGATCATCCAATTGAAGAAGGATATATAAGGACCAAGCACAAGGAGATCGTCAAGGAGAAGTAAGAACCATCAAGGACTATCCATCTCATCACAAGGATCACATCATCTAGAAGGAACAACACTTTGAAGAAGAAGAAGACCTCAAAGACCCTACCTCCATTCAAAGAAGGATCCTATACTTGAAGCATTCTTGGGAAGTTTACAAATTCTACAATCATCAACCAAAGGAAGCAAGAAGAAACACTTCATCATCATCAAGGAGGCATCTTCAATTGTGTCAACAACAAAAGAGTAGTTGAATTCAACATCATCAAGAAGGCATCAAGTTGAAGATATCATCATCAAAGGAACATTTTCACTTGACAAGTAAGTATTCTATATTTTGTCTCAATCTACAATGACTTCTTTCTACAAGGAGAACAACAAACTTGTTGGGACATCAAATTACCTTGCATGGAAGAAGAGAATAGATTTGATCCTTTTAGAAAATGAAGTTAGTGAATATGTCACGGGATCAATCACCAAACCTTCTCAAGAGCAATCTCAAGCACTATCAAAGTATATGAAAGGAGAAGTAAGAGCTCAAAGAATCCTCATAGAGTCAATCAAGGACTCTCTCATCACTTCCGTAGCAAAGTTGAAGACATCTAAAGAGATCTATGACAAATTGGTGGAATTGTTTTCTGTAAGCATTGTAGGAGAAATCATATCTTTAAGAACCGAACTATACAAGATGAAAGTCTCAAGGGAAGAAGGGGTAGCTTCATATTTCATGAAGGTATCTCAAATTAAAGACTGACTACAAGAACTTGGAGAAGTAATGTCTGATCTTGAGATGACCACCATTGTGCTCAGTGCATTACCTGATGAATGGGGCAACTTTGTATCAAGCATCTATGGGAAGAAGGAAACCACTCCATTCAACAATCTATGGTCATTATGCAAGATTGGAGAAACTAGATTAAAGGCGAAGAACGATGTTGGATTAAATGAACAAACACAAGCATATGCAACAATGGCAAGGAGGAAAGGAAATTCAGAAAGTTTGAGCCTCGAAAGAAGTTTCAAAAGAAAATTGATATGTCTAAAATTCAATGCTATGAATGTAATGAAAATGGACATTTCAAAAGGAATTGTCCTAAACTCAAGAAGGACAACAAGAAGAGAAAGGAAAGAAATGAAGCCCATGTCACTGAAGAAGTAGAAGATCCAGAAAAGAAGTCAAAGAAGGAAAAGTGATATACCTCCACTATTAGAAGGTCGCTCACACACTTAATCTATTTTCAAGTGCATTGAAGTTGGCAAGTAAAAGTAGGAAGCATCACAGTCATGATAAGATGCATTATAACAAAGATTGAGAGGACATCATCATAGTGGCATGAAAGGATAGCCAAAGTAGAAGTCTGTATGGTTGAAGCAGTCATAGTACATGATAGAAAGGAAGTAACTCATGGCATCTTTATTGGAAAGGATAACCAAAGTAAGCAGTTTATATGGTTGGAGAAAGTCATCTAGCAAAATAGAAAGATAACATTTTGTCACACCTCATCATCACTAGAAAGGAACATTTGCAGAATAAGGATTCACCTCTACTTAGAAGAAGCAAGTGTCTTGTAGATAGTCTACATTCCACCTTGTGTGGGATCCATTGGTTAGAAAGATGAAGGTATGGTGATAGAGATGTGCATCATGACAAGTTGGTTGAAGTATTTTCATCTTCAAGCAAGGAAAGGAAGCTGCTAGAAGGAAGTCTAGATGACCAAAATAAGGAAGAGGCATGAATATATTTGGTAGATAAAGTCATGTCATCACATAGTTGCAGATAGAATGGTTGAATAGTCTATCTCATGAGCATGATGAAAGGAAAACTCTTCCATTAGAATGATACATGTAGGCATGTTGACAATGTGTCTTGAATTCTTCTACATATTGACAAGATGAAATCAACATAATATGACCTCATGAAGAATATGAGATGGTTGGAAATTATGGTTCCTATGATGAAGGAACTATGTATAGAAGATCCCGTGGAAGCAACATGTGAAGAAAATGAAAGAAGAGTCCATGAAAGATGTATCTATAATCACGTAAGTGATCAAGATTTGATATCAAGAAGGATTAGCTATGACATCTCCATGAAGAAAGTGTGAAGACCCTGATATGTATGTCGGAAAAGGAGAACCTTGGTAATGAATGTCTTGGAGATGGATTCATAAGGTATGCGAAAGGATGTTGATGTTGCTAGAAGTTGATGTCATGATGGAAGGCCATCATAAACAGGTAACTTCGATTTAATGTTTATTTTGATTTTTGAGAAAGATCTGGTTGGGTTGTAACAAGGCTACCGAAAGAGGGTTGTAGAGGTTCATCTACAACTGAGAATGGATGGAAAATCCTACAAGAAACATGACTTGGAAGAGGTAGCTGTATGAAGGATAGCTAGATGTGGACTAGAAGATCACTTTCTGATGAAAAGAAGGATGACATGACTATGTTTCGTTGAAGGGAAGTGATGGAGAAGATGGTTAATGCCCTACGAAGCTCTGGAAGAAGAAGGCTCCATAATGGAGAAGTTGAAGTTCATCCATGACATGATGCCGAAAGGAGGAGCCATACAAGCAGCCGATAGTACCATGATCTCCACCGAAGAGCAGATCGCTGCTTTTGAAAACAAGTCCCTAGTTAAGAGGGATCTTGGGTATATTCCTTTTATAGGAATGAGTAGATCCTCCCTAGTTGAAAGGGAGAGATAGACACATCATTATTGTTTTCATGCTATGAAGAAAGAATGGAGGATTGGGTAAGCATCTGAATTCCATGATCTCCACCGAAGAGCAGATAGCTGCTTTTGAAAACAAGTCCCTAGTTAAGAGGGATCTTGGGTATATTCCTTTTATAGGAATGAGTAGATCCTCCCTAGTTGAAAGGGAGAGATAGACACATCATTATTGTTTTCATGCTATGAAGAAAGAATGGACGATTGGGTAAGCATCTGAATTCCGATACTCTTTGAGGATGAGGTAGGGAATCCAATAGATAAGAGTAGTCGAAGAGGAAATTCCTTGAGGATGTGTTAATCCAAAACAGGAATGGTCCTAGAAAGACATACCTTGTGAACATCCAGATGGGGTATGTGCCTTGACAGAAATTGATGAAGGTGTCGATAAATCATTTGTCTCCCTAGCATTGAGCTCTAATCTTGTGGAGAGATAGAGTTGTTAGTCAAGGCCTTGCTATGTGCCAATCTTGGTTGATATGATGAGATGCACTGATATAAGCTAATAAGATAGCTTATGAGATGGATTACCAATCCGGCTCTTCTTATGAGAATTCTTCAATATGAGAATGTCCAAGTACCTTGTATGGATTATGAATACCTCCCTAGTTAAGAGGGAGTGTTGAAATAGGTAACTAGGTTCGGTATTCATAAATATGAAATGTACTCTTGATTCTTGTATATTGTAAAAAGAAATAAAAATCATTATTATTATTTTGGTAGCATGGATTGGTTAATCTATTTGTAGGTCAAGCACCCATTGAGTGCTTCTAGGATTTGTCATAGAGTTAAGAAGTCAATTGAGTCATTGTCATATATAAAATACCCCATTAGGCACTTTGTATCATGTAAAAGAAATTTATTTAGAGTCAAAAGAGTCAAATGTCCTCCTCGAAGAACAAGTCGGTCCGCAAGAAGGGAAGTCAACCTACAAGTGACAAGTCGGCCTCATGAAGAGCAACTTGACCTCACAAGAAGCCTATATATATAGGAGCTCGACCTCATTTGAAGGGAGTATCCAACAAATTTGATCAAGGACAAAAAGGAGATCTAGAAGGTTGATGAAGAAGAAAGAGAAGGCCAATGTTTTTGAAGCTTGTTTTGGGTTATATAATTCCATATGTGCGAAGTTTATAGGGCATATATTGCAGCTACAAATCCAAAATTTCAGACCTTTAGAGAAGCCGAATTTTGGTGTCATAAATTTTAAGTGTGCAAGCCGAATTGCCAAGGAAGAAGAAGCAATCCTAGCAAAGGAGAAAGAAGAAAGTTTCACCATCTTTTCCCACATATTGGAGTTAGGGTTTCTGCAGCATAGGCTGAAAATTGCAGTCCTGGAGCAACAATCGAAGTTCTAAAGAAGAGGTCAAAATCTGAAGTTCTGAAGCATGTTGACTTGGGGTTGACTTTGTGAGAAGCAAGTTCATCAAGAAGAGGTTTGACTTGGTCTTGGAGGGGCCTTGGTCTTGGTTCATAGGTCTTGGAATTCGTCATTTGGAAATTCTATAAGAAGAAAATAATTCTTGTGGGTTTTCCTCTCAAGAGGAGAGGTTTTGGCCTTGGCTTGCAACCTATATCTTGTGTCCTCTTGTCTCATTGATCTTCATTGTTTGTTTGCTATTTGATGATAACGAACACTATAATAATCAAGATTAGGAGAAGCTAACTACAAGAACATCAAGTTAATTAAAAGAACATCACAAGCAATTATCAAAGTAAGAGAAATCACCCAAATCTAGTTGCCCTAGATTTCTTAACATTCCCCACCCTTGAGAAGTTTGCATTCTTAGTTACAAGCTCAAGCCTTGTTTCTTCTCTTTGATCTCTCTTCCTAATCACATGAAAAATTGATGAATTTGCAATATCAACAATTTCTGAGGTAGATGCTGGGAAAGTCTCCACTTCATTCCAGGGATTTTAGCCAGGTGGTATTTCAAGCAGTTGGTTCCATCAAACATTTCCATTCCACAACTTGTAGTTTAGCTTCATTCTGTTATGGTCATTATATGGCGAACAATATTCCCACATTGGGTCCGATGGCTTTAACTTTTTGAAATTTGTAGCATTGATTACATTTTTAAACTTATGGACAAAACAAATGGGGAAACTCAAAATATATGTTCATAATTTTTTTATAGAAAGTGCAATTAAAGTATCATTGCTACATGATTGTTAAATATCCCATTAAAATAATCATCATCCTTTTCAATACTTTGATACCCATTTCCCTTGTTAATTCCAAACCTAAACATAATGCTTCAAGCTCTAAAATATTATTTGTACAATCAATTTCCGACCTGTAGGAAAATTTCTTAGTATCAATTGGAGGAGATGTGAAAACAACTCCAACTTTAGCACTTGTTCTAGTTTGGGCCCCATCAAAATGCATTTCCAAGCAATTTCACTCTTATCTTTAGATGCTTTTTTAGAAATAGGGGGTTTTTGAATGGGATAAAATAACTTAACTTCTTAGTTTATCTTCTTTTCTAACATACTCATTCGTAAGATCATTCAAAACCTCAACATGATATGTCAACATTGGTTTCATGTGTATTGTGCCATATGTACCTTCACATGTGGGTATGGTGGCATAAGATAAATCCATCTAAATACTTCCATCAAGACTTATAGCCCACTTCCTAAACAAGAGCATATCATATGGATCAAGACCATCACTTGTTAATTTTCATTAAACCTAGCACCTGATAAGTCATTAACCTAGCAAATTTCAGATCTATTAAATAATTTACATAGCTAGGTTCCTAACTTAGTTAGCGGAAGCAAAAATAAGATAAACAATTTCATAAAAACAACACATCAATTCTGCCCTATCAAATTTTTTCATTAATAATCCAGAGTTACTTCGACTTTCATCTTGGGATAATGGCCCAACTGAGTAATTACTAATTACTTACAACCCTGGATCAGATCTGGTTAATCAACCCTCCTTGGATGATCCAGATCTCCCTGTCGCCATTCCTTGGACCCAACACTCAATGAGAAGACTTTCTCAATCTTGTGCTACTGTAGTGTGTCTTTCCCATCTCCCTAGCCTTGCTTTTATAACTTTACATTGAGCTAAATCCCTAACCCTAAACTCCAAAGTGATTATCAACTAATATTTGATCTCACCTCACTTGAAATCGATGACTGAGATTAAAACATATTCACTAAATTAATTTACTTTACTTTTCCTAAGTTTCTTTTAGCTCAATAAGCCAACATAATAATATGTGCCTTTTCTTAAGTTAGACTTAGGCTAAGTTACACTAGCAACTTGCTCACTCTAGAGCAAGTACTTAAGGACATTGTGGGAAACTTTTGCACGCCTAAACACAAGCCTATGCAGAAGTACTTGTTCGAGCTACATACATCAACATTCCCTCTTAGCGAGGGAGGTACTTCTGCCACCTAGAATTGATTTCGATCCTACATCCGCTACCTTGGTTGCTCCCTCCATACTAAACTCTCTCTGCCCTTTGGTTTGAAACATCCTCGAATTCTGACTTTCCTTGGCTTGGTTCCTAGAAGCCTCTTGCTTGTGAATATCCTGTAAGGTCACCTCGTACCAAGAAACCTTGATAGATTGGAAAGAGTTTTTTGACTGCTCCTCCCCTCTTGAACTTGAAGGCTGAATCACTCTGAGTTGCTCAACCTTCAAAGCTACCTGCTCCCTGTTCTCTATCATTACTTTGCTTCATGGTCTTGCTCGAATAGGCTAGCCCTTTAGCTTATTCAAATTACTCTCTCTAACTCCAATGATGTGGCTGTTGTCTGTGTGAAATTTCCACAAATGCAATAAACTGGAGTTTAATCTTCTATCTATTGCATATTATTTGTATTTTGAATTATTACTTGGAAAATAACGATTAAATCACTATTGCATTCTTCACAATAAAAATGTTGCAGAATATGAAAACTGGAACTGAGAAAATATGCACACACATTAAATTTGACATAGTTATTTTTGGACAAATGTCCCTGGAAAAACCTTGAAGGGAAAACTAGTGTAGTAGGGGTTTTATTATTATGTTCAACAATTCAAGAGTACGATGATATGCTTACCTTATTGGCAAAGCTTCGACAATCTCTATAGGCAAAATATGCTGGAGACATCCTGTCTCCTTTTGCAATCGATTGGGCCCTCTCTCCCTGCAACTCACACTTCTAGGCTATTCGCACTGCCTGACTAGAAATGTGCTTTGCTACTCATAGATGTGAAAATTTCATCTACCACAACAACTAGAAATTATTTTCATAATTGTTAATTTATTTAACAATTTATTTGTAGCCTGCTACGACAAATATCAAATAATTCACACTGTGATTTTCACAAATAAACCGTGGAAGAAAAATAGCGTTGGAAATTGAGAAAATCTAGCACACATAAAAATATGACAATTATTTTTGGACAATTGTCCCTGGAAAAACCCGAAGTGGGAAAACCGGTGCAACAACTGAGGGTTTTGTTATTATGCAGTAGTGAAATCTGAGTACAATAATCTGGATGTCGAAATTGGCTATCCTGCAGAGAAAAATACTGGCAAAAATCTATTAAGGAATTTTCCTCACCCCATAGGCAAATCCAGCACTGAAGACTGGCCTCTGAAATCCTCTACATCTTGCCCTCCATCACCCTTTGTGTGGGCTCTGCACAAGCACAAATTTGTACGACTTGGATCTCACACCGAGCTGCCTCTTAAGCTTGCCACTGACTCTGGAAACGTTTCCCCCGACCTTTGAGAAATTCTTATGCCATTGGAACTCTTAAATGACTTCTCGAATATGCAAATCGAACTGACTCTAGAGGATACTACGCAGTCCTTGCGTCAACCTCACTGTGGCTCTTCTGCCTCTTTGCAAATGCACTTCATCGAATCTGGAAAAATCCTCCTTCGGCCTCATTGTCTCTGCTTCGATCTCTGGCTCTTCGACAATTGCTGCTGCTCTCTGGAAATTGATCTGCCAAGGAAAACGAAATTCTCAAGTGTCTTCTCCAAGTACCCATCGACTTCTTTTTATAATCCTCTGTTGCGACTCCAACAACCAAGGTTAAATCTTAATCAAGAGCTAGGATCATCTTGAAGTCGATTCGTGTGAGTTTCTAGACTATTCTCACCTTGAACTGATTAATTTTGATTAATTAACCATTTCACCTAAGTTTCGACTTAGGAAATATTTAAAAACGGTCAATAATCTAATTAAGTCATTTCTAGGTGGAATTTCGAGAAACGATTTCTAGGTTATGGAGATCTCATGTATTTGAGCCGCTCCACAAAGTTTCGTGACTAGAACACATCCAATGCTACAAAAGCTAACAACAGAAAAATCGTACAACCCTAGAATCATCTTTATGCAAGTCGTCTTGCCTCCCTCTACCTCTAAAACCCACTCACTTGGCCTCTGGGACACATATCTGGCAACTGGGCACTGAAACGTGGCTCCTTTGACAACTCGCACTAGGAAAACTAGCTACTCTCAGTAGCTGTAGCTGCCTCCTTTGCAGTTGAATTCGCTCTCCTCTTCATTTCTCCTAGACATTGGAAATTACTGAGGAAAATTCCTCCAGACTCTTGCTCTCAAATATCTGCTGATCCCTTGCTCTCTGATGCTTCCTTAGCTTCAATTGCGCTCTTGCTGAATTCTTGCAACTGGGTAGTTGAATTGCTCAACTCACAACTGATGCCTTCTCCAAACCCCTCGACCTGATCTTATAATCTTTTGTTGGAGTCTTAATGACCATGATTACATCTAACCAACGGCTAAGATCATCTTGACTTCATCCCTGGAAGTCTCTAGAGCAAAATCAAACTTCCTTATTATTTTAATTAACCAATTTTCCTAAGTTAGACTTGGGAACTTTTTAATTATTGGCTAGTTAATTTAATTAAGGCGTCTCTAAGTATTTTCTCGCGAAACTTTTTCTGGGTTTTGGAGATCTCGTGTTCCTTAGCCTCTTAGACATCATAAAGACTACACCACTTGCTCGTTGCTATTACAAACTCAAAAGCTAACACTCCCTCTTACCAAGGAAGGTGTTCTCCACTATACCCATTTTCTCTTTAAAGCAAACAAACTTTGCCCACCCCAAGGTCTTCGTGAGTATATCAGCTACTTGCTAGTCTGTGGGAACATGCTGTGCCGAACTGCTCCACGCTGCATACAATCTCTGATTCACTTGCTACATGTTGTAACTGAACCATCATATGCTGTTACTATGCTATGATCTCACACTGCTGATGCCACTGCGCTGCCTCAGTGTTGTTGCAATCACTACAATAGTGTCTAAATCTCCCTCTGAATAAGAACTGGGAAATCTCCTCTAGCAAATCAACTCGGCCTCGTCTTTACTACTCGCACTCTTGCCTAATTGGACTGTGCAATATTGCTACTGGGAAACTCATTCTAGCTCTGGAAACTCCCGGCTACTCGCACTCCTGC